>OY728143.1:2127407623-2127997623 GCA_963277665.1 Viscum album | reverse complement strand
AATAATTAATAATTAATTAATAATTAATAATAAATAATAAATAATAAATAATAAATAATATATAAATAATATATAATATATATTATATAATATATAATATATAATATATAATATATAATATATAATATATAATATATAATAAATAAATATAAATACTAAATAATAAATAAATATTAATAATTAATAATTAATAAATATAAATAATAAATAATAAATAATAAATAACTGGTAACAAATAATAGATAATAAATAAATTAAAGTATATTATAAATAATAAATAATAAATAATAAATGAAATAATGAAAAAGTATGAAAAGACGTGACAAGGGATGAAAAATCATGAAAATGCATGAAAACGGATAGAGAAGCATGAAGAATGAGGCGTTAGAAAGAATGAGAACGCTTGAAAACTCATGAAAACTCTTGAAAACCCCTTAAGAATTCAACATAATCATCATAATAACCCACAAAAACCCACTGATAAAGATAACAAATCATGGAAACTCAAATAAACAGTAATAAATGGAGCAACCGTTAAAACCCGTCAAAATGTCATAAAGTGACAAAAACATTGGACCCACATTAATAGAGATAACTTATGATTCGAGAGTCCGTTTCAGATCCGCGACATGTCAAATCAAAGATCCTGAAACGATCTTTGACCTGATAGGTGAAAGATTCTGAATGGACAGACGGATTTGAAGTTATGACCATTTAAAAAAATCTAACGGGGAACGAGTGCTAGAAACGAGATTGAAAAACATAACAAACCTAGTACCCCCTAAAAATGCCATAACTTTTGATCCAGAAGTGCATGTGGGCGCCACGACCAGTAAAACTGAAGCTCATGGAATGAGCTACAATCTGTAAAGTGGATGAGTCCGAAAAGACACGCGGATCAAAAGTTAGGTCTGTTTGAAGACAAGTTTGACGGGACACCAATGAAGGAAATAGGGTTTTGGAGGCCTTTAGAGGGGTTTTGGGGGTCGAAAAAAACGACAGAAGCTTTATTTTTGTCAAAATGGTGTGTAGCTATCTTCACTGGATTCGATTTGATATGTGGTAGAACTGAAACGGACACCCGGAGCTAAAGTTCTAGTCGTTTGAAGTTGGAGAACTTTTTTTAATTTTCTTATAACTCCCATATCTTCTATACCTTAGACCGTCTCATGGTTTTGATTATAGGTGCCTTTAGATCTCTTCATGAGCTTTGATTTGACTGGTCGTGGGGCTCCAACGGATGC
This sequence comes from Viscum album, assembly GCA_963277665.1. Taxonomy (NCBI): domain Eukaryota; kingdom Viridiplantae; phylum Streptophyta; class Magnoliopsida; order Santalales; family Viscaceae; genus Viscum; species Viscum album. The sequence continues at coordinate 2,127,996,379 of OY728143.1, read as the reverse complement.
TCGGTTGTGGTCGTTTTAGTGATTTCGGTGTTTCCCGTATTTTTTTATTTTTTTCTTTTCATTTCGCGGCGGTTTTACCCAAACCGCCGCTATTTTGCGGCTGTTTTTAAAAACACGCTGCTAATCCTTGAAAAAATTAAAAAAAATTAAAAAATTCTAGGCATTTCACGGTGGTTTTTTCGCGGCGGTTTAAAACCGCCACGAAATGGCGGCCCGAAACACATTTAACGGTGGTTTTTAAAACCACTGTGAAAAAACCGCCGCTAAACGGTTGTTTTCCTATAGTGTATTCACATTCTCTATATAACTTATTTTGATAAATTAGATGATAGAATCTATGAAAACATATGATAACCAATAATGAAAGATATAAACTTAAAGTGTCATGGGTTGAATGAAGGTTTCATTATTTAAGAAATTATAAGAATTATTTTAATAATAATAAGATTTTTTACTCTGATTATTGATGTTTGATAATTACAATACATTTTTAGTTATATTCAATGGATAGAAGTAGAAGGAATCGTGTGCATAATGAATGTGGAATCTAATGAAACAGTCATCCTTATGAGAAACCAACAAAAATGGGATCTGAAATAAAGACAATTGTGATTATTCCAAATTAGATATCTCTAATTATGATTAAATACCAAAACACTAGTTAATTAATGAAGACACAAAATAAGATAAAAATTGAATTTCATGAAATTTCATAATATAATGACAATTTAGGGAAGAATATTAAGCTTCCTATGTGTTAAAAATGTGGAAAAAAGAACTTAGAGAAATTAGTAAAAGGAATGGAATTATGTTTTTAGGTATATTAAAAGGGAATAAAGATATAATTAATGAGGGAAAATGAAAACTTCAATAGAGGGAAATAAATATCATCCTAAGGTTCCACTAATTTTTTAATGTGTTGTGTGTGGGAAAATTGGGAATTATCCACATAAATGCACTATTCTAGGGGCTAACTCCTATACCAAGGAATAATTTAGGCTATGAAAATCACTGAAGTGTATCATGATGGTTAATAGACACTTATCATCCACGCTAGAGTTGGGGATGTCATATTTATGTTTGTAATAAATTTCCTTATGAAAATTTTCTTATTATTCCTTTAGTGTAATTTAATGTGATTTTGAGAACTGATTATCACACTTTATATATATCCCATATTAGTTACTAAATAAGGGAAGTTAAATTTGATATTATTAATCAATATATGGTTATATTTTTGTGTGATGATAGATATAAACATATAATGGAAATTAATTCGATTGTATCAGTCATACTACCAATTCATAGGGGATATTTGTCTCAAATGATTGGGGTAAGTTCAACATTGAATATATTTATATTATATGGTAATATGATGATTTATTTATATAATATTTTCTAAGTCTACCTTGCAATATTGAATTTGTATTTTAAATAGAATTCAAACATGGTGATACATCTATTTTAAAGACTCTACATTGAATAGCCCTGATTGAGATGTAAGAATTGAAAATGAAACTCTTGGAGAATATTGAAAAGGGATTCATACAACCTGGTGCATCACCATGGGGTGAATCATTTCTTATTATTTGGAATAAATATGGTTTCCTCCTTATTTTCATTGATTATCAAGAACATAAGAAGATCAATATTACGAACTAGTATCCTTTGCCCCTTATCAATGATCTGTTTGAATAATTATGATGTGATCAATATATTTCAAAGATTATACATTCATATAGATATCATAAATTGTGGTTTAATAAAGAGAATATACCCAAGAAAAACATCCATACAAGGTGTGGTCATTAGGAATTTCTATCACTTCCATTTGAACATATTATTTCCGCTGTTATCTTTATTTATTTAATTAATGGAGTCTTCCTGGATCAGTTTCTGGTGGTCTTTAAAGATAAAATTATTATATATTCCAATAAAAATTAATAACTTGTAGATCATTTAAGGATTTTGTTGAAGACAAAAATTAAGGATAAGTTTTATTCCAATTGTATAATGTTTGATTTTTTTCTATAGAAAGTTTCATTATTGGGTTTTATAATCTCAAATGTGGTTATATTAGTGGATCCTTTAAATATGAATATGTTTTAGCAATGTCCATGTTCGACCTGGGTGACTAAGATACATAATTTTCTTATGATGGATAGATATTATTGAAATTTTTTGATATATTTTTCATGGATATATAATCCAACGACCATGTTTACATGGAAGGGATCCATGTTCCTTCAGGAAAACTAATATGAGAAAAATTTCAAGGAGCTAAAAAAATGGTTGGTCAATGATACTATGATCACACTACCCAATAGTGTAGAATCATTTCTTATCTATAATGGTTCATTAACAAATAAAATATGATTTATCCTCTTAAATAATTATTTTTTGATTTCATATGTCTCATTGTAATTGTAAATTCAGAAGAAAAGTTACCTGATATAATATTTGACATTGGAAGCAGAAACTTTTTTCCTGAAAATATGGAGCAATTATATTTTTTGTGAAAATGTGATATATATATATATATATATATAATGATAGTAAAATATTGAATTATATATTCACAAATAAATAGTTAAATATGTTACATAAGAGATAGTTGGATTTGATTAATGATTTTTTCTGCTCAATACATTACCACCTTGGGAAGGTAACAAAGGTGGTTGATGATCTGAGTTGGAAAGACCATGATAGTTTTCCTAAAATAGAATTTAAATAGATCCAATAAATATTTATTTGTATATTATGAATCCATAAATAATATTAAAAATGGATTGATCATATCTTTCTAAGTTGAATTTTCAATCATTCATCCATGTTATCATTAAAGAGGCATAAAAGGAAGATATAGAACATTAGAGGAAAGTGAGGAATGTTCTTGAGTTCAACCGTGATTATTTTGGAATGATAAGGTTTATAAATTGAGTTTTTTAAATTTTATTACCATATTTGATGAAGAAACTATTGGATGATGCATATAGTTCATCATTCTATATCCATCCTAGAAGTATGAATATTTATAGATATTTGAAAGATTATTTATTGTGGGAAAACATTAAAGGGTATATTTCAGAGTATGTATCTTGAAGCATGGTATTTCATAAATATAAGGATATGTGACATAATTATATCGGGATATTACAACCAGTACCCCTAAAAGAACATTAATGGGAAAGTGTTACAATCTATTTGGTCACCAGGCTACCCAAAACATATGATGGACATAATGTTATTTAGGTAGTATTTGATCACATTATGAAGTAAGCACATTTAATTAAAATTAAGGAATATTTATATCTTGATCATGTTTCTAGGATATATATTAAGAAAGTGGTAATGTTTCATAGAGGACCACATTCTATTTTTCTAACTGGGGTATGAGTTTGACCCTGATGTTCTAGAGATGCATTCAATAAGATTTTAGTATGATGTTTTTCATTTTCACTAAAAATCATCCTAAGAAAGATGTTCGATATGATAGGATCATTAAAACCCTAGAAGATATATGGATATCTTATTCTATGGATTTTAATGGTAGATGGGATAAACACATTTTTAGGTCTAGTGTTCTTATAACAGTACCTTTCACTCTGGCATTCTGATGGATCCTTTTGAATTCATTTGTGGTAGGATGTGAAAAAATTAAATGTGTTGCGATAAAGTTAGAGAATGAAAGATATTAGGACATGAGCTAGCTGTATAAATGTAAATGAAGTTTATAGTTATTCAAATGAACATAAGGGTAGCTTAGAGTTGACAAAAAAATTTATGTTGATGATCATCATCAAGATGTGAATCTTGGAGTTGGTGATAAGGTATTCCTATTGATATATCCTTAGAAGAGGTTGTGATATTTGTAAATAAGGGAAAACTAATCCCTAGATATATCGGTCTATCCAAAATTCATGATCATATCTAGATGGTTTCTTATCAATTGTATCTTCTACCAAATCTCTATCAAGTTCATGATGTATTCCAAGTATAGATCCTAAAAAAGTGCATACCTGATCCTTCACATGTGCTTAACCTAAAGGTGATATACTAGATAATGATATCTATTATGGGTAAAAACCTGTGGGTATTATGGATCAAAGAGATACATTTTTGTGAAACAATTCCACTCTCATAATGAATGTTTTGTGGTGAAAGAAAAATTTGAGGAAGTTGCATGGGAACCCAAGGATGTGATGAGGAAGAAGCATCCCCAGTTGTTTGTATCAAAGTGATGGTATTTTGATGGTGAAATTATTATAATAGGGGTAGAATGTAACTGCTAAGTATTTTATAATATATTTTTATTTTAATGATTTATATTGCATTGACATATTTCTTTACACACAACACCAATTTTAAATGACCTTTGATTTACTATTGAGAAATTATTAATAAATATGATATTTATCGCTTTGCTGTAAGATTTGAATGTATGAATTAGACAAACTAAATTATGAAAAATAATGTTTTTTTCATGTTGAAAATGAATTTATTTGTTATCAATTGGTTATACATTAAAATAAAAACATTTTAATGTAAAAAAGTGATGATTTTTTAGAAAACAAAAGTGTTTCTTTGCATGAAATGTTTTTTATTTTAATAAATTAAATTAATAAATGATGATAAATGATTTATTGAAATGGGTATATAATATATTTATTCAAATATATTAAAATTCTTATAATGGTATTAACTATCGAATAAAAAAATTAAAAATTCTATTTTATGTATACAAATGATTTTTTCTAAAAAATAGATGTTATAGAGGTTTGTTTATTTATTTTAAAATAAATATATTCCATTTATTAAAATTGAATCTGATTGAATATTTTTAATATTTATAATCAATATATCCAAAATTTTAAATATGGTTAATTTTTTATCCTCTCCATGTTAAATACCCTGATATTAGTGTGAATCAAGGTTTGAAATATTAAAAAAATTGCCTCTGGATATTATTTCATCATTAAAAAAATCTCTTCACTTTCCTTCCCATAGAAATGAATAAATGGAAATTATAGCATGCACTTAACATAGTAATTTTACTTTCTTCTCCCTCATTGGGATACATCCAAATAGAATACAAAGGAAATGTGTTAATGTACCAAAATCTACTATAGTGGACATTTGTTACAAATTTTTGAGCAGACTCATTATCCCTACTTGTGTATAACCATTCACATATTAAAAAATATCTCCTCTCTTAACTTAAGTGAAGATATAAAAACTCTTCAAGATTCTTCAATTGATCTGAATTACCCCATAATTGGTCACGCATATGTGAGTGTACAATGAATCTGTGTTTTCACCCAAGAGATAAAATCCACTTTACCACATAACTTTTTCTTTATAGAAACTCCTTTCATGGAATGTTTTTATTCCTTTATGAATTTATTTAATCCCATAAATAAATTCCTTTCACAATTTATTGTGATTTCCTTGAAAACATTCTTTGATTCATAGAAAGATGAAACCTCATTAACAAACACACCTTTGTGAGCTTCAGTGCAGTGAAAAATAACTCTCCAGTCCTAATTCATCATCCTTCACAAAATATAATCATCCGTGAACCCATTTAAGGAATAGTAAAAATTCTCTAATGATTATACTCTCTAATGAATTTTTCTATTCCAAATAAAGTGATTAGGTGTCCTCTATATAGACATAAAAACATAGAAAACTAGTTAATCCCAATTTCATTTATTCCCTTTTGTGAATCATCTGTCACTACATACTACACTATATATGTAGTCATCATAGTGAATAACTCCCCTTATTTAAACCTATAAAAAAATTTATTTTTTGAAAATGATTATATTCCTCGGTGATGCCTTCAAAATCTCAACCTTATTCCATAAATGACAAGGCCCCATTCCCAAACTTACTATGCGGTTCAAAAATCATGCCAGTTGTCCTCAATTCATCTGCTAAATTTCCTTTCCTAAAAACATTAAATATGATTATTGGTCACCCTTTTCTATCACTACATACTTTATATATTTTTTTATCATTCACAACCCTCATTTACTGTTTTTCATAACTGTTATGCTTTATTCCAATTTATCTATGTGGGAATCCTTCCTTTTCAAAAAAACAAATCCATATTTTCATTCACAAAAACATGTCAAAATATTATTGGTTTGTTTAATTTCAACCCAGAATTATATTATATTTAATTTATATTATTTCCATTCCACATTCACCTAAATATGAAATTGTCATATTTTAATTTTTTATGTATTTACAAGAGTGTCACTCTAATCAAATATAAAAGGGAACCTCCTCACCTATATTATACACAAAACTTGAACCCTTTATCCTAGACAATCTATACATAAATACTCTCTTAATATACTTATCTATGACCTAGATGTTCTGGTATTCCCAATAGACTCACCCAAAAATCCATAAGATGGTGTTAAAAGGAGGATACTAAAAGAAGATGTTTATATTTTTGTAGATCATTTTCATATTTCTTTCTTCTCAATACTCCCTGAAATATTATATGAACATCTTAATATGATGGAGTCATTATATTTTATATACAAATATTTTATTATATTTATCGTATATTTATTTTATATCTCATTATTATCCATTATAAAATGATAATGTCTTACATTCGGATGTGTGGACTACCACAACCACGAAGTGATGTGATTAATTATTTATTTCCTCTTTATATAAATGATTATAAATATGTATTCAATGAATATATATATATTATATTTATTATTTAATATTGATTCTATAATTGTGAATTATTATTTCCCTTTATTTTTTTTATCCACCGAAAATTGGAATCAACACTAATTTAATCATACGGACTATTTTGACCATGAAGTGATGAATTTATTTCTCCTTACCAGTTTATATGGTTGGTTATTAAATCTTATGTAATAAATAATATAATAATTATGGGATATTTAAGATTCTATATTTGATGAAACTGATACCAATGTGAATGTAAGGAATATTTAATGTTCTATTTTTGTTGAAACCAATACCAAAGTGAAAGGACCAGAACCATCTAATCAAAACATGCATAGAAAACAGACTAGTTTTCACCTAAATGTTCATTTTAATAAAGAATTGTTAATAAAATGATAATTAAAATTTTCAAAATAATTATACATAGTAGATTGTTTATAAATATGGTATTATAATATATAAATAATCAATATATACTTATTATGAAATAGTTTTTAATATATATAAACCAAGATAGGAGTTAAGGTAATTATTTATGTTATACTATCATTTATCTCTAGGATTGTTTATATTAAACCTCCATTGAGGGAATTTATAATATGATTATCTTTTAAACCCCATATATTTTCATATATTATTTTTATTCCTATAATATTTATATATTAATAACATTTTCTTATATTTTTTAATCGAAAATATTGTGAAATGTTTTTAAGAAAACCCAGACTTATTTCATTTTAGTCGATGAACTTTTTATTCCATATCCATATTTGTTTAAAATGTTTCTAATTATTTTATTTTCTATGATGAAAGGATTAATTATATTAATTTTAAACTAATTTTAAATTCCTATAAAGGATTTACTAATTAATTATTATAGTTTTTTGAAGAGGTTATTTATGGATTTTTATAAAATTTTGAATGGAATTATTTGTTTTAATACTTACTACATGAATGAATTTTCCTACTATCATGAATATTATTTTATTTTAATATTCCATTAAAATTTTACATGTTTATTTTGAAGGAATATATTTTTCTCAGTATTCTACTAATTTTAAATTTTTAATGATACTAAAAGAAAATGTTATTTTAAATGTTTTAATGAAATGAACAAATTCCCTTCTAAAAGTATTTTTAATCAATGTCAACATCCTTTGAAAATTTTCACGCTTCACCGAATATATGATCTAATGATACCATACACTTTCCTTATCTGGATGTGTTATTATGATAATTATTTAATGTTCATTTTATGAAACATGTTTCATTCTCAAGGATTAATTATCTTATGATGAAATTTTCATGAAACATGTTTTTTTTCCATTATTTATACTATGATGAAATAATGAATGCTTTATGATCATGTAGAATACATATATATATATATATATATGGTTTAAATTATATATTGGTTGAGCATAGAATTGTATTACTCTCCAATTAATTGTGTAAAGATTTAGATCTCATGAAATAATATTCACTCGAATGGGAAGAAAACTCGGTTCAATAAGAGACTATATCCACTATAATTGTCTTTGGAGTGAACATTGACTAAGGACATGATGGAATGTGGAGTGAACACAATCAACTCTAATAGTTTTAGAAGTGATTCTAGACTAAATAAATCATTTTCCATGATTATGTGTATTCCAAAAACCTATTTCTTCTTCTTATGATATGTTCTCATGGCTCATGATAGGTTATTGATGATTCCACACTATTATAAATTTTTAATTTTTTATAGAAAATCCTTATACCATAATTATTGATTAATGAAATTTGACCAATTAGGTATTTCTATCATAAGTTATAATCATGTCATCATAACCTTATGGTTATATTATTCTCACGTATGATCATTGATTGATATCAAATATGATTACCCTAACTTGGAATCTGAGCTCACCCATTTTTATGTTTTCTTTCCCCAGATTATGAAAAAAGAATTTGTGTAGGGTAATTCTAAGAAGTGTACTATATGATAAGAACCTTATGGGTGATATTAATGACTATTCATTAAATAATTTTATTATGTATCTAGACTACGAAGAAACTAAACTCTCATACTTATGGGGAATGTATTGTTTTGATATATAATAAATATTCATCTGAAATGATGTAATATATATATGTATCCAATGCTTGGGTTACCAAAGTAAGACTGATCAGTTATATTTTTATACATTTGATCTCACTCATAATGATATTTACATATCATCACAACTTAATATAATCATCATCAATCAAGGATATCCTGGTAATACACATATTTTAGGGGGTTTTTATCTCATTATCTCAAAAATTCTAGAGAAATATAAATAAATTTTGATATATTTACACTAATATACATTTTATGATACATCATGTCTATAGGTTAAAAATAGTTAACTTTATTTAACATAAAAACCTTGAAAATCTTCCACTTTCACAAAATTAATTCACCCATGTATTTAATACTATGAAAACTATTGTGGATTTCATTATTTTATTTCACACAAAATAGGAAATAAGATCTTCAGAGGTAGTTTTTTAGGTTAGGCATCAGTTTTAACTACCAAAAAAATATTTTTTCTTTTATATAATTCACCACATATTTCTATGTTATCAATCATTTTGTGCTGATAATATTTATTTCACAATAATTTTTTAATATTGTAGTGAAACCTATATTTGGAAGTGGTTTCCCTTAATTAGCAGTGGTTTATAAAATCACCAATAATTACTATGTCAAGTTCCAACTCTATTTTTGATATATTTAGAAAAAAATTCCTAATTTAAAAAGACTTATTAAACAATCGTTAATAATAATAGTCAAGATTTTAGGAACCACTTCTAAAAATAATTATATGTTGTTTTATATACCATAATTTGTGGTGGATTAAATATCCTCTAAATAACTAGTGTTTCTTAAACCCCCCCCCCCAATATAATTTTTGGAAGGTAAAATCATCCCTAATTTTTCTATTTTTTGAAAAAAAAAATGGGTAATAGATCCACACCTCTTTATCATATTCCATGCACAAATAATACAAATAGCTAATACGTAAATAATATATTCATTCAACATAAGAAAATTGTATTTTATTTTAACTATCAATATACAATAATGAAATATATATAGAATTAATACATGATATTTTATGAAACAAAATTTAAACAATCAATGTGGTCATTAATACTATATATAATAAAATATCAATAAACGTATCAAATTCTCCACTTCCATGAATCACGTGACACCCTCATATATATTTTTTATATTATATTATTCAATTATGGGTTACTATGAATTTTTTTAGAGTTTTTCTATTTTTTCATGTTCTTTTGTTTTAGACTATAAAAATTCATGTCATGGAATAATTGGGTTTCACCATGATAGGTTTTTGTGAATTTTAGGCAAGGAAGTTGATCATGTCAATAATAGTGAAGTCACGTCATGAAGAGACCATATAAGAATTGACTCGATTCTATATGGATTTTAGAGGGATTCTTCATTCCCTCAAGTGGGATTTTCATGCCATGATGGGTTTTTCACATGGAGTTGTCACACTATTACTTGGGAAGTCGTGAAACAACATGAAATTTGTAGTGTTCTTGTGGTTTTGTTGGTATTAAGGAAGGCGTGTTGGGATATGATTGGGAATTTCATGTCGTGATTTTCATGTGACCAGTTTTAATTCAGTGAATTTCTAGTTCTACACGTCATAAATTTCAAGTGGTTTTTACCCCCGTTTCTTCCCCCTCTCATGTGATCACACCATATGAGGGACCCTGGGATCTTCAACCATTTTTTTCCATGCTTCTAATCCTTTATCCCCACTGACTTAAAGTTTTTCTGCAAGGTAAATCCCACCTTTCTTCTTATCCTCTCCCCTCTACTATTTCCCTCAATTTTTATTTCTTTTACAAACCCTAACACCCATGGAGGATGAATTTAGGGGTTGATATTGGATTTAATTTGGATATTTAGTTGTCTAGGTCTCATAGAGTTTTTTTCATTATGAGTTTTTGATTTCTACATTTAAGGTTAGTGGTTTCTACATGATTTAGGTAAGTTTTGTTTTGTAATTCCCTTATTTAGAAATTTTAGGGAATTATTGAGTTTCTAAATTCATTAATTTTCAATTTAAATCTATGAAAAAGAATATTTTGAGGTTTATAAATTTTTTTTTGGTTTTATATACTTGTTATAGTTTATTTTTCAATGGATTTTTTGAAATTAAATTTTTACTAAATTATTTTTATTCAAAGAATTTTTGAAAATTATTATGAGGAACATTGAAATGTTATTCATTGATAATTGAAGGCCTTATACCCATTTTTAGTTATAAAGGAGGTAACTCATATTCAATGTTTTTCTTCATAAATGTTTTTTCATAACTTGATTGGTTATAGTAGACTCAATAGACTTTTTTGAACATAATTAAAAATGGTTCTATGGTCTGTTTGGAAAGGATGTTTTAATTTATGGATCATTCATTCTCTATTTATAGGCCAATATAATATTTTATAAAAAAATATATGTTGATGATTATGAACCATTTTATGAGCCCCTCATCTATATGTCATGTATTTACACCTCATCCCCCATTTTTGAATATCAATTTTATTATCATTATGATTATTATACATGGATGTGAATGGAGTCATTTCATTCAAGGAAATTGATGGTGGGATTAGGTTGATTTTTTGGGATTTATCTATGCTTGGGTTATTCATTTTCGTTTTGTTTTATTTTCTCCACTTTGATACTACATTAGAACTTGGGTAGCTAAGTGATAAATCTTAATTTTTGAGACGCTAATAAGATTATGCATTGTACAGTATCCTATAGTTGTATTCTTTGACCAAGGAAAGAGGAGTTACCCCAATGATACTAGTGTGAGTGACTCGATTGGATATTATTTAGGAATAGAACATAATATGATGGTTTATTTCATGTATGTATTGTAAGTATCCTCCCGTGTTAGGACCTAATGAGTTAACCAGGGAAATTTTTCATATTATGATGATATTACATTGGTATTTATCACTAGATACTATATATCTTATCCCATTATATTATTTAGGATTATTAGTTCTATTTAGTATATTAGTGCATGCTTTTATTATCCCTCTTGATATGATTGTTTCTGGTATTTATTTTTATTCATTCTCTATGAGGTGATTTCATTTTCAAACAAGTTTTAAATTTTGATATTTAATAAAGGTTTTCAAATATGTAAAATGGATATATTTTGTTGATTCTGTAAATATATATATTCCCCCTATTAAATATTTTAATATATTTTACCTTTTTAAATTAGGTATTCTATCACTTCAGGGAAAAAGGGGTTTTTAAATATATTTAAAAGGAATGTTTGATTTGTTTTTTGGGTTTAAAATATTGGTTCTCAAACCAAAATTATGATTTTTTTTTCAAAAAATGTTTTAACTTTGGTTTTTTTGAAAATGGAAAAATTCATGATAAATGTTTTCCATATGTATTTCTTTTGAAATCCTTATTTTATAAATAATGTTCAAACTAAAATTTATGAAAAAATTTATATAATTTATTACATGGACTCTTTAGTGAAATATTAAAGATAATATAAACATTTAAAACACATAATCACTTGAATGTGTGTATATATATCCCATGTATTATATAGGTTTTTAGGTCCTGATCATGGTATAGATGTCCATATTGGTTTGTTGATGGATTTTTTGGGTTGTGTTGAGTGACCATGGGTTACATAGAGATGTTAAAGTGGATGATAAAGTTTTTTTTATTATTTTGATGATTATTTATTAGCCATTTGGTTGGAAACTCATCGTAAATTTTCTTTTATTTTTTTTAGAAACTATTGTATCTTTACAATGATGTTGTATATATTAATAAAATGAGTTGTACCAATTTTATTGATTGTCACCCATCGAATTTTTATGATGGCTATGACCTATTATTTGGTATTTATTATTTTTAACTATTTATTTCACATGAATTGATGTCCAGTATATGGACACACCATAATGAATTATTGTTAGTTTTAGCTGATTATTTATTATGATGTAGGGATGAAATTATTCACGTCAATTGTTTGTTTTGATACTCTGGGACAAGTTATCAACCCATGAAAACTAGAAATACAATGTAGGCCTTATAGTGGATCAACTTGGAAAATGATTCTGGTCAACATAAACCTTATCATTAAAAACCCCCTTCAATCCCCCCCTCGAAGTATTTTTCTTCTTATGAACTTCCTACATAATTCTCACTTCTAGTTCATACATTTGAAATTGTTAAAAACAATTTAGTAGGGAACATATTCAAAAAATATTAAAAATTATCCATAAATTATATAAACTAATGAAAAAATTATAATGAACACTAAATAATATAATTATTTGTGGTTTTTAAGATCTTTCATTGAACAGAATAAAATATGACATCTAGTAGTTTTTTTTGAAAAGCAACATTGAGAAACCATTTCTAAAAGATAAAAATGGTGCAGTGATGATATCCTAGTATAAAAACTCATTATAATCACTAAACACAACTCTATATTTTTCATGAATTCATTCATGGGAACCCTATCCTAATTAAGGAGAAGAGACTCATATAATCCTTCTTAAAAATAAAAAATAACAATTACCAATAAGACATTTAATTTTTGTTCCCTTATACTTTTCTTTGACAACTTATTTTTTAAGAAAAAATCATATTGTATGATTTTTTTTAAACCAAATCACATATTATCAAATAAAAGTAATTGGAACAGAAACCATGTCCTTTTTATTATAAAACATTTCTTTCCTATTGTTGTCCATACCACCCCCACCCCCATGATCCTTATACATAGATGTTGTTTTTCAAACTGAACAGAGTAAAATAGCTTCTCACATCACTTCTCCATAATTTAGAGTCTATTAAATTAGTATGCATGATATTAGGATTACCAAACAAATCCAGTAGGAATGAAACCGCCTAATTTTGAAGAACTAAATGAATGACCATATCCATTATTTCATTCCCAAAGAGACATTATGATTAAAATTAAATTTATAATTAAATGAAGAAAAAAAATATAGTATACTTTTTAAACAATGATTAGATATTAATCATAAATAATAATAATTTCTTAAAAAATAATATTATTAAATTATTATATTTAAATATTTTATGAAAATCTATTTTTCATACTAAATAAAATGTACCACATAAAAATTTAGTAAAAATGAGTAAGATAACAATTGAATACCTATTTATAAAATGAATTTCAATAAAGGACCTCTATAATTTCTAAATAAGTGGGTTTCATATTAACTTTTAAAAATATTTTAATTATATATAACAACATTTAAACATCCTTGTTTTATGGTTCTAGCCTATGGAAATAATTACTCTAACCCCTCATTGATTTCAAAATCTAAAGGTCTACTATTAAATATGTAGTTCTAGTGTCCAAAATCAATTAATCTAATATAATGATTACATGAACATGTGAAGGAAAAAATGATACCAAGTGGTTCTAACCATAACCCTCATGTATTAATTAAATAAAAATCCTTTTTAGTCATGAATTTTTAAATTAAAAATTACTAAAACATTATTAAATTAAAATTCTGAAAGAAAGGCATCACTAAAATTATTTTCCTTATTTATTATATAATATATTGAAGGATTTTTTAATAATTATTTAAATCAATTATAGTATTACTAATTATATTTCTTCATTGAAAACATTTTATTATTTATAGACAAAATTTAAAATTTTAAAAATATGTGATCCACATTTATTAAAAAAAATAGTTAAAACAATAAATATTATTTTAAATTTTTTAATTTAAATTTTATGTTTGTAATTAAAAAATTAATATCATAACATCAAGACCTAATAATTTAATTTAATATTTATGTTTATCACTAAAAATATTATTTCAAACAGAAAATATTATAAATATCATTATCCAATCCTTATGACTTATATTGTTTTAAAAATTACTATAAACTCTATTGATAAAATTAAACATTAATGTTAACTGTATTATAATAATTAAAAATAAATATAAAATTTAGGATTTACTAAAATATTCAATTTTATATATAAATAAATATTTGTGTAAAATAATGTTAACTTTTTAATATGAAGTTTTTTTGGTTTATAAGGATTGTATTTTTCAAGAAACTATGAGAATATTTAATATTATAATAAATCAAAAATATTAAATATGATTCTTTTTAAAAACTTATATTTTAAATAGAAATATTTATACATTTTAAATATTGTAATATAATTTATTAATATTTAAAAATAATATTTTAATTTTTTAAAACTAATTATTATATATTATTTAAAAAATAGAAATATTTTTAAAAATATATATATATAGAGTCATTATCTTCACAACAACAAAAAATATTACTATTAAAATATAACTAATAAAATTTCATACAACAATTTTAAAAATCATGTTATTAAAATTTTGATTTCCATCATCTGAGTACATGTTAATTTTATTAGATTTATATATTAATTTTTTGGATATCAATCTAACTATTATTCTAATGCTCTTAGGTTAGAAATCATTTTATTAATATATGTTTTATTTTTTCACCTCTGATATTTCAACCCTTAAATTTTTCTAAGGGACATTGTCTCTATGTAATGAAATGAAAATATCCTAATTAAAATTTATTACATAAATCTTCTGGATAAGATGAATGACTAAACCCACCCAAACAAATTCTTAACTCACCTCATAAAATATAATAAACTTGGAAATATGTTATAATGTTTTATAAATCGCTTGTTTTGTAGAATGTCATGGTATAATCTTTTCATCACATATGCACAAATATGTAGTTCAACATCGAGATTTATATGGATTGGATTAATATCCATCATTCATGTAACAAATTATTATTATTATATTTCAAAATAAGTAATAATTTATATCAATTATGACTCCATGAGTATGAGAATAATATTACCTGGAAGCAAATTTATTATAATAATATCAAATATTATTTTTATGTTATATATGAACACAAATAAGTATATCATTTGGGAATAAATGAAATCAACATAGGACAAATATATTCTTCATAATCCCCTCATGTATGAATTATATCACTCTTGGAAGTATTAGTTTAAATTATTTATTAAGATTGTTATCATGAAGATGTAAAATCATTCTCAAATTTAATATTTCATATTCTGGATGATTAATTAAAAATACAAGGGAAATCTATATAATGTTTAAATAAAACATTCCCTTGTTTTTATAAGTTCTTCAAGAGTTTTTATGTAAAGAACAAGCCCAAGATACTAAGGAATCAATACCGACACAGACCCATCATGAATAATAAATAAATGAAGGAATGATCACATCAAAAATAAAATGGAGTGAACATGATAACTTTTTGTTAAAAACCCAAATAAGAAAAAAACCATAGGAATAGGTCGTTCCTAAAATTCACTAAGAGATCAATTTTCAGTATAATGCCTTATTTTAATACCAAAAACAATGCCCTAATAGTAAATAAAAAACCTTCAATGTCTAGAATCCAAAATTGTACCACTTCCATTAAAGCACCATATGTAAAAAATAAATACTATTGACTAACCAAATCCATGTAATGCTTGAACATAGAAATAAGAATAACCATTATCATAATTTCTAAGAGATTATCATAAGGACTAATCCTTCACATAATAATATCATCATAAGAAATTACATATCTCACAAAATAATATTTCACATCAATGTGCTTTGTGTTCTCATGAAACATTTGATCCTTTAGGAGAAATATTTCACTTTGACTATCCCAATAAAGTGAATAAATCTATATATCTATAATGTGTTTAAAAATTACCCCTTAACAAAATAGATTCTATTTTAGACTTTGTAATATCCATATACTTGGCATTAGTTGTAGATAAAATTCAATTATTCTATACTTTTTCCCTAACTAATAGCACACCTGACAATGGTAAGGACATAACCTATCAAAGATGTTGACAGGTTAATATCTCCTATAAAATTAGATTCCACATAGCTAATCACACGATTATATGACCTCAAAAAATGACAACATCCATTGGTAGTCCCATATAGATATCAAAATATCCACTATAATTTTTACTAATGTTATTAAACAAGATTAGTCATATATCATCTAATTATACTAACTTTTTGAGATAAATCTGGATTGGTAAAAACCATAGAATGCATGAATGAACCCACTGGACTAAAATTTATAACTCATGACATATATTCAACCTAATCATATTAATGGGTACATATTGAAGATTATTATCTAAAATGAGCAGATAAGGGAGTATATAGAGGCAAGGAATTCTTCAAACATAACTTTTCAATAACATTCTCACTATATCATTTCTGAATGAAATAAAATATTCCAAAATTTATATCCCTATGTATATCTATGCTATGAATAATATTAATAGATCCAAAATTACACATTTAAAACTATGACTAAAAAATCATTAAATTATCTAATCTCTTTGTTATCCCTGGCCAGAGTGAACGTGTCATCGACATAGATTAATAGATAAAAAAGGATCCAGTATAACAATTTTTACCTTCTAAAAGAGTAATAGTTTATAAATTCATTAAACCTTTTATAACACTATCTGGGTGATTTATTTAGGATATGATGTCATTTCTCTAATTAACATAAATATTCTCCTTTACCGAAAAAAATAAATCCTTTTTCCTATTGTATATAGACATGCTCATCAATATCTTTATAAATAATAGTTGTCTTTATATCTAGATGATCCAAGTCAATATTTTATAAATCCACGACACCCAAGAGAACTCAAATAGAGCTATGCATTACAAATGGAGAGAATATGTATGGTAAGTCAACTCATAGAACCTAACTATAGCCTTTAAAATCTAACCATGCATTATATATTTCTTCTTTAACTTCAAGAATGCATTTTTCTTAGGAAACATAAAAATTTCTTACTCATAGTCCATTTCACTAACTCCCAGGTAGAATTTTTTAAAAGAGACTCCTTTTCTTCCAGAATAGTTGAAATTTATCTACCTAAACCACAACAACTAATTATATCCCAATAATTCAAAGGTGATTCATCAAAATAAATACCTTCAGCCACATTTAGTATATAAGAATCTAAGTTAGCCTCATCATAACTCTATGGAGGATTAATATTTATTATGGCCTTGTTATTTTCTATAGAATATAATTATGGTGGTCGAGATGGAGAAATATCTCTAAAGATCTCAGAGTCATCTTGAGATGAAAAATTTTATGCATAATCACACTCAATATAAACTTTAACATGAGTGATTGATTTATGTTGTCCCAAATAATTTTATGTTGAGGGAATTATCATATAATTATCCTAAAATATTACATTATTAATAAAAAACTATTCTACTTTCATGGCACCATAACTTGTATCCTTTAACCCAAAAAATTATAACTATGAAAAATATAATTTATGGATTTGGGTTATAATTATCCAGTTTCTAAATTATCATAATCTAGAAAACCAAATATTTCTAAATCAGAGTAAGATGTAGGAAAATCATATCATTCCAATTTTGTATTCTTCATTTGAATATAAACTAAGGGAGACAAATTGTTTAGTACACATGAAATTATATTTTCATCATCCCAAAATGATTTTGTTAAATGATCGTTATAAAGAATAAATTGTAACTTCCCCATCAAAGTTAGGTTTATGCATTCTACCACACCATTTTGTTATGGAGTACAAGAAACTGTGATATGCATAAAAATCCCTTATTATTTTCAAAGTGAATTAAATTTATCAAAACAAAATTAAACTCTATTATTGATGCAATAATACTTCACTTTTATCCTAGTTTTTTTATCTTAATCTTACCTTAAATAAAACTTTATAGCATTTTGTACTTCATGATGAAAATCCAAAAATTCTATAACAAATAATCAATAATGTGTAACCTTTAACATTCACTACATTTAGAAGGAACTATAGTTGGACCCCATAGATCATAATCAATGTATTCAACTTTATCTATTTATTTTTGAGTTTCCATTCTAATGATAACACTTTTCTATGAATATGTTTTGAGATGGAACCTCACTCTTTAAGAGAGTTGTGACTTTAAAGTTATGTGCTTGTGGTTACCCCATCTGGGTGTCAGCTCCTTTTTGTCCTTGGCTTCATCCTCTAGAGGTTCTCTCTTTATCGGATTCTTGCACATTGCCTCCTATTTTCCTTCATGCTCCTACAAATGCACTCTCGCCCGGCTCATCTTCCTCTTCCTGGATCAATCTTCAGATCCCGGTGGCCCCAATATTGATTGGCATTCATGTTATTTGACAGTGATCTGGATTTCGAATGGTGGTGGTTAGGTTTCTCTTGATCGATGGCTCTTGAGGTGTTGGCGCGTGTGTGTTTCTTCGGTGGTAGGTCTTCAGTGAAGAGATTGGTTTCCTCTTAAACTACATCAATAGGTCATTCGAGATATGTTGTGTTGGTCCCACTGATGAAGAAGGAGGTAGTGGCTTAGCATGAATCCTTCTTGGTCGTTGTCATGGGTTTCCTACTTTTCTCATTTCTTTCCGCTCTGGCTCGATCTGATCTCAACCTCCATGGTGCTGGTGGTTCTCATTCATGGTTCATCCTGATGGACCCTTTGTGTAGCAATGATTGTATACTAGTTTTCTTCTACCTGGTGCCTCGTCTAAAAAATGATGTACAAATATCTTCAATGGGAGTTTAGATCATGTATTTGGAGGTCCATTTTGCAACGACCTCGGCTACACTGCTTTGTTTTTTTTTTATATTTTCCATTTATTTTTACTTCTTATGATCTATGAATGGTGGAGTTTATTTTTTGAGGTCTCAGGTGCAGACTGAGGGAACTAGTTTTTTCTGATGTAGTGAGCTATGAATTCGGATGTGATTGGTTTTATTTTCTACTTGATATTATTTTTTCTTCTTATTCATTGGAAGAAATTTCTTTGGTTTTTTTGTTCTTCTTGTAGTACTTTGAGAGGGGTAACATTTATAGGTGTCGTTGGGTGGGCGGCTTTGAAAGAGGGAGGGGTGTTATGAAACACTTCATTCTTCCATTCTTCATCTCTTTGATGGGTGTATGGGGGCCTTTCCATGTCATTAGCTCAATGTTTTTCTTGATTTTTATTGCATTTCATCAGGTAGACATTGTTAAATTTGTCTTCGAGATATATCAGGTGAGAGGCTCATCAGAGAGAAAAGTGTGATGGTACCTTTAACCTGGCTCTCTTACAGACTTTATTAGTTGGATATTCACTCTAACACATTGAACTACCAGCACAGTGCGACTTCTTTGCAGAGGGGGTGATTCTATATCTTGACGGATCTCATGATTTTGATGATTGGAATGGGGGAAATGAGGCTTTCTGATGTCTACTTGGATGTTTGTTTCTTTTGGTATTGTTATTGTTTAGGACTACTTTTTTTAAGTCTTGTTTCCTTTATTATAATGGTTTTCCACTTTCCCATTTCTAAAATAGGATCTTCCTTTCATTGTTCAATAAAAGGGGTCTTAACCCTCAACCTTTTAAAAAATTCTTTTCTACCTTCCAAATATATAGTGATAAAAAAATTTGAACATTCTAATACCCTAGCCATCAAGAATACCCCTCTTACTCAATTCCATCATTCAATTTTAACTCATATTCTCATGTATAATATTCCATATTTTTTAAATACTGAAATCAGATAACGAAAGAGTAAAAATAGTATAAATAACAATGATAGTAGAACTTTAAATAACATACGCCCAACAAAACTTTTCACCCCTTTATTCATAATAAGTGATCCTTTAATAACCTTTAACACTCTTCCTTAACTGGGGTAATTAATGTTAGTATTTAAACTTGGTTTTTAATTTTCTATTTTATTAATTACAACTCCTCTCATTTATTTGGTAAATATTTATTTATTTTTTCTCTTATATTAACACAAAATATAATGTTATATTTTTAACGAATATTTTTTTATCATATATATTGGTTTTAATATAGTTTTGGAATATATATATATATATATATATATATTATATATACAAAAAAAATTCTTTTATTATATATAAATATATATTATAAGTATTTAGGTAGAAACATACAGTGTTGTGAACCTATTTTGTGGAAAACTGATGAAGTAATCATATGCCTTTTTTGTACCTATTGTGTTGTCATTGTTTTGCAGCTATTTAAAATATTAAATGTTATACTACTTTAATCATTAGTTAAAATAAATAAATTTTATATGGACAATACATTATAAATTATTTACCATACGTTATGAAATATCAATTGTATGTTAGGATTTATTGAGCGTACATTATGAGGTATTAAACATGACTTAAAATGAAAAATTATTATATCCACAATACAATACGTATCGAACATACATTATAAAGTATCAATTTTATTTTATCATGTTTCAACATTTTGGTATATACCTCATGGTATTTGGATCGACCAAGAGCCTTATGGTCACTCCAACACTTTTTCAATTTTCAAAAAAAAATCTATAATTATACGACATACCCTGTCAATTATTTCTCTAAATGACTAACTTTATGTTTGTTTAAATTGTTTTAATTTCTTTATTGATTTATAAAATAATTATATATTATAATAATGTTGATTTCAACTATTGAATAAAAAAATATCATGAAAATAATATTTTCAAATTTTTTTATTTCATACATTATTTTTAAAGTTTTTAAATTATTGATTTAGTATAAGTTTGTGGTAGTGAATTTTATAATTTTATTCATTTTAAAAATTCTCATTTATTCTAACAAATATATTAAAAGATTTTCTATTCTTTCTTATGTATGAATAAAATAGCATGAGAACTATCTCATAAAGAGAACCATAATTCCAATTCTAGGTACTGGTATTAGTCTTAGTATTATTAATTTCAAACCCGTGGAATTATATAGTAAGTGAATTATATGCTTACTCATAATCAATAATATCATGGAATTAATAATGTGAGATTAAAATATTAAAATGAAATCATGGAAAATAATATATAATAAACTTGATATAGTTTGTTAAATAATGAAATATGCAACTATTTATTGACATACAATTAAAATATTTCATGACAGCTGTTCCTTTTCTTCAATCATCTATAAACGTAAAATGGTTCCATTCTTTACTACCAAAGTGATCAAAATATAATTCAGCTATATCATCCTTAAAATCTTCCAATATCTAATGGTTTATATTGTTTTTTATTTTACTTTTTTAATCTTTTCATTATCTATTTGTAATCATTAGCATCAGTTTATGCTTTTCTAAATAAAAATAAAGTAATGTATTAGTTATTCTACCAAAAAATGTAGGTTCTGGGGTTGTGAATCATGAACAAAATTCCAGTCAGATTTGGTTGTGACTCCTAAACAAAGTCAGATAATACTAGGTTAAGCCTCAAATAGAAAATCTGGGTTGTACCTCTAGGTATTGTAAAAGGTAGTTATTAAATAGGATATCACACCATTAAAATTGATTTATTGTTAGTGGGTATTAATCTTATTGTTGAGAAGATATGATTAAAGATTGGAATATTTCCTGTATGATCTGAACTACTGTAAAAATACTATTTTAATACATTAATTTCCATAGTAAAAATTCTTTAACACTATACTAGATTATTGATTATTCAATAAATAAACTCTGATTGATTATTTGTCTTAAAATTTTTAAAAAGTATATTCACCCTCTATCTATATTGTTTTTACAATATAAATCAATCTGATAATAAATATCATAGGTTGGTTTCATAAAGGATAATTATATTCTCTAATTCTTTTAATTTGATTCCAAACAATCGGTATCATAGTATAGGACGTTCTTAATAATAGTATAGTTTTGTTTATTTTTTTTAACAATTGTGACAAACTGATTCTAGATTTAATATTATAAAGAATAAATATAATTTCATGAAGATTTAAAGTATTAATTGAATTGATGGATGGATACCTCAAAATCCCCCATTTTTTATTGGAAATGACTATGGATACTTCTACAACTGAATGGAAGAAAACCTGGAATAGTTAAGTGCGGGTCATTGGAAAATAATGGATAAATATAATGATCTAGAAAATTTTGATCTAGATACACTTTTATGTAATTATATGGTAAATTATGTTTTTAATTAGAAAGTAACAAAAATTATTTTTTTATAAGTAGAAGTGTGTATAGCTATGTTTTAACTTGTAAGACAGCCCAAGACATATATAAAATTCTACAAGTTACGCACTATGGGAGAAAAAATCATAAAATAACAATGATAGTAATGATATGAGTAGAATACTAGTACATCAGTATGAGATAATATGATTCAATGAACTAGATGCTTCATAGGTTTACAAGAATTAAAAATGGTATGAGTATACTTTAGTGAACTCTTTTGAAATAAAGTTGAAGATGAAAGAGTACTACGATCACTACCAAAAATATGGCATGAAAATAAAGTATAAATCGATGTGAGTAATAATTTTAAAAGTATATAAATTTAATTAAATAATTGGATATTTACTATAGTATGAACTTTAATTGAAAAACATAGCTGATGAGGTGTATACAAAGAATAAAGGTATAAGTTTTGAGTCTAATATTAATGAATCATCTAACTCTTCTAAATATTTTTTCTAGGAAAGTGAAAAATTGATGGATTATTTTAGGAATAAGTTTTACAATTTTATGTATGAAAAAGGATGCAAGAGATAGTTCAAAAAAAGATGAAAAGGAGTCTTAGAAAGGAAATACTTTTAATAATTATTATGTTTCAGAATTAAATTATTACGAATACAAGAAGAAAGGAAACGTTAGGGTATATTTTCCCAAACTCAAAAATACAAATAAAGAAAAGAAAAAAATAGAAATGAAATGAATGATTTATTTGTAGGATGAGAGTATTAAAAAGTTTAATACACTAGTAGTGACTCAGGAAGTGAACACATGATAGGGAACCTTGATTTGATGGCTAAAAATTACGATGCAACTAATTCATTTTTTTACTTCATTAATTACTCCATCTAATATTCATCATAAATATATATCTAAAGATAAAAGTTTAGTGGTTTAGATAATTTTTCTGATTTAGATTCTATTAATTTTATTTTCAAGCTACTACTCAAAGAAAATGAGTAAGTAAGGAATGATGGTGTCTCATTTATTGAAAAATATACTAACATAAAAAATTAAAAATAATAAGTTGATTAAATAAAATATTAAAATAATAAGTGAATGTGAAAATTTCAAAATTATTATTTTCTAGAATGAAAAATATAAGAAGAATGATGATTCTGAGATATAGAGACTAAATAATGATAATGACGGATTAAAATAATTTTTGGAAATAAATATTGAATATTATAAAAGAATGTTTAACTCCATGTTGTATTACTTTACTAATGTTAATATTGAATCTATAAAAATACAACAAGAACATAAAAACTGAGGAATATAGATTATGGTTTTAATGATAAAATTTATAATGATAGAGAAGCTATACAAATAGAGAGTATGAATTTGAAAAATGAACTTTATAATCTTAAAAATACGTTATATATATTTGTTCAAGGAAAAGATAAATATGATAAAATGATCTCTCTGATAAAATCAAACTATAATAACACTGGTTTTGGTCGTAACAACTTATCACTAAGATGAATAATACTACTTTTATTAAAATTTAAAAAGGATGTATTTCAAATGTTACTTGTTTTAAATGTATAATGAAGTGTAATTATGCCAATGAATTTACTTTGAGATTTAAACAATCATTTGTAAAAACTATAACTTTTATTACAATAGATTTTTTTTCAAATAGCCCACAAATAAAAATAGATATTTTAAATCTATTTGGGTTCCCAATGTTTCTGTTACTAATCTGATTGAAAAAAGTTAGAATAGGTATTAAAACACTCTAATTGGTTGTTTAGTTTTTGGAAATCAACCTTAAAAGTCTAAAAGATTCACCGAATTTAGATTGTGGGTGTTCTAGAAATAAGAAATAGGATATTTAAAATTTAATATCTTTCATTTCATGTGATAGAGGCCTAGTTACATTTAAAGACTAAACTAAAGGATATATTAAAGTTATTGGAGATGTTGGTTTTTCTAAAACATCTATTATTTCAAAATTGTTATTTGTAAATGGATTAAAACATAATTTAATAATTATATCATAGCTTCGTGATGATTTATTAAATGTAATGTTTAAAAATGAATAATGTACAGTTTTAAAAAATAAATATTTTTTATTTTCTATAAAAATGAAATGTAATTTTTAGATTATTTATTTTTCTTATCTAACCAAACATAAGGTTAAGGTTTTGAATTTTTTAAAATTCAATGATATTGTGTGGCATAAGAGGCTTTTACATGCTAATTTCAGACTAATACATAGGTTATCAAAGCATGTATAGGTTCTAAAATTTCCATCTCTATATACATGTAAGTAATTTATATGTTATTACTATTGAAATGGTAAATAACATAATGAATGATTTAAATATGTAAATGATGTGAGTACATCTATATGTATTGAATTATTTCACATTGTATTATTTATCCCTATAAAACATTCTTGATTTTTTGTTAAGGACAATATATTTTTAATGGTATATGTTTACAGTATATTCATCATGATTAATTTTTTATTACATAAAAAAATAAAAAATAACCAATTTTTTTTATTTTTATAAACATATACAAAACATTCAAAAATCAGTCAATCATTAATATCATAACTGATAGAGGTGGTGAATTTTTTTAATTTAGAATTTTATAAATATTTTAAATAAAATGGATATAATAACTATGTCCCTACTACTTGGACACCACGAAAAATGGTGTGGTTGAAAGAAAGAATGGGCCAATTCATGAAATGAAAAAATAAATGCTTATTGTGTTTAATGTGAATAAATATTTTTTGGTCAGAGCTGTTAATACATCTTCTAATGTTTTAAATATGGTATCTATTATAACAATTTTAAATAAAATACTTTATGAATTGTTTAAAGGTTTTAACCCTAAAATTGGATATTTTAGGGTTTTTGGTTCTAAAGTATTTATTTTAAATAAAATGTATAATTTGGATAAGTTTGATCCTAAAAGGGATGATGGTATATTTTTAGGTTATTCTCATACTAAAAATGTATACATAGTTTTCAATAAGAGAGCTATGGTTTTTGAAGATTCTGTGCATGTTAAATTTAATCGAAATAAAAATAATATGAAATTTTTTGAATCAAACAATGTTGATTATAAATTTAGGGAATTAAATTTTGGAGAAGAAAATTATAAAGAAAATGATATGTCATCAATTTATGGGGAGAAAGTATTCTCTAAAAACAATCCTAAATAGTGGAAAAATATTAAATATTATCCAATTGAAAAATTAATAAGAAATTTTCAATCTAGAATATAACACAAAAAAATATTTATTATATTACTATGTTGCTTATACATTTGTTGCTAATTTTATACCTATTAACATTGATGATGATATAATTGATTTAAACTGGATTAATATTATGGAAGAAGAATTTAATCAATTTTAAAGTAATAAAGTGTGGAATTTGGTTGAATTTAAAGGGATAATAAAATAATATGAACCAAGTAGAATTTTCATAATTATCATGATGAAGATATAACATAGTTAAAAATTAAGAAAAACTAGTTGCTTAAGGTTATTCTTAGGAAGATGGAATAGAATTTTTAATATTATTTTTCTCATGTTTCTAAAATATAATCTATTAGAATTTTAATATCTTTTTCTTATTTTCAAAATATCAAATTATATAAAATTGATGTAAAAGTGCCTTTTTAAATGGAATAATTTATGATGTCATTTTTGTTGAACAACACCCTATATATGAAACTGAAAATTTTCCAAGACATGTTTTTAAACATAATAATCATTTATATGGTCTTAATAAATGTCATTTATCTTGTTATAAAATAATGACTCAATTTTTATTGTAAAATGATTTTTTTAAAGGAAATGTTGATCCTAACTTCTTTATAGAGAAAAATTTATATAGTATTTTGATTATATATATAGATGTTTATGATATAATATTTTGTTCTAAGAATTATTTAATATGTAATGATTTTTATAAATTGATTAAAATATAGTTTGATATGATCTCAATGGGATATTTTAATTTTTTCATGGTTTACATATTAATCATATAATAGATGGTATTTCTCTTAAATCTATCTTGGTATGCTAATGAACCTGTAAAAATATTTTGTCGTAATTCATGTCAGTCTATAAAAACACCAATGAGTACTAACTCTAATTTTTTTGGATGAGTATGTAAAGTTTGTTAATATTGAACTATATAGAGGGATGATAGGTAGCATACTGTATTTAACTTCAACATAATTTAATATAATGTTTCAGTTTTCTTATGTGTTTGATTTTAATAGAATCCAACAAAAAATCATCTTAAATCTGTTAAGTTAGTTATTATATATATTCAAGGAAATATTGGAACTAGTTTATTTTCTTCAAATCAAAAATATTTTGATTTATAATCTTACTCTGACTCTGATTTTGGAGGTTGTAGGCCTGGTTGGAAAATTAGAATAGTTATGGGTTATTTTCTCTATAAAAAGTTTAATTTCATAGAGGTCAAATAAAAAATAACTGTTTCAATATCTACAACTAAGGATGAGTATGTTTCTAATTCTAGTTATTGTTATCAAATTATTTGTATTAAATAAACATTATGTGATTTTGATATTAATTCTGATAAAATTTAATTTTTTTATGAAAATTCCAATGTAATTTTAATTTATAAAAACCATTAAAACACACTCAAATAAAACATATAGATGTTAGATTTAAATTTTTGAGGTATTATGAAAATAAAGAAGTTATTAGTTTATACTTTCATACAACAAAAAACAATATTCCCTCATATTTAATAAAACATTATATTCTGTAAGATTTGATAAATTGAATTTTGAACATGGTATGTTAAAAGAATAATTGTTTTTATTTGTATACTTACTTATTATTAAAATTAAATAAAATTATTTTTTATTTCTCTTAGATTCAAATATATACTTTCTTGAGTACCATTATTAATTGAAAAAAATTAAGAAAGTGTTTTACTTCAGGACATAATTGAATTTATAATTATATTAAATAATTTTTTACAGATAAGTGTTTAAATTTTGATAGACTTATAATAATTTAATTTATATTATTTTTTAAATTATAAAATGGAATATTTAGGATTTTAAATATATTCCAACATAATTTGGTAGAATTTTCTAATGATTTTTTTATTTTTTTTTCTTCATTATTTTTTGATAAATTTCAAAACATGGGGGAATTTATTGAATTTAAATAAATGGTTTGTTTTTTAATTTACAAAAATCTGGATATTATTAGTTTTGAAATTTTTTCATAAATTTATGTTTTATTAATTACACTCTTTTCATTGATTTTATAAATATTTTTTTAATATTCCTCATATATTGATTCTTAACATAAATTTATATTTTCAACATATAATTTTTTAAATATTTTTTATCATGTAATTTTTTTTCAAATATATTTCAGATATATATAAATTATATATATAATGAATGTTTTATATATATATATATATATATATATTAATTATATATATTTTGGCAGCAACATACATTACTGTGAAACTCTTTTACTGAAACTAATGAAGTGATAACATATCTTATTTGTATATGTCATGTCTGTTAATGTTTTATATCAATCTGTTTAAGCAATAGCATATTATCCTACTTTGACCATGATTTGAAATGGATAACAGTTATATTGACCATATGCTTTAAGTATTTAATGTATGTTATGAATTATTGATCATATGATATGAAGTATCGATCATGAGTTAAAATGAATAACTATTATATAGAATGTACATTATGATGTATTGACGATACATTATAATGTATCAACGATACATTATGAAGTATCAAGTACATGGTATGGATTGTGTAGTAAGTGGATCGATAGTCAACATCAAAGTGGCTCCAACACATTTTCAATTTTCTAAATTTTTATATTTTTTGTGTAATTATATAGTATACCCTTTTTGTTCATTTTTTTAATAAAATAATAAAATTTATGTTTTGAAAAAAAATTAATGATTATATTTCTTTTAAAATAATTATATATCATAAATAAAATGTTGTAAACTAGATAATATAAAATTTTCATGGAAATAATATTTTTCATATTATTTATTTCATACTCTATTTTTTTAGTTTTTGAATTATTGAGTTACTACAAGTTTATAGGAGTTATTTAAATCATTCTATTTATTTTAATAATTGTTATTTATTGTAATAAAAATATTATTATCCTTTTGAATCATTTTCATACCTTAATAAAAAAGAATTGGAAATATCTCATAAAGAACACCATAATTTAAATTACTAGTAATAGAATTTTTCTTAGTATTATTACTTTCAAACCCATGGAATTATATGGTTTTAGAATTTCAGACTCTATATTAATCAATAATATGATGGAATTAACTATGTTATATTAGACCATTGGAATGTGATTGAGTTGTATTAGATAAAATAAACTAAAAATAAATTATTTAAGAATTACATATAGAAATTCTTATTGAAATATGATTAATATCATCCATGAATACTTTTACATTGTTGTGGTCAGGAAGAAACTTAAAACTATTCCATCAATTATAACCAAAGTGATCAAAATATCACCAACATACATTATCTTAAACATCTTTCGATCTCTACTAGTTTAAATTTTTTTTCTTTTTTCGTTATCTAATATTATTTTTTATCTATTTGAAATTTTTTGTGTAGATTTATGATTTTACCAATAAAAATAAAGTTCCATATTGGTTATTCTACCTTCCAAAGGGATGGTTATAGTGGTGTGATTCCTGAATAAAATCTTGGTCAAATTGGGTTGTGAATCCCAAAAAAAAGTCTGGTAGTAATTGGTTATAACTCTTATAAAAAGTTAGGGTTTTCTCTTTGGGTATTGTAATAGGTATAGTCTATAAACATATTATCACACCTTTAAAAATGTGTTCTTATTAGTGGGTATCAATCTTCCCACAGACTAAAAAATCGGGAAAAGTGGAATTGATTCATGATGATACAAGTCACTGTAGAAATATTGTGTTTATACATTAATTTCATATACACTAAATCTTGAATATTATACTACACTATTTATTATTTTGTAATAAAACTATTATTAGTTATTTGTATTAAAATTTTTAAAAATACAATTCACCCCCTAGTCTGTTTTCCCATCTATCATGATCCATCAATTTTATCCATTTGTATCCAGATTAGATAAAGAAATTAAATTTATTTTTAGATCAAGGACATTATTCACATTAGTAAGTGATCTTGCAATTCAATAAAAAATAATAGTTTTTATGGTTCTAATTCTAGTATTCATAATCGATCCATTATTTCACATCAATACAACACCTTTTGTAACAATGTCATAAGTTGAAAATCATTCTTGATTAGGAAATATGATATAAGAACATGA
The DNA here is from genome assembly GCA_963277665.1 of Viscum album. Lineage (NCBI taxonomy): Eukaryota > Viridiplantae > Streptophyta > Magnoliopsida > Santalales > Viscaceae > Viscum > Viscum album. Next base: position 2,127,966,068 of record OY728143.1, on the reverse strand, counting down.
TAAATCATGAATCTAATCATCAAAAAAATTATATTCACTATCAAAAACAATCATGAGTTCCCTATCATTATTATTATCCTCTATGATACTATCTTAAGAAGAATTTTTGGTTTTCTTTTCTTTTTGATTAATAGGTTAGTTATTCTCATTCATATATAATAGAATTAATAATTTAGTTCTAATATGACCATTTTTTATTGTAATTTTAGGTTTTATATTATTTTATAATTTTTTCCTTCCCCTTTCAGAAGTAATTTCCTTTCATGACTTATTCCTCTAAAAAACAAACCATATCCCATGTATTCAGAACAAACTATAAGCTATTTTATTTTCTTATTCAAAATAAATTCCTTACAAACGTAATAGAGAGTAATTGTATCATGACTTTAAGTAATTTTTTTTAAATATCACATATCATAGTGGAAAAGATCTTAATAAAATAAAATCCAAATATTCTTCATTATATTTCAAATCTATATTTTCCATATTAGAAATAATTTATTTAAAATTAACTAAATGATATACAATAGATGTACCTTATGATATGAAATGAGAGTAAATAATTTTATTCATATGAAGCATACTAGAAATAATCTTCATCACACAATGTTTCTTCAGTTTTATCCATAACATAATAGTAGTTTCTCTTTCAAAATATCCTTCAAAATTTGACATGATAGATGTAGACTGATTTGTGAGAGAACCTTATGATCCTTCTGTTGATTTTTCTATTTAGTAAAAAAGTTACTTATATTTTTGTAATCCCAAAATTAAGTCACCTATACCCATATATGTGACAAAATTATAATTATTAACCTATCATAATGAGAATATATTTTTCTATTAAAAAAATCAAAATATTGAACTTTAGGGTTTCCATCATGAGAAATAAAACTAAGATCAGGGAAGTAAATCAGATATTTAAATATATGTGGTTCACAAAAACCTAATTGCATAATGTTTTGATCAAACCAATCTAATTTTGATATTAATGTTATTCTGAAATCATCGAATGAAAAAACACAAAAAATCAAAAAGAGAAAAATATATTTTAAAATGTAAAACCCAAGTTGGAAAAAAACATGGGTAGAGGTACCTCAAATATTCATTAAGATATTTACTTATAAAAAATATCTTATATAGTGATAATATAACATAAATAAATGAATTTATCTCTATAATTAATGGAGTGATAATTCTAAACATAAATGGATATAATAAGGGACAATGATCCATTTTAATTTGAGATAGGGGTCACAAAACCAATACGGTAAATTGCCCTAAGTGAATTCCCTCTCTCCCTAAGATGGAAACTAGTGCTGGAGTATCAAATTAGACAAATAATAGAAATATTTTAAACCCTGAATAATACTTATAATAATAATAATAAGCCATAAAAAACTAATAAGAATCATACATGGTACACACATACATTGGAATACCATGCATATGAAATAAACACTTTTAAATAAAATGTCAAACTAAACTTTTCTTAAAAAATATGTATATTCACATGAAACATAATAAAAAAATGATTACTCTCATCTGGAAATATAGACAATAATAAAAACTCAAATTATCATAACATATATTATAAGTATAATACAAAATACCCTTAAATATATTTGTTCATATATACTCATACCAAAATAAATAAATCACTCAATCCTTTTATTGAACATCTATATGTGTCCCTAGATCACTCATCATTCTCATAACATCAACCACTGGCCAAACAAATAACAATGGATCAAATATCACTACTTGGGAACATGTATAAAACATAATGGTTTCATACACGCACACAAGCTTTTATTCAGGGTGTGAGCTAAATTGTCCTAGTAAGATATTATTATAGTTATTGCAATTTATTTATAGTTCATGAATTATAGTTCTAAAATATATCAAAAATAAGGTTTTCTATAAAATTAAATGTAAATAAAATAATTAACCTTCATTCTCCCATTTTATAAAATGTTCTCACTTTTATACAAACAAGGGTGGAATTTCACTTTAAAAAAATTCTTTATTAATTGGAAGAAAATTTTATACTTCTTAAAAGAAAAAAAACTGTTCTTCTCTCAAAACATCATTTAAAATTATTTTTGATTAATCTATAAAATAGACTATTTTGGGAACTAAAACAGTTTTTGTATCATTAAAACACTTTTTAGAGTTTATTAAGAAGAATATGTAATCAATAATTTACAATAAAAATCATTATTTTGAAAAAACATCCAAAATTTTTGAAATTAAACCAAGTAAAGAAAGAAATAAAGTATTATATCAATCTAGAACTATAATTATAATTAATAATAAAAAACAGTAAACAATTGTAAATAATTGGTTACACAAACTAATAATAAAATGATGGAATCAAACAGGTATAAGATGGGAATCCCCTTGAATCCTCAATTAAGAAACAAGAAATTTTCATCATCAAAACCCCATAAGGTTCTAACATAAAATGATACTATACATGATTTATGGCTCACTATGCCCCTATGTGCACCCTGAAAAAATACCTCATCAAACCTCACATTCTGGTCTCATTGGGTACCAAACCCTTATGGTGGTATTGACTACTTACGTCACTTTCTTTCTTATGCACACTAATCTAGTTTATCACACATATAGACCTTGTACAAAGCTAATTAGGGTTCCCATGATAAAACTCAAGTGGAGGTGAGTATCTAATAAAGAATTTAGATGATCATTAGATGGATCTATAATAAAAAGAATATTATATATCATCCCACCTTAAGAAACCTAAAAATAAATAGGTTCTTTTCACATTATACACTCATAATTTTCTATTCATAAATTCATATCCCATAGATGGGGAAATTATTTTTAAGACATATAAACAAGGGGATAATAATTGTGTTTAAACCGCATATTTTATCAATAAAACCAAATCTAATAATCCTCATATTCATTTTTAAAAAGAATTGGAATAAAATAATTTAATTCAAAAGTAATTAGAAAGAAAAATTGAGAATACAATACTCCAATACTATAAAATCATAAAAACCATTAATAAACCCCTAAAGGTTTTGGTACATAAATATAAATTAATAATAAATAAGTTTATAACACTAAATTATATCATAAAATTATATAATAAAGGAATTATATAGAAATTCCTACCTCTATAAAATTAGAAACAAGTAGCAATAGATCACCTTCAACATTTGAAGCCAAACCGGGAAATAGAAGGACTTCTATAAACCCTATCAAACCAAGATCCCAAATTAAAATAAACCCATACCCTAAATTGATCCCCCATGGGTGACAAGGTTTGAAAGAAAGGGGAAACTAAGGGGAATTTAATAGGGGAAAAGAGGCAATGAAGGAGTGATTATTTCAATTATTAAACCCACATAGAATAGAATAAGACTATCTCAAATCAAAATGGGGAGGTGAGAGATCCCTTGAGTATGTTCTTGGGTAAATCTAATGGTAATGCAGGAAAATAGAGGCTGAACCCCCCCCCCCCCAAATATAATGGAGGTAGCACAGGAAATACACAAAATAATAACTTAGCACTGAAACATTTCCACACAACCTCCCATGTTGTGGAATAACAAGACCCCCCTAAAGATAAATAAAATTATGGTCCCACTACTCATGATAGTGTAATGGAACAAAACTACCTTCATTGAATGATGCACCCTGTGTGGGTGACCCAATGAAAAAACCAGTCGATCATGGAACCTCCCCAAAATGAGACTCTACTGAACGGTTCCCTGTGAATGGTGACTTCCACTATTTCTTTGTGACCCTTTACTTCATCGAAAATAAAAAAATTCAAATATATAACATAGAGGTGATAGATCTCTATTTTGGAACACCATCCCATGTCATGACATGACTAAAAACACAACCAAAAATTAAAAAACCCCAAATATATTATTCATGATCATGGTTGTGACTCTCTTACAATACTACATGAATTTATATAATATAGGATATTTAAGACATGTTGTAGTGTGATCCCTCATATCATGGAGTGACCTACTAAAATCCAAAATTGTTGATCACCCAACCACCTATCATTGAACAACCCACATGGGTCACGTCATGTCCCAATATAGACAAAACTACAGACTTGGGTAATATACTAAAATCACTTATAAATCACAAATACTCTAAAAAAATTCAAAACAACCCACAATAATATTATTATCTAATACAATAGTGACATCTCAATGTCACAATTATCCCCACTAGGCCATTATCAATCTCTAGAAAGTCACGGTCAAAGGTAAAAGTAGTGGAAATAAAAACCTAAACATCATCTATAAGAGTTTGGATGGTCAGGAAAAACTCTATAATTCTCGTGACAGAAGATCATTGAGAAAAAATCAAAAAAATGATAAAACCAATCCCCAAGAATTAAAAAAAATCTCTAAGATTAATCGTAACCACTACCAAGGAACACAAATCTCAAATATAAATAAACTCAGAATTAGTATCCCAACTATTTAAAATGCTTCTAAAATTGTGAGATATAAATGAAATATACATATAGAGTGGATAAAACCATAAAAATGTATTTCCACAAAATGAAAATGTGGAAAAAATAATCCATGATAAACCATAACTACCATCAATGAAATGATTCAAAATTTCTTAAACATCATAAAACTCCAAGAAGACTAAAGAGAACATAATCATGGTCACTATTGTATCCAACACTATTTTTTATTTCATTGGATGATTATATTAGTCAATAACCATCAAAAATTTGAAAATTTGACATTTTCTCCCCTTAAGTTTTATTTATACATTTACAATGTTTAAATAAATACTAAATTCTTAATTATACTCACTTGATTTTATTATCTATGTTTTTTTTTGACAGAGATAATAAAAAATTATGTTCATTTATACAAGTTTATTTTAAAAATGAATGAATTTTTTTCATGATAATTTATTTTTTATTTTTAGTGGTAAAATAATAACCTTAAATGATTATGAAAAGCTGACACAGTGCTTGTGAAAGCAATATAAAAACTAGGAAATGATTTTAAAAACTATAAAATTAATTTTTTTTGTTGGTTTATAGTTTTAAATAAATTTTATAAATATATATATATAAAATATTAGTTATTTTTTAAAGGATTGTTTATGAATTATTTTTCATTCATTCTTCTTTCAATGTGAAATTAAATGAATAGTTCCAAAAATTACATTAATGATATTTTAAAACAAATAATATTTTACTACATGGTTTATAATTCATAAAAAAACCTATATTTAGAAAATTTAATTTTATATGGTTGTGAAAATTATATATGATCTATTAATGGGTAATTTTTTCTTTTATACTAACATTATTCTCCATTAGATGGTAGAAAATGTTAATTTTGGGGTAACTATTAGAATAGTTAATAAGGGGTTAAAACTAACAGATAAGGGTGAAAACAAAACAAAATCTTTTCCAAATTTTATTAAATGATGTTATTTTGACTTATAATCATCGTAAATTCTAATTATATTAATTTTGATCCATTTTCAAATATAAAGTTAATTTATATTAATTTAATACTTTAGGAAATTCCAAGAACATCCTTCGCCTCATATAAAAAAGTACACCACTTATGCATTTTATTTACACAACATTGAGAAATATAGATAAACAAAACCCAACCCAATAATATTATAAAAAAAATTATCCATGTTTTTTAGGTTCTTCAATTCCTAAAAAACCAACCCTAGGTCCTTTAAGGGGATATCTAAAGGAAGGTTACTGAGTAATAGGTAATCGTCTTTACCGATTATTTCACATTTACTTCTTCTAATTCCTATTAATGAGTTATACTCATCATAAAATATTAAATAAAGTATCATATAAATATATATATATATTATTTATATTATTAGATAAGCATTTATATCTTTTTCATTCCTAGGAAAATCAAAAACATTTCTTGTGTGTATGTTTGGCTTACCATCACCACATAGCGGTGTAATTTGTTTTACATCACCACATTCTTGGATGGTTATAAATAAGGAATTATTAAATATATATTATATTAATGAAATAAATATTATTTTTAATTATAATATGATATATACCATTTTACCTTCCAAACCATTGCAAATTGACAATGTCCCTCATTCATATGTGTGGAATAAAACCTCAGGGAAGCGATCTGATTAATTTTTGGTTTACACTTTACATGGATTGTAATGTGGTCAGATTTAATGAATATAATTGTTATATATGATATAAAAATTATTCTTTAAAGGTTAATTATTATTTAACTTTCTTTTGTTCCTCCCATTGGAAAGTGAAAACATTGTTCATGATTATATACAACCTACCATCTCTATGAACATTTTCATCCATTTTCCTATCTATATATTATGTCATTGACTCATAATATCTATATATTGAATATATATTGTATTTATATCATGAATAAAAATATATCTATTAGGGAACGATGATAAATATTTAGGGAAAAAAACTACTGAATCAAAACATACATAAAAAAAGTATTTAACACCAAGAATAATGATTATTATAAAATATTGTTAACAAAAGGGTGATAAAACATTATAATGGATAATATATGATATTATATATATGTATACTGATTTAATATTTAATTATAATAAAATTAAAATTATTATAAAGGAGTTTAAATTCAAATACAAGGAAATTCAAACATAAGGTAAGGGATTCTGTCTTAATTTCCACTCTAGTGAGACTTATTTTTTATTATGCACCTATTTAAATTTATGTGGTGTGTGGTCTACCCCTTTTAAGTATATAACATGAATATATATTTGTTCATAATTATTAATGATTCAATTCATGTTTTTTTGTGATGAATGTTAAAAAGTAAATTCAGTCTTATTTCTCTTTTGATCAGGAATATTTCTCTTCAATGTCCATATTTTTCAAAAAAAGTATAGACTTACTTTTTATTTACTAAAATAATTTATTAAATAAATTTTAAATTACACTCTAGGTTTAAATTTTTTTAAATAAATGATTGTATTTTCTTTTTGAAATTTTTATATTTAGATTTCCATTCAAAAGACAAAAGGAATTTTTTTAATGTATAGGGCATTAACAGATTTCTTACTACCATAATAAGTTTATACAATTTAGAATATTCTAAAAGTTCCCATATTTTTTAAACAACAGCATTTTATGAAAAATGATTTTAATATTTCACTCCCATTTTATTTTATTATACAAAATACATGAGTTTAGTTCAAAAACTATATTTATGATGAATCAATGGTCATATTTTGTCCCCTATTAATTTTATGGTCATTGAATTTATCCAAAAAATCACTTTATTATGATCATTTTTTCACTCTATAGTATATTTCTCTTAAATATATATATTTATATATCATCGATATGATTATTTCCTAAATAATATACCATCTTTACATATGGTATTTTACTATGAATGTTATTTTATTTACTATAGAAATATTTATATTTCATAATATTTACTAAATACTAAATTTTTTTGATAATGTCGGTTGTTTATAAATTAAATTGATCACTCAATATATAAGCAATTAATTTGGGATGTAGTAATAGATGAGTAAAAATTTTAAATATCCCATTTATTCATTGACATGTATCATGTGACAAATCAGTTGTCAAGATTATCTGGCATTTTGGTGTATACCAAACCAATGATTAAATTGTCTTAGAACAAGGATTTTATAATAAAGATAACATGATTTTTGATATCATGATGCCAAATATTAATCATTTCTATCAGTGAGAATTTATTTATTATTATCCCTGATATTAATTCATTGATATTATCCATCGATGCATTTTTTGCTAAATCTATTGATTAAATGGAATGAGTTTTTAATTATTTTCTATGTCATATTGATTATTCCTTATTTACTCATAATAGCTTCTATTATATGTAACTATTACAATGAATATAATCTCTCCATTTATTTTTATTCTTATACCTAGGATATAAAGAATGATATTAAAATTAATAATATCAATGATGCAATATTATTTCTTATGCTATGTAATTTATTTTTTCAATCTTATATCAGAATCATGATTGTATCTAGATTATCAAGACTTATAAACTAATTCTTCCTTCATATAGAGATCCCATGTATCTTCTTCAAATGTAATAAATTATAAACCATATCTAGGTTACTAGATTTGATGTTTCTATAGTTTGTATCAGATAAATTCTTGTATAAACCTTGGGAACATGATTTTCATTGAATATAGATAACATAATAATTATGATAATCCCCTATAGTATTTGAAAACTTTTGTCCTTTTAGGTATTTTGACTTTATGGATCAATATTCTGGGTGTTTAGGATTTTAATCAGTGTATGAAATTATTTACAGATATTTACTAATTGAAGAAAGGGAATCAAAACCTATATAAAATATAGATATTTCCCAATTGAGAAGTCATATACTACTTATGTTAGAATTGATCAAATCATGGCCATATCAAGGATGATGAATAAGGTTATGATAAACGAACTTTCTGATATAGAATAACCTATTTTTTAATAGTGTGATTTGACAATATTTGATAAAATCATGTAATAGAAGATTCATTATTTTAATTGAAATAATAACCCATTGGTATTCAAATAATGGATTAATTTTCTCAAAAAGATATTCCTATATTTGGGATGTAATGAAAGTGAAAAGGTTTTTCAGGAAGTGTATTTTTTTAAAAGAGGTTTCAACCAATGGTGGTCTTTTATCTTGAACACTAAAGTTGATAAATAAATAGAAATCATGGAATATTGAACTTTTAAAGTGATATGTTTTTAGAAATTCATCCCTTGAGAACATCCATCTGGAATCGAGAGTAAATTTCTCACATTCAAGCATTAGGAATATGAATTTTTTCATAGTATGAAGCTAAATTCAAAAGTTTATCTAAGCATGTATTGGATTGCATATATGACCAGGAAAGAAATATTGATCATTTATTTTATGGGATTAATCCAGGACTCCAAAGGGAACAAGTTTCTCAATCATTTTCATCATATGATGATATAGTATCAAGTTCCATTAAGAATGACAAATAATTTTCTATATATTATATATCCAATATAAATCAAGAGAAGAAGAGTTTGGTTGAGCACTAAGAAAAATGTATCAAATCAAAGAATATGAGAGAGATGAAATTTTCATCATGTAAAAATTAGGGAAATAAAAATCCTAGAAAATTCTTAAAAGACATGTAAGTTTGTTATAAGTGTTGAGATAAGGATCATATGTATAATAAATGTAAGGAAAATAAATAAACTAATACTATCTGGTGCATCAACTATCTATATATGAGGAATTATTCATACTAATTCACCATGTGTTAAGAGATATTACCATAGAAGAATCCAAGGGGAGAATCCCAATATATGTAATTATTAGATCTAAAGTAGAAGTTCCTAGTGACATGGTGAAAGGTACACTTATCATCCACTCTAGAAGTCAAAATGTTTTATTTTTTGCAGGTTCTAACCACTAATTTATATCTGAATGATTTTTTATGGATACCACATAACCTTCTCATGGATTAGATGATGAGTTTGAAGTGAAATATTTTACTGGTAGAATTATTACATGTCGAGCCTATAAAACCACTATGATAGAAGTTTATGGGAATATACTTCTATCAAGTATTTTTATTATTCTTTAGTGGAATTTAATGTAATATTTTAATATATTATATCTATTAGTATAGTTCCCAAATCAATTGTAGAGGAAGGGATGTTATATTCAATAATATGATTCAACCAATAATGGTCTTTCATTGGGCCGATGAACCTGAACCATACTATGGATATTATTTCCTTCATATGGATTTTTATTCCTATTAATGTGGGATATTTATCACAAGTAGTAGGCGAGAAACTCAAAATTTGGAATATTCCTATTGTAAAGAAGTTTTTTTATGACATTCTAGATGATTTTTCTAATGTTCCCCAAAATCAGGATGTTGTGTTTTTAATAGAAATCATACATGGTTCTTCACCTATTTTAAATAATCCATATATAATGGTCCTAATAGAGTTATAGTAATTAAATTAGTAACACTAGGAGAATCTATATAATGGATTCATTTAGTATAGTGCATCACCACGGGGTGAACATATTCTTTTTTATGATGAAATATGTTTTTATTTGTCATTTCATTGATTAACATGAACATAAAACAAATATCTATTAAGAACCAGTATCCGCTACCCAATATAGATGATCTGTTTGATCAATAATGATAGAAGTACTATTCATTATAAAATGTTTCTTTAGTATTATCTATAACATAAAAATATTTTTCTCTTTAAAAATATTGTGTAAAATTTCATTTCACATATATATTTTTATTATTGAGAGATACTCCCGATCCTTACAATTCTTTTCCTCTATAGTTAAAAATTTTAAAATATAATTGAATCCCATAAATTAAACATCTATATCCATATTTTTAAAAATATCCCACATCATAACCTCCCATAACAAAAATATAGTGTTATTATCTAAAATAGGAATATCAAACTTCATGGTTTCAATAAAAAAAGAGAAATAAGATCATGAAAGTAAATCAGATCTTTAATGATCTTCAGTTCACAAATTCCTTATTATATCAATATTTGATCAAACTATCCTACCAATGATATGAATTTTATTCCAAAATAATCAAACAAAAAATATGGAAAATATAACAAAAATAGAATGGTCTAATTTTAAATGGAAAACCTAAAATGGGAAAACCCATAGGTATAGGTAGTGTTGAAAATTCACTATGAGATAAAGTTTGTACAGAATCCATCAAAGGGATATTAAATAAAATAAATAAAGGAATTTATATCTATCATTAATATAGAGGTAATTATCAACATTAATGGAGTTAATAAAGTTGTGTTGGTCTTATTAATTATAGATATGGGTCACAATACCAACACATCTTAGGGAAATAAGTAATTTCCCTATCACCAAGAGCTATAAAATTGTATTGATGTATCAAATTAGACAACCTAGGAGGATGATTTATCCTTTAAATAGTAATAATAATAATAATAATAATAAGTAATCAAAAACTAATGAGAACTTTACATGGTACACTAATACATTGGACTACCATTCATATGATATAAAAACATTTAAATAAAAAACACAACTAAAATTTACATAAAACTATTAATATACACATGATACGTAATCAATAAAAATGATTATTGTCATCTAGATAAATAGTAAATAATAAAAAACTAATTTCTCATAACAAACAATGGAAGTATAATAAGACATACCCCTAAACAAAATTTGAAATATACACTCATACCAAAATAAATAAACAGCTCAATCCTTTGAAAAAACATTTATATATGACACTCGATCACTCACCATTTCCACAACATCCATCAATGGTATAATGAAAAGAAGTTGACATGAGGTCACAACCTAGTATCCTGTACAAAACCTTTACACACACACACACACACTAGTTTTTATGCATGGTGTGAGCTAAATATTCCCAGTAATATTTCACTATATTCGATGCAATTCATTTATATTTCGTGAATTATAGTTTGAACATATATAAATAATAAGGTTTTCCACAAAGGAAATATTATGAAAAAAAAGTAACATAAATTTCCCCATTTTATAAAATGTTCTCCCTATTTACACAACTAAGGGTGGAACCACCACTATAAAAAATCCTTTAATAACCCAAAAAACGAACTGGTTCTTCAAATAAAATAAAACAACTATTACATCATTCAATAAATCCTTCAAAATGACTTCTGATTAGTCAATAAGGTAAACTTTTTTGGGAACCAATATTTTTTCATATAATTAAGTAACCCTTTTATATTTTATTAATAATAATACAAAATATTCAGTTTATTGAAAAAATCATTCTTCCAAAAAACATGCATTTTTTTTAAATTAAATGAACTAATGCAATAAAGATATTATAATCTCAATCTAGTACTATAATCTTAAATAATTTTAACAAATATAAAATACTATAAATAATTTATGCCACAACATAATAATAAAATTAGGGGATACAAACATGTATAATATGGTAATACCCTTGAAACCCCAATTAATAAAAAATCCATTTTTCATCATCGAAAACTCTCTAGGTTTTAACATAAAATATTATTATTCATGATTTATGGGTCATTGGGCCAATATTTGTTCCCAAAAAATATACCCCATGAAACCACCCATTCTGATCTCATTAGGTACCAAAAATATATGTGGAATAATCTCCTTAGGTAAATTTATTTCTTGCACTCACTAATCCAGTGTTGCATGCATCCAAACCATCTATTTAGCTTCATAGGGTTCCTATGATAAAAATCAAGTGGATGTGAGTAATAAACAATGAAGACACATAATAATCACACATATCCACAACAAAACATAAATATTATATCTCATATCACCTCCATCAACCTCATAATTAAAAGTCCATTTTCACATTAAACACTCATTAATTACTATTCATTAATTTACATTACATAAACTAGGAAAAAAATTATTCAATTCATACATATAAGGGTTTTATAATTATGTTTTAAACCCCATATTTTCGTAACAAACCCTTTTTTTATATGCCTCAAAGTCATTTTCACAAACACTTGGAATACTGTAATTTAATTCAAAATGAATTATCATAATATAATGAAAATACACTATACCAAGTCTAGAAAACCATAAAATCCTTTAATAATATCCTAAAGGGTATTTTATATATATATAAAAATTTAATAAACCAATTTCAAACTCCCAATAATTTTTAAAAATTTGTATAAGGTATTAATGGCATAGAAAAAACTACCTCTATACAAGTAGAAACAAGTAGAAACACATTACCTTAAATACTAAAAGACAAACTGAGATTGTGAACAACTTATAAAATCCCAATCCATCCAAAACCCCAAATTAAAATCATCCCAAACCTTAAAATCATCCCCCATGAGTTTTAAAGTTCATAAGAAGAGGGAAAACTAAGGGGAATGGAATATGGGAGAAGAGGGAATAAAGGAGAGTGGATTTTACATCTTAAAACCACTTGGAATCATTATAGTTCAGTAAAAAAAGGCTAACCCCATCCCCCCTGATAAAATCTAATGGAGGTTTAAATGGAAATTCAAAAAAAATAAAACATAACATAGACACATCAAGATGTGACCACACATTCCATTCTAGGACATATCCCACTTAAAGAAAGTTATAACTATGGGAAGACTAATCATGATCTCTATATGGAACAAACATACCTTTTTCTCATGGTGTGCCCTAGGCTGTGGAACCTCCCCAAAATGTGACTCTACTACATGGGTCCCTTTGAAACATGACTTCCCATATCGCCTCATACTCATTTCCTTGATTGAAAATGAAAACGGAAAAAACGTCACATAGAGGTTCTGAACCCCATTGTGGAACACCCTCCCATGTCATGACATGACTAACCCCTCACATAAAAATTAAAAATTATCAAAAAACTTATGAATGGTCATGGATGAAATGCCCCTAAAATATTTCATGACTTTATCTCGTGTAGGATATTTATGACATGATCAAGTGTAATCCCTCCTATTATGGAGTGACGTACTATAATCCAAAATTTTAGATCATCCAACCACCCATCATGGCATGAACCACTTGTTTCATGGTGTGTCTTCATACAAAAGAACTACATACTTGGGGAATGCTCCAAAAGTAATTAAAAATCCTAAAGACTCCAAAAGAATTCAAAAGAACCCACAATTATACTATAATTTAATACAATAGTGACATGTGGGTGTTATAATTCTCCCCATTATCCCACTTTCCATCCCAAAAAATTCATGGTCAAAGGTAAAAGTAATGTAAATAAAAACATAAAAAAACTATATGAACTATGAGTTTTGTGGAAAACTCGTGATTTTTAGTGAAAAAAGAGCACAATGCAATAACAAAGCATCCAAAAAATAAATCAAACCAATCCCATGTAACCATAAAACATATCTTATAATAATCCTAACCATAATCACATAACAAAAATCTTAATGATCAGAACTACCTGGAAGAGGTCTCCCTACTATTTATAATTTATTAAAAATTTTGATACATAAAAGAAACATCTATATGGATAGGATAAAACCATAAAAATAGGTTTCCTCATAATGAAACACATGAAAAAATAATCCTCTATCAACCACAAAAACCATAAATGAAATAATTCAAAATTACATAAACATAATACATCTCCATGAATACTAAAAAGAACAAAATCACGGTCACCCCATTTTTATCATCACAAAACATAAGAATAGAAGAAAACCCTGATTCAAAAAATGTCACAATAAGGAATAACATGGGTTTTAACATAGGTTATGAAGTATAAGGGAGAATAACCTGGGATCATCACTCATGGAACACCCATCTTTTGTGAACCTAAGGAAAAAAATAGATGGGGTGTAATCTAAAATGGAATAACATAAAGAGCAAAATTTATACTAGTATAAAACGCATCTTAGTCACCCAAATACATATCCAAGACTTCCAATGCACGAATCATAAAATTACAACCCTTAAAACATTCCCCAAATCAAATATAAATCCCAAGATTCATAACTAAACAACAATCTGGAAACATTCCCAAAATAATAAAAAACGCTCCAAAAATAGAAAAAATACCCAAAGAAAAAAACACCAATAAAAAATATCATCAAAATCACTATCTACTCCATAAATTATAAATACCAAAAAAACATTTAACCACTTGATTCTTGGTTCTATTCAAGACTTCCTATTAATAAATTTCTAAAGAATTATTAAGTAAAATACTAACCACCAGTTGACATCAGTGCATATTAACCATCATAAAAATAAAATGGAAACTGATTTGGGAAATTTAGGAAAGATAAGTAACTTTTATTTATAACCATATTTAGTGTTTATTAATATTCAAAAACCATAAGAGTTTCATAATATTGGTAAGAGGATTCACCCTAAGGATCATCTTTAGATATGAACTTTCCGTATTAAATTTAACCTTTCTATGAGGCCTATGAAATTATCATAAAATATAAAACCAAGACATTCATGATTCAAAAATCGAATAAAATAATCCATGAATAACCAAGGGATTACAAAAAAATCACTATTTAACCAAAGCACATTTTACTATAAATACATTTCTATAAAACCACCACCATTTTAAAAATATTTCAAAATTCATTTTATGAGTACATAAACACTTTGAAAATATTCCACATCATTTTAAAAAAATTAATATACCAAATTCACAATATAAAGTCCCATCTTCTATACCCAATAATTTTCAAAACATTTACATTGGATTTGAAAACCATCAAATTCCATAAAATTAGGAGTATGATAAAACATTATGTGTTATATTTTATTTTTAAACTTTCACATGACATTGATTATAAATAAAAAACTATCCGTAAAACACAATTTAATTTAAAATAATTTCCTATATTCCATAATTAAATCAAACCATTTTGAAAACTAAATAATTATATGAAATTATGTTCACAAAAAAATACTAACTTTTACACCCAAATTGACAAAACATAATAACATCACAAAAACCCTTTTGGTTCCTTCTCTAATATGTTAAAATAAATTAAGGGAAAATATAAATTTAATCATATATAAAACCCATTTGAATTATGATATAGAGTTTTACCTGATTTGGACACATAGTTTGGATGACTATGCACTGGTCATATGAAATCCTCTAAAAAGTTCCCATCACCATGTATGGGGATCAAAACTATTTTAAAACCCATGTAAGATAACCAAGAAACTATATAACCTTCCTAAATTAATCCTAAAACTCAATGAAAACCCACAAGTATCTGCAATAACTCTATGGGAATCAAAATACCATCATAATAATCAAACAAATTCTAAAATCAAGACTCAAATCCCTAACTAGACAAGGTAACTAAAGTATCATCATAAAATTTAGAGATCAAGAACCTAATGATGATCTACCTAATATTTTCTAATAATATTAGTATTTATTTTACCAAGACACACCCAATTAAAAAGAGGGTTCCCTGATTCCATTTTTTAACGAACTATTATGAGATACCATCGAACTGGTACCTAAACCGATCTTCCATAAGGCCCTAAGAATGTTCCCTATCAACAAGGGCCAGAATCTAGTAAAAAGGTATTAAATGGGGTAATTTTTGGGAATGGTCTCACCTATGAATAATATTTATAATAAATTAGTGGAAACTACTGAGAATCTAACATGGTATATCTATATATTGAACTACCGTACATATAAAATAAACACTTTTAAATAAAAACCCAGTCTAATAATGTTATAAAAAATATGGACATACATATGAAAATAATAAATAATAAATAAACTCATCTAGAAACATACACAACAATAAACAACTAAAATTCCCAAAATATAAATTTTATATAGAATAAAAATATGCCTACTCGAATTGGCTGATACATACTCGCCAAAAAATAACTAAACAACTAAAACCTCTACTCAAACATATCCATGGGACACCTAGACACACACCACATCCACATCATCCATCAAAATACTAATAAAATTATTGATCTTATATCACAAAATTGTAATTTTTATAAAGCATAATGGTTGTATAGATGTACACAATTTTGTAAGAAGGGGTGAGATAAAAAAAACTAGTAGGATTTCACCATAGTCTAAAATTCATTTTATAAATCTATTCAAAAATTATATTTTGAACATATATTAAAATTAAGGTATTATTTTAAAGTAAATCTATAGAAAATAGAAAACATGATTTTTCCTATTTTATAAATCTTTGTAACCCTAATTTTGATTTTATTAATAATAAGACCAAAGTTATACATTCCTGTTGAAATATTTATTTCAAAAATGCTTCTATAATAAAATTTATGTAAACCAAGTAATGAACAAAAGATTGTATAATATCAATGAGGATCTATAATCTTATATAATCATAACTATGTTAAAAAAAAATAAATAAATTGTTCCATAAACTAATAATAAAATTATGTGATGTAAATAAGAATGATATGGGAATACCCTATAATTCAGTATTAAAGAAAAAAAATTATGTATCACGGAAAACTCACTAGGTTATTTTATAAAATAATAATAGACCTGGTCCGTGTATCATTTCAACCATATTTGAATCTTGAAAAAATACCTCATTTTCTCTATTATTCTGGTATAACTAGGTAAAAACCCCATATGGTGGAATAAACTCACTTGGGAACTATCTACCATGCATTTAAAGACCCAAACTCCAATCACTCAGAGCCACATTTACTTTATTATAGTGTAACTATACCCATGATACTACATACCAAAGGAAAAAATATTTTAGTAGTATTAGAAAACTAGATACATACTTGAATCCCAAATTATAATGAAAAAATAAATACAAGAGTATTTTCTTTAGTATTATCATTATTTCTTATAGTATATCCTTGAATTTCACTCAAAAAACACTTTATAGATTCTTAGGGAAAGGAAACATAAGAAATGTGTTATCTATAATACTTAGTAAGGGTATGAATATAGCATAAAATATCAATAATAAATAATAAATAATTAATATGGAAAGGAAAATAGGTGAGACACATGCTAATTAATCAATAACTTAAATAAGAATAATAATATGGTAGGAATAAATAATTATCAAATAACTCCAAATAGATAATCACATAATATTGACACTAATACATGGATATTTTAATTTAATTTAATAATCAAATGGTTATCGATAACTATTTACATCAAGATGGAATTTGTAATTCTCGAAAATATAAACACATCATCAAGGCCACGTGCTATGACATCTTACATAAATGGGTAAGGCCTCGGCCAATACCCAATATACTTTTTCTCGTGAAAGATACAAATATATTGAGGGTCTTTATCATACCCCTCCCATCAAATAATAAGTTAAATTAATTCCTCTTGTGAAAGGGGAGAAACTTAATCAATATAAATATTCATATTGAAATTATAGAATATTAAATGATAATAATTTTCCATATAAAGAAACATAATCACAAACCATCCTGAGTAATATGGAAAATGGTATCAAGATAGTACATCCCTAGTAAAACATATCGTAGACCCTATATAAGAATAATAATTTGGGTATAATTACAACATATTCTCAATAGATTATAGGTAAAATAATGGTTATTGTTATTTATGAATAGAAATTCCATAAAAATTTAATTAAAAACATTTTTGATAAAAATACTCTTTTCACATTGAAAATCAATTTTAAAAACTCAATATTTATAGAATATTATGAAAAAAAATTCTTTAATAATAACCTTGAAAGATTTTAATGGAATCATCACATTAATGATGATAGGGAATTTTTTATATGTCTTATAAGTTAAAAAACATTCCCTTCACACTGTACAAGTCAATAAGTACGTCATTTAGAAAATTAAATGAATATTCATTTTAAACCTTTTTTAATAAGTAAAATACTGGTAAAAATGGACTTTTTAAATCATACTAAAATATTAATAACATTTTTTATAACATATTTATAAAACATGGAAATGTAAAAAAATATATTTTGACCAAAGAGAGAAATAAAGTTGATTTTCCTTAAAAATCAAGTTCTCGTCTATTGATTACATTAGGTGAGAAAATTGAAAGGAAATTTTTATTATAAATAAATATCTAGAGAAAAATAATATATATATGGTTCAATATAGAATTATCAAATAATTTCTCTGCTAGAAACATAAACCCAAACAATCTTGAATAATAATGAGATTGTGAAATAAACTCTTACCACATAAGACTTCTTTAATACATCATCAAACATCCTATATAATTAATTTATATTAATTATAAATATATACCATAATAATAATAATATATAATACAATATATGGTTCACTTATAATCTGTTATCACCTATTTATTAATCATTCTTTGTTAAAATTATTATTCCTCGTGATAAATGCTTCACTTTTTAGGTATGTTTTGGATCAGTAGTTTCAACCCTTGTATATTAATCATGGTTTCATCATATAATGAATTTTAAACATTATATAATTATTATATATGTTTTTTATAACATTATTTATAATAGTCCAAAAATTTATATAAATAAAAATTAGTTACATCATTCATTAAGACGGTAGGTATACATACACCTAAAAACAGTTTCCATTTTTCTATGGATAGAATGAAAGAAAGATAAATATTAATTCACCTATAAATAATAAATGTGATATCATATATATATATATATATCACATATATATATATATATATAAAATTTATCCTTATTACCTTCTATGTAAAGTTTTTGTGAAAAATGAATCGCATCGCTTCACGAGGTAGTAGACCACCGTACACTCGATTGGCGTTATCATATCTCTCAAGGAATGTAAGGTAATAATGTATATATGATAATATAATTACATAAGTATAATTATGATAAAAATATAATATATATTCTTTAAATACTTCATTATTTCTAACTATTATAGGTAGTGATGAAAGACTAATTTCATTAGTTTGTGAGGCGGTAGTCCATCGTACACATGATCGATGGTTTTTTTCCAATATAATGGAAAATGATATATATATATAGGTCATTAACTAACATAATAACCCATTATTATATTTAAGATACTTTTTTATTATTTTATCATAGTTGGAGAATATTTTAATGGGGTATTGGATGATATAAAATGAAGAATCATTGTTACAGACAGTACCTCTTCTTTGAAGAACCGCTTTATATTTATACCAAAATACTTTATAGGATAGATTTATGATGAAAAAAATCCTATAGTATGTAATTATATAATTAAAGAAAATATTTTTTCATGGATTTTATAAACCAAATGGCTTTGAAAGTGTTTATTGAAGAGGATAGTTGTGGACTTTTATAAGTGGGGGAGTGGAAACACTTAGAATTTTGGAAAGGAAAAAGGTGTACCAAATATTTTGGAAAACAAAAAGGATACAAAATGAAAAAAAAATTAAAATTTGAATAGATAAGGTCTAAATATGTCCATTAGATAAGAAATAGAAAAGTGTTTTTTCATTTTTATCCATTTTCTTTTAGTTTAGTTCCCCTAATAAACAAATTTTTTCCTTAACAATGGTAATTAATTTTTAATATTTTCACTATTAATTATGGTAAAATACTAGTTTAACATTATTAATTAATATAAATTATCTTTATTAAAAATATTAAATCCATTTTAATAAATTAATTTCATAGAAGTGGTAGAATTTTATTTAAAATAAAACCCACACATGTCATGAAAATGTAGTTTTCCAAAGAAGAATTTTCCATAAGTATGAAAAGTTTTTATTAAAAAATTAAACATAATATTGATTCAAATAAACTAAATTTTATTAATAATAATATAATTTAACTAATTTAACATTTAA
Source organism: Viscum album (assembly GCA_963277665.1). Classification (NCBI taxonomy): domain Eukaryota; kingdom Viridiplantae; phylum Streptophyta; class Magnoliopsida; order Santalales; family Viscaceae; genus Viscum; species Viscum album. Next base: position 2,127,945,613 of record OY728143.1, on the reverse strand, counting down.
AAAATTAATGTAAATTGTAACATGTAAATTATTTAAAGTAAATGAAATTTCCAATAAAAATTAGTATTTTTTATTATTCATCGAGAAATCAATATTTTTATAAAATTCGCAAATGTTTACATGATGATAATTTTAAAATTTTAATTACAAAAATAAAGTTCATTTTTTCAATAAAAAAATTAAAATGTAGTAAAAATTAATTTTAAAATAGGTTTGCAAACTATGATGAATATCTTTTTAGTAAAATACAGTTTTTTAAAAAAAATCATTTTATTCAAAATAATTTTTATTTTTTATTTTTATAAGTTGATTACTAATGAATTTATTTTATACATATTTATAGCATAAAATAATTTAAATTTAGTCATTACTATTCATACAGGATAATTTAATGGCTATGTTATAATGATTACTTTTAAATATTTTAATAATATATCATGGTTCATTTAGAATTAGTATTGCATGCAATAAAATCCATACAAGATATTAAACTTATTTAAAAAATAAATATATCTTAATTTTTTATGGGGTTACGTTCTTCCCTCCTACAAAAATTAATCCACCAAATTTCCAAAATGTCGCCCCATGAATAGATTTGGGTAGTTATTTATCATAATTTCTTCAGGTTCCCACATCACCTCTTCTATATTATTAATTCTCCAAAGTTCCTTTAACATAATATTTGTATTATTACCATCCTTTCTATAATATTTATTATATCTTCATTGTAAGATAGATGATGTTCAAATTCTATTTATTTGGAGGTGTTCACATGTGTTGGATCTTGCATATACATCCTTAACCAAGTGATATATAAAACATCATGAACATTATAGAGGATTGGTGGCATTTCTAATCAGTAATCCCAATATCCAATTATTTTTGGAATATCAAAAGTTTAGATGTACATGAGTCATGGTTTTCCCTTTCTATTGATCTAATAACACCCTTCTATGGATATACATTCAAGAAAACATGATCTCCCACCTAAAATTCAAACTCTTTTCTTAGGTTATCATCATAGCATGTATTCCTGTTATGGTCTACTTTGATATGGGTTTGAATATTCATTACCTTTTTAATTATATCATCTACAATTTCTAGTCATATAAGCTTCATTTCCTGAACTTCATCCCAACAATTTTTAGTATAACATCTATTTCAATTTAATGCTTTATATTACTCCATATGAATACCTGAATTTAAGCTATTATTATAGGTTAACTATAACAAAGGTAAATACTAATATCATATACCTTGAAATTCATTATATCATGACATAAACATGTATCTTAAAGTTCCTATAGTCCTTTCAGACTGCCCATAATTTTTAGGATGATAAGTAGTGCTCAAATAATGATTGTTATCAAGAGAATTATAAAGAATATTCCAAAAAAAATTATTTAATCCATGGATCATCATCTGATAAAATTGAAATATGTTCACCATTCAATATTATAACTTCATTAATGTGGATTCATTCAAGAAGTATTGGGTAACCTAGTGAAAAAGTCCATGATAATTTCATCTCATTTCCATATAGGAATTGGTAGGGGTTACATGACACATATAATATGTTTTCTTTTTTCCTTCACCTATTGAAAAACCAAACACCATGACACATAATCCATAATTTCTTTCTTTATTTTATCACACCAAAAATGTTCCTTAAAATATTTATATGACATTTTTCTAATAGGGTGTATAGATAAATTTGAGTCATAAACATCATCAAACAAATCCCTTTTTAGTTCAGGTATATATGAGACACATAGTCTCTTTCCAAATTTTATAATGTCATCTTCAAAAATGAGGTGTACAAATTTTACATCATTCACAGCTTCAATTTTATTTTAAAAGTGTCCATCATCATGTTGAGACTATTTATCTTCTCCAACAATGATGGTCTGAAAATAATTTGAAAAATGAGTGATGTATCCCCTTCTTTAATAATTATTATATCCATATTTACTAAAACCTTGCTTATAGGATCTCTATCAATCCTCATTTTAGCTAAAACTCCAAGATCATTCCTCCTCAAAGAATCCACTACCTTATTTTCTTTACCTGAGTGGTGGTGTATTCAAAAATGATATTCCATGAATAGTTCAAGTCATTACATTTCCCTCAAATTGATCTATTTCATTGAAAATAGGTATTTCTAAATCTATTGATCCTTATATATATCTTATGATTCACCATATATATAATTTATCCGTATCTTTAAATAAAATATTATGGATTCTTACTCAAGATAATCGGTTAAAACAAACTTTATGAGTCTTTAACTGCCTTGATGCATATGTTTTTTTTGCTCGAATGGCCCGAAGGCCTTCTTTTTTATTTTATTATATATAATACCTCTTTTAAGGGTTGAAGGGGAACCCGTACATGACCCTTAGGCCCAAGGCTCATGGTCCAACATGACCTGTAATACATAATTTGAAGGCCTAGAGGCATACCATGCCCAATACATGACCCATAAGCCCAGCCCACTTGAACTGCCCCTCCCCAACTTCTGCATCATTGATTGCCTTTAGCTCCCCACTTGCATTGCTGATCGGCTAGCATTACCCCGTACAAAGCTGCAAGGTGTCTGGTCTCGATGGCGGTTGTCATACCCTCTCATTCTTCCAATCTGGTTAGCTTTGCTTCTAGTGACTGCTACTGGTGCTCTGATCCTCATCTGGGGTCTGCTCTAGGAAAACTGGGCTACTTTATGGTCTTCAATGGCCTGAAGGACCTATGGCCCGAAGCCCTTTGATGGGTCGAAGGCCTTGATACCCGTATGCCCAAACCGGTGGCCCGAAAGCCCAAATCAGGTGAATATTCTGGCTGCTACAGTACCAAACAGTACCTGCTATAGTACCTGCTACAGTACTTCTACAATACTAATATAGTACCCTGGAAATTCGCCTCCAACCAATTTTGAACCTGGGTCTCTTGGATGCTAAGCAGGAGCCCTTACCACTTGGGTACGGGCTCGTTGGCATGCCTTGATGCATATGTAAAAACATTAGCATTCTGTATAAGGAAACAACCAAGTCCCTTATTTGATGTGTCTCTATATATCAGAAATCCATCATTTCCTAATGGTAATGTAAAAATTAGAGCATTCACCAATCTCTTATGAAATTCTTAAAAACATTGTTCACATTTTGTTGTCATATAAACTTAACCTCTTTACAAGTAAACTTTGTTAATGGGTTATCCAATCTCGAAAGATTTAAAACAAATCATTGATAGTGACATACAAAACTAATAATACTATATACCTTATTTATTCTTATTGGTGTAGGCTATTCTAGGACTTCATTTTTCTTCATATTATCAACTAAGATCTCATCATTGGAGACAATATTTCCACGAAAATAAACATTCTGAATCCAAAATTCCATGATGACATTCTCCCTTTCATTACACCCTAAATAGAGAAATATATTCTATAAGGAACTTATCCATTTCTCAACTACAAATGTATTTGTATTCTAATTGAATGATGAAGGTTGTTAATGCATGAATAGGTCTAACATAGTTACACCACATTATGGAGATGTACAATGCTCCATATTGGAGAGGTTATTGGTCATAACCTGAGTAAGCTTCCCAATATGGTTACCATTTTTTCATCTCCAACTATAGATCTATCTCTAGCTTCATGGAATTTCCAAGGAGGTAAATCCCAACATGTATTATGTAAACTGATATGGCTCCCATTTCTCCACATGGGATACATTTATAAACAATTTCATACCCTAGACTACATCATTACATTATTAAATGGAATGTATAATATCAAAAATAGTGAAATAATTAAAATAAATTACAAAATTAAGGCATAATTAATATCATAATAAAATACTTCATTTATCTTAGAATGTTTCCAAACCATAAAAATGTTTTCAAATCCTTCATAATGGTTTGTAAATAAAATTTGAAATAAAAAAATTATATCCCCTGAGAGTGTCACACCATGTGTGCAGGAATGCCCATTGTTGTGCACCAGGTGTCGATCGATTCAAATCCTAATGTTCCCTTTTCAATGTAATTAACCCTAGATGAAACTATTCTAGAGATAAATCCACTTCTAGTATCCAACTATGGATGTATTTCTAGGAAATAAACACAATATATACTTTACCAAAACATTATGATATTATCACATAATTAGAATTTTCCATAAATTTAATCATATGGTAATTTTCTCCAATCTACGTTTTCTTAAATATAGTTCCCAAGATTTCTAATAAACTTGATCTGATACCAATTGTTAATACCCTGACTCTAGTAACCTAGATCCAGTGGTTACACTATTAAATTGGAACGAGATACAAGAGATCACATTATAAAGGACTAAATAGTTTAGTAGTCACAGAAAACATTATACATACTTGAATCCAAAATTATAACGAAAACATAAATACAAAATTGTATTTTATTTGGTATAATTATTATTTATTCTAGAATATCATTCCACCTAATTCATAACACTCTACCTTGATTATAGGGGAATGGAAACATAAGAAAGGGGTGAGTGATAATTCTTAGTAAGTGTATGCATATAGTGAAACCTATCTTGAATAAATAATACATAATCAATATGGAAATATAAATAACAAAACACATTCATTTTAATCAATAAATTGACCAAGCTTAATAATATGGTAGGTATAAATCATGATCAAATAATTCCATATATATAATCACGTAATATTGAAAATTAACCATGGATATTTAAACTAATCAAATAATTATATGTACATCAATAAATAATATTATATGATGGAATGTATAATTTAATAAATCCTAAACATACCATTAAGAACTCATTCCAAGACATTTTACCAAAATGGTTAAAACCACAGCCAATACCCAAGCTAGTTTGTATTACGGGACCTACTAATCTATGTAGGGGATATATCGGACCCGACCCATCACTTACGAAGTCTGATGCATTCCTCATATTAAATAGGAGAAATATAATCAATATAAAACTTTCATATTTAAATTATATCATACAAAATGTTAATAATTTTCCTAATCAACAAACATAATCATAGACTATCTAGAGTAATATGGAAAATGGTATCAAAATAGTATATCTCTAGTAAAAAATATCATAAAAAATCTATAGGAATAATAAGTATGATTTCACAACAACATATACTCAATAGAACATTTTTAAAATAATTTTTTTTATCATTGATGAATAGAAATTCCAAAAAAAAACCATTAAAAATATTCTTGAATAAAATACACTTTTCACATTAAAAATAACATTTAAAAAATAAAAATTTCTATAACATTATGAATTTTTTTAAAATAAACTTGTGATATTTTAAATTAATATTAAAATAAATGAAGGTTTGTAAATTCATACATTTTTTATAAGTTAAAAACACACTTTTCGCACTTTAATAGTCAATAAATACCTCATTTGAAAAATGACGGGAAGATTTATTTTAAACTGTTTTTAAAAAGTAAAATATGGATTACATTTTATTTTAAAATTCATAGTAAAATATTAAAATCATTCTTGAAAACATTTTTTGAAAACATGGACATGAAAAATAAATAAATTTCAATAGAAGAGATAAATAAAGTTAATTTTCCTTAAAACCCTATTTTCATTCTATTGAGTACATAATGTGAGAAAAATGAAAGGAAAAAATGTACTCTGAAGAAATAACTATAGGATAATAAAATATATATGTTATACGATATAATGATCAAATAATATCCTAATTTAAAACTTAGGCCCAAACAATCCCGAATAATAATGAGATTGTGAAATAAACCATAACCTCAGGTTTGACTTCTTTCATACTTTCTTGATCATATTTTATAATAAATAAATAATAAATATTAATAAATTGAATTACCATAATCATATATATTATACTATATATGGATCACTTAAAATATTTTGTCACCCATTTATTAATAATTATTTATTAAAATCACTATTACAGGTGATAACTGTTTCATTTTTTTAAGTTAGTTTTGGTCCAGTAGTTTCGGTATCTATATTTTAATAATAAATGGATAATATAATCTTTTTTAATAATGATATAAATGTAAAATATATTATTTATATAATTATTTATAATAGTTTATTAAATTTAGATATATAAAAATGATTTACACCATTCATCAAGATGATAGGTCGTACGTATACATGAACGTTGTTTTTATTTTTCAATTGGTAGAATTAAAGAAAGGTAAATATTAATGAACCTTTATAAAATCTTTATGATTTAATATATGTATTTAAAACATATATATAATAAATTTATCCTTTTTACATTTTATGTAAATTTTAAGTAAAAAATGAATTGCATTGTATCAGGAGGTGGTAGTCCGCCATACACAGGAGCAACGTTATCATATCTCACACAAAATGGAAAGTAAGAATGTATATGTGATACTATAATTCAAGAATAATAATTATATTAAAAATATAATATATATACATTAAATCAATCATTATTTCTGACCGTGAGAGGTTGGGATGGAAACAAATTTCATTAGTTCTTGAGGCGGTAGTTGTAACACCCCGGGATTTTATAAGAAATATATTTTTTTTATTTCATTGATGTCTTGTCTTGTACGATACACCAAGATTAAATTGCGCTATACACAATACCTTATTAGCTTCAAGTATATGTAAACACTATTCTAGGCTTGTGTTTCATGCCAAAACAACCTTCCTCGATAGTGTGTTTTGTACGTAATACCGAGTTTCAATAAACGAGATATTATTATAATATTATTATAAACTAGCCGTTATGAATAGTAATACTCACTTTTTGAAATTTTATAAATTTTATCTTTCAAAATGGAATTCATTTTTAGATTTTGAATATCGAAATTTTATTAGAGTGAATTTGTGATATTTTTCTAAAAACATTCTATTTTTGATTAATAGTGAAAAACACTGAGTGATGGTTTAAAATAAAATTTTTATTTAAATATTTATTTATTTTATTTTAATTTATTTTAGGTAAAAATAGATATTTAATACCTATATACATTCAATTTAATTCATTGGAGTAATTTTATATTAATTTCATATATATAAAATTTTACTGAACTTTTTACCGTCTTTTACCCACCTCCTAAGAGCATTTTCAAATTTACATAAAACATAATTTTACCACTTCTGTGAGTTGAATTTCAAAAATCATAGATACAAGGTTTATATTAGTAAGTAAAATGTGGTTCAATGAGATGAAAATAATTTTTGGTGAATAGTAACTTTTAACATTTATTTACCACAGTTAAAAGTAAATAGGGAAATTAAGGGTAAAAATGATATTATTATTACCCTAACACATGTCCCAATTCTATTGGATAAGTGTAATTTGACCAAAAACAACATTAGTAATAAAATATGACCCTTTAGGTCCACTCGGATTAGATTAGGACATTTATTATTATTTAATTCAAAGAAGAGTTAAAAGAGTTAAAATCAAAGTTTAATAACTAAAACACTTTTAATATAGGGTTATACATAAGATAAATTCGGCTATAAATATTAATTATAAATATAAAAATATTTCCTATATAATGTTATTTTATTTCTAATTTTTATACATTAAATAATTTAATTTATTTATGACACAATGATGATGCAGTAATTACCTTATTAATGAAATATTAACATAATTGATATTATAAATAGACATATAAATTTAATTTGAGACTTTTTATTAATTGCACTAATTTTTTAGGTTAATATAATATATTAGGGTTGGTTAGATGAATTTTTTTAGAAGTAATAATGTTGTTAAGAATTTAGAAAAAACAAAATACCAAATTGTGTCAAAATTGACATAAAATAGTCTTTAAAAAAATATTATATTATTAATAGATATAATGTTCGTAATACTCTAAGGTTCTACCAAAAGACTTATATAATAGTATATATGACACTAATGAACCAATTGGGGTTCAATTGGAAGTTTATAGTATGTTTATTAACCATATAGTGTAAGAATACAAGAAGACACGGTAAAAGTTAAATTATTTAACTTAGAGTTAAATCTAAATGATCAGGTTAAAATGGTAACATAAAATTTTCTAAATCCTATTTGTTTAGAGGATTTCGACCCATACCCACCCTAGCCTCAAACTAAGTCACTTTGGAGCCATTATAAACCGAATATGACTTTATTATAAAATAATATTTTAAGTTTTCTTAAGGTTCCCCTCACCTCTCTTATAAAAGGGAACTCCCTATTCTCTGACATTCACTCCTCCAAATCCATTTGGCACAGACAAAACCTACCCAAATACCCTCTCAACTATCCTCCCTTCATCCTAGAGGTCTTCCTGTAGTCAAAAATCCAACTTAAGGATCCCTTTTGATCAAATCAAAAGGAAGAACCCGAAGAAGAGGTAAATATCACACCACCTATTTCAAGTTCCTTTCTTCTTCCACTTTCTCCTTTGTTGTTTCCATTATAAAATAATTACTCTAGTATCTTATATATACTATGATGTTATTATATAAATGTTACAACCATATTATTTATTTTATCCATCCTATGAATGAAAAAGTCCCCACACATGCGTACGTACGTCTTACCGTCTCAACGTTATGGTGTAGTTTGTTATTCAAACATTTCATCATTTGGATGGGTATAATAATGAGTATAAGTGATATAAATAATAAATATAACATCATAATGACTCTTTATATATGATATAACATCCAATTATATATGATTTTAATATCAAAATAATGATATTGTCACTCGTGCGTACGTACGGATTACCGTCTCCACGATGCGATGAGATTCATTCTCCATGTTAGCCATTCAAGAATGATTATAAAGTATATATAATAAGTAATCATGAAACATATGACATAATAATGCTACTGGATTGATGTATATATATATGTGTCATCTACTTACTTCTATTCAAGTGAACAAGGAAAGAAAAACAGTGTTCATGCGTACGTACGACCTACCATCTCCATGAACGGTGTATTTTATTCCATTTATCAATCTATTATATATATTATATTCAGAATATATATTATATATAAATTATGTTTTACATTTTTGAAGTAATTAAATCTTGATATAAGTAATAATATCAATAATAACAAGTCCAAACACGTATGATAAATGAAACAATTATTACCCAAAACGTTGTTTTCACATGAAATTGACAAATAAACAGGTAATATAAAGACCTAAGTGAATAATATATGATATAATAAATATTATTATGGTTCTGTTAAAAGTTAATATTATGTTTAAAACTACTATACATGGGTTTTGGACGCATACAGAGGAAATTTAACCTACGGTGGGGGATAACTTTTCCAATCTTGTTTTTATCCGAGATTGTTTATTCATAAGTATTTACTGGGGTTATGTTCATCATCAATTTCCATGTTTTCTCAAAATTCTTTCATAAAATTTTGACTATTATTCCATGTATTTATAAATTCTTTTTTCCGCTTTTATTACTTTTACCACATGATACAGAAGGAATCTTTATTTTATTTACCATATGAGGTACTATTTGACTTTTCCAGCAAAAGTACGAGAAGAATGTTTTCTTAACTTATATGGCATGAATGGATTTTTATGGTTTCATAATGCATTATTTTCATGAATATTCCTCTACAATATTTCATGATTATTTTAAATAAAAATCCTTTTCTTTTAAAATGACCTGTCATTTTGTGAAAAAAAATTATTTTTAAGAAGAAAAGATGTTTTCCTCAAGAATTCTTTTCATGTGTTTTATCAAAATTATTTTCAATCTAAGATGAAATTATTTAGTATGTTTATGTTTAAAATATAATGTCTCTATTATTTACATGGTTTTATTTTTCTTATGATTAAATGATATCCATTTTTTTATATGGATTATGTTATGATGGGAAGATGTTTATAAAACCCATTTTATTCTTTGGGTTACGATGAATGGATTATGTTAATTTTGTGGTACACGAGAGAATGATTTCATTATGAGATGAGTGGGACCTATATATCCATAAAATGCATTGGGTAAAGATTTATATCTCATTATATAGACATGGAAGGAATGGGAAGTGAAATCTAGTTCAGTAATATAGGGCTGGAACGGAAAGTAAACTCGATTCAGTAATGGACTTTGTCTACTATGATGGTCTTGGAAGAAATGTCTTGGATACTATGGAAATCATAACATGTTATTAATGGTTTTATACAATTACATGTTTTATTCCCATGATATTTTATCATGATTGATGTTCCTTTATGATCTATTCCTTATTTACTACCAAGATTTATGTCATTACTCATTATTTTGATGTTTTATGTTCATGTTTTTATGTTCAAAATTTTATGGGTTGTTTTATTTTCTCCATGATTACCCTTACTGAGCATTTGAGCTCACCCTTTATATGTTTTCTTTTCCCCAAGATATAAAGAAAAGTTTTAGGTAAGAAAACAAAAGGGAAAGATCTTTATTGGGGATGTTGACGATCTTTCACCATGATTATAAGATTTTATTCTAAGTTTCGAAAGACACTAAACTATTATGGTCCTTGGGTGTTTTTTGTTATGTATTAAGTATTCAGCAAAAGTAATGTCATTTACATGTACATCAAGATATACATCTCTACAGTTGGTATTAGAGGAAAGGTTTAGTTAACCTTTGGAAACAAGGATACGAAAACTTTAGTGAGATCCCTAGAGATATTTCTAAGGTATATCTAGGGATGTCTGTAAGGTTAAGTATAAGTATCGGTTATAGTTCTAGAATTATGGTAACGATCTTAGAATTAAACCTAAGCTGTTAGATATTGAAGGTACTCCCCATTTATTATGTTGTTTTCCTAGCATGATTTTTGTCTCTCACATTATTCGTTTTGGGTTTCAGAAAATGGCCGGAAACAGGAAGATTCACGATAATGGAGGATATTATGGACAATGGAATAATATTCTACATGAGCAGCCAAATGAAATGGGATTTAGATGGTGAAACATCGTTATTATTCCTAATCATAAATCTCATAATATGATCAATAATCTCAACTTTAGTAAGTTTCTTGGCTCAGCTAATAAGAGAAATATGGAGTTTAATGATGATCATAGAGGAAAGAAAGTTCAATTTCCCTAATGTAAATCATGTGGGAAAAGTCATCAAGGAGAATGTTTCAAAGGAAGTGGAAGATGACTTGGGTGTGGAAAAGAAGGACACAAATCTAGTAATTGCAAAGAAAAAGGTTCAGTTAACACTATGGACAAGGATAATGGTATTACTAAGACATCAACAATGGTTAAATGTTTTAAAAGTGGAATGTAAGGGAATTATGAGAACCAATACCCTAAGGTAAAATCTAATGAAGAGAATCAGAATTGTCGTATGGGTAGTATTTATGTGGATGATGATGAAGAGACTATAAATGATATATGAGATGAAGGAAGTGTTGAGGAATAAAATGATGAAGATCAGTCAGTGGTTTAAGAAGGTAGTGTAATGATTTCATATTTATCAAGAATAATGTATGGTATTATGGAATAAAGAAAAATCTAAGGATTTTTAAATGGTTGTCTTTCCTTGAGTATTTGAAAGTATATGATTAATGGTACCGGTAACCATGAAAAGTGATTGAAATATTTTTGGAAATAATATGATATGCAAATAATGAAGGGATAAGTAGAAAGTAATATGTTTTATAGTATTAATGGGCTCATTACTGATATAAGGACAAAGTGATATCATGGTTTGAGTATATAGAAATTTTGGGATTTTATTATGTGGAAAAGTTACTTTTGATAGCATTCATGTTTTCACTAAGGTTCAATGGGTATTCATTTTTTTCAAGGGAATACATGATTAAGGAATTCACATGTTTGGAATGTGACCAACAAGATATATCTTATGATATATGGTAGATAAATGATTGTATTCAATGCTTGGTAGATGACCTTTCTAGTAATTGTTTTATTTATACTATGATATTGGACAAAAGTATTTTGGATAAACCTAAATATTCGAATATATTAAGTTAGACATCAGATAGTATTGTTTAAGGCTAGAACTTTTTGTTATGTTATAATAGTATAGTTTTAGAAATGGTAAAACCCATAGGACGGGCGACAACTCACCGCGTCGGACAAGGATGTGAGAATCGAACCCACAACCGAAGTGAAACAGGCCTTTATCACCTACCACTGGCCTACAAGAAGTCCCTGGTTATTAGAAACTAGTTTTATTTTATTAAGTTGTATGATATATGAAGCATAAGTCAATTTTAGGAACCATATACGATTAATCTCAGTGTAAATGGGCTTATTTTTTTGTGATAATCTTTTTGTGATAAAGACAGATGGAATGACCTATAATTCTATCGCATGATCTGTTAACATTTCAATAATGACAAATTCAACTTAATTTCTTTCAATAAGAGATGAAGTGGAAATTTTTCATGAAATGACCAATGTTAACATTACACTAAAATCAAGTAAGTGTTTCTCCTTGTGCAAAAATTTATCAACTTTAGGGAAATGATATTGAAAACCAAAAACGTTGTCCTAGTACCCTCATATCCGATGAATGAGATGGTACCTTAGATCATCAAAAATTTATGGCTTTATGATTGTTTGTTTTTTCATATCCATGTTCTCTACCACTCTCCATCAGAACATGATGGTTAGATTTCTCTTCCACATCCATGTTTTCACCTATATTCTCCTATGTGGAAACCCAGTGATGAGTTAATTTGGGTAACCATTACATTTCTAACTTTACTTTTTAACATTAAGTTTTATTATTCCTTTTAAAATGTGGGTTTCTACAAATGAAACATTCAAGTAGTAAATGATTTATAACCCCGACGAATTTTGAGGGAGAAATTCATTTTAAGGGGGGTAGAATGTTACACCCCGAGATGTTATGAGAAATTTATTTTTTTAATTTCGTTGATGTCTTGTGTTGTACGCTACACCAAGATTTGATTGCGCTATACACAACATTGTATTAGCTTGCATTATACACAAACACTATTCTAGGCTTATGTTTCATGCCAGAGAAACCTTCCTTGATAATGTGTGTTGTACACAATACTGAGTTTCACTAAACGAGATATTATTATACTATTATTAAGAACTAGCCGTTATGAATAGTAATACCCACTTTTTGAAATTTTATAAATTTTATCTTTCAAAATGGACTTTATTTTTTGATTCGTAATTTCAAAATTATCATAGGGTGATTTTTTGTTATTTTTCTGAAAACTTTCAATTTTTGATAAATAGTGAAAAACAATGAGTTATAGTTTAAAATCAAATTTTAATTTAAATAATAATTTATTTTATTTAAATTTATTTTAGGTCAAAATAGATACATAATACCTATATATGTTCAATGTAATTCATTGGAGTCATTTTATAATAATTTTGGATATATGAAATTTTATTAAACTTTTTACCGTCTTTTACCCAGCTCCTATGAGCATTTGCAAATTTACATAAAACAATATTTTACCACTTCTGTGAGTTGAATTTCCAAAATCCGAGAGACACGGTTGATATCAATAAGTAAAATTTGGTTCAATGTGATTAAAATAATTTTTTATGAATAGTAACTTTTAACTTTTATTTACCACGGTTAAATATAAATAGGGTAATTAAGGGTAAAAAAGACATTATTATTATCCTAAAACATGTCCTAATTCTATTGGATAAGTTTAATTCGACCAAAAACATCCTTAGGAATAAAATATGACCCTTTAGGTCCACTTTAATTAGATTAGGACATTTATTATTATTTAATTCAAGAAGATTTAAAAGAGTTAAAATCAAAGTTTAATAACTAAAACATTTTTAATATAGGGTTATACATAAGATAAATTTGACTATAATTATTCATTATAAATATAAATATATTTTCTAAATAATTGTATTTTATTTATAATTTTTCGACATTAAATAATTTAATTTATTTATGACACAATGATGATGCAGTAATTATCTTATTAATAAAATATTGACATAATTGAAATTATAAATAGACAAATAAATGTAATTTGAGACTTTTTATGCATTACACTAATTTTCAAGTTTAATATAATATATTAGGGTTTGTTATATGAATTTTGTTTGAAGTAATAATTCTTTTATGAATTTACCAAAAACAAAATACCAAATAGTGTCAAAATTGACATAAAATAGTTTTTAAAACAAATATTATATTATTAATTTATATAATGGTCTTAAAAATCTACATTTCAGCCAAAAGACATATATAAAAATATATATATTACATTAATGAAGCAATTGGGGATATATTTGTAGTTTATAGTAAGTTTATCAACCATATAGTGTAAGAATACAAGAATACACGGTAAAAGTTAAATTATTTTACTTAGAGTTAAATCTAAATGATAAGGTTAAAATGGTAACCTAAACTTTCCTAAAATCTATTGGTTGAGATAATTTCGACTCATCCCCACCATATCCTCGAAATAAGTCACTTTGGAGCCATTATAAACCGAATATGACTTTATTATAAAATAATATTTTAAGTTTTTTCTAAGGTGTCGCTCACCTCTCTTATAAAAGGGTACTCCCTATACTCTCACATTCACTCATCCCAAGACATTTGGCTTGGCCAAACCCTGCCCAAATACCCTCTAAACTATCCTACCTTCATCTTAGAGGCCTTTCTTTAGTCATAAAGTCAACCTAATGATCCCTTTTGTTTAAATCAAAAGGAAGAACACAAAGAAGAGGTAGATATCTCACCTCCTTTTTCAAGTTCCTTTCTTCTTCCACTTCCTCCTTCTTTGTTGTTTTCATTATAAAATAATAACTCCAGTATCTTCTATATACTGTGATATTATTATATAAATGGTACAACCATATTATTTATTTTATCCATCCTATGAATGAAAAAGTCACTACACGTCTGTACGTACGGCTTACTGTCTCCACGTCGTGGTGTAGTTTGTTATTCAAACATTTCATCATTTGGATGGGTATAATAATGAGTATAAATGATATAAATAATAAATATAACCTTATAATTATTCTTTATATATTATATACCATCCAATTATATATGATTTTAATATCAAAAAAATGATATTGTCGCTCGTGCGTACGTACGGATTACCTTCTCCAGGATGTGATGATATTCATTCACCATGTTAGCCATTCAAGAATCATTATAAAGTATATATAATAAGTACTCATGAAACATATGACATAATAATTCTACTGGATTTATCCATATATATTTGTGTCATCTACTTACTTCCATTCAAGTCAACAAGGAAAGAAAAACAGCGTTCATGTGTACGTACGGCCTATCATCTCCATAAATGGTGTATTTTGTTCCATTTATTGATCTATTATATATATTATATTCGGAATATATATTATATATAAATTATGTTTTAAATTAAGGAAGTAATTAAATAATTATATAAGTAATAATATCAAGAACAACAAGTCCAAAAATGTAAGATAAATGAAACAATTATTACACAAAACATTGTTTAAACATGGAATTGACAAATGAATGGGTAATATAAAGAACTAAGTGAATCATATATGATATCGTAAATATTATTATGGTTTTGTTACAAGTTAATAATATGTTTAAAACTACTATACAGGAGTTTTGGACACATACAGAGGTAATTAGACCTACAATAGGGGATAACGTTTCTAATCTCATTTTTATCCGAGATTATTTATTCGTAAGTATTTACTGGGGTTATGTTTATCGTCAATTTTCATGTTTTCTCAAAATGTTTTCATAAAATGTTTACTATTATTCCATGTATGTTTAAAGTATCTTTTACCCTTTTATGAATTTTACCACAAGGTACGGAAGGAATCTTTCTTTTATTTACCATATGAGGTACTTTTTGACTTTTCCAGTAAAAGTACGAGAAGAATGTTTTTTTAAAATTATATGGAATGAATGGATTTTTATGGTTTCATAATGCCTTATTTTCATGAATCTTACTCTACAATATTTCATGATTATTTTCAACAAAAATCCTTTTCTTTTAAAATTTCCTGGCATTTTTGAAAAAAAATGATTTTTAAGAAGAAAAGATGTTTTCCTCAAGAATTCTTTTCATGTGTTTTATCAAAACTATTTTCCATATAAGATGAAATTATTTAGTATTTTTATGTTTCAAATATAATGCCTCTATTATTTACATGGTTATATTTTTCTTATGATGAAATTATATCCATTTTTTTATATGGATTATGTTATGATGGGATGATGTTTACGAAACCAATTTTATTCTTTGGGTTACGATGAATGGATTTTGTTAATTTTGTGGCACACGAAAGAATGATTTCATTATGAGATGGGTGGGACCAATATCTCCATAAAATGAATTAGGTAAAGATTTATATCTCATGAGATAGACATGGAGGGAATGGAAAGTGAAATCTAGTTCAGTAATACAGGACTGGAACGGCAAGTAAACCCGATTCAGTAATGGACTTTATCCACTATGATGGTCTTAAAAGTAATTTCTTGGATACTATGGAAATAATAATAGGTGATTTATGGTTTTACAAAATTACATGTTTTATTCCCATGCTATTTTATCATTATTGATGTTCCTTTATGATCTATTCCTTTTGTACTGCCAAGATTTATGTCATTGCTCATGATTTTGATGTTTTATGTTCATGTTTTTACGTTCAACTTTTTATGGGTTGTTTTATTTTCTCTATGCTTACCCTTAATGGTCATTTGAGTTCATCCTTTATATTTTTTCTTTTCCCCAAGATATAAATAATGGTTTTAGGTAATAAAACAAAAGGTAAAGATCTTTATTGGAGATGTTGAAGATCTTTCACCATGATTATAAGATTTTATTCTGAGTTTCCAAAGACACTAAACAATTATGGTTCTTGGATGTTTTTTTTGTTATGTATTAAGTATTATACAAAATTAATTTAATTTCCATGTACATAAAGCTCTGGATCTCTACATTTGGTATCAGAGGAAAGGTTTAGTTAACCTTTGGAAGTAAGGATGCGAAAACCTTATTGAGATCCCTAGAGATATTTCTAAGGTATGTCTAGGGATGTCACTTAGGTTAAGTATAAGTATCGTTTATAGTCCTAGAATTATGGTAACGATATTAGAATTAAACCTAAGATTTTAGATATTGAAGGTACTCCACATTTATTATGTTGTTTTCCTAGCATGATTTTTGCCTCTCGCACTATTCATTTTGGGTTTTAGAAAATGTCTAGAAATAGGAAGATTCACAATAATGCAGGATATGATGGACAATGGAATAATATTCTACATGAGCAACCAAATGAAATGGGATTTGGAAGGTGAAACATCGTTATTATTCCTAATCAGTAATCTAATAAAATGATCAATAATCTCAACTTTTGTAAGTTTCCTGACTCAGAAAATAAGAGAAAGATGGAGTTTCATGATGATCAAAGAGGAAAGAAAGTTCAATTTCCCTCATGTAAATCATGTGGTAAGAGTCATCAAGGAGAATGTTTCAAAGGAACTGGAAGATGCTTTGGGTGGGTAAAAGAATGACACAAATCCAGTAATTGCAAAGGAAAAGTTTCAGTTAACACTATGGACAAGGATAATGGAATTTCTAAGACATTAACAATGGTTAAATGTTTTAAATGTGGAATGTATGGGAATTATGAAAACAAATTCCCTAAGGGAAAATCTCATAAATAGAATCAGCATTGTCGTATGGGTAGTATTTATGTAGATGATGATGAATAGACTAAAAATGATATATGAGATGAAAGAAGTGTTGAGGAATAAAATGATGAAGATCAGTCAGTGGTTTAAGAAGGTAGTGTAATGATTTCATATTTATCAAGAATAATGTATGTTACTATGGAATAAAGAAAAATCTAAGGATCGTTACATGTTTGTCTTTCCTTGAGTATTTAAAAGTATATGATGAATGGTACTGGTAACCATGAAAAGTGATTTAAATATTTTTGGAAAAAATATGATATGTGAATAATGAAGGGATAAGGAGAAAGTAATATGTTTGATAGTATTAATGAGCTCATTACTGATATAATGACAAAGTGATATCATGGTTTGAGTATATAAAAATTTTGGGATTTTTGTATGTGGAAAGAGTTAACTTTTGATAGCATTCATTTTTTCACTAAGGTTCAATCGGTATTCATTTTTTTTCAAGAGAATACATGATTAAGGAATTCACATGTTTGTATTGTGACCAACAAGATATATCTTATTATATAAGGGCGATAAATGATTGTATTCAATGCTTGGTAGATGACCTTTTGAGTAATTTTTTTATTTATACTATGAGATTGGATAGAAATATTTTGGATAAACCTAAAGATTGGAATATATTAAGTTATACATCACTTAGTATTGTTTAAGGCTAGAACTTTTTGTTATGTAATAATAGTATAGTTTTATAAAACAGAAAACCCATAGGACAGGTGAAAAATCATCACGTCGGACAAGGATGTGGGAATCGAAACCACAAACGAAGTCTGATATGCCTTTATCACCTACCAATAGCCTCAAAAAGTCCCTGGTTAGTAGAAACTAGTTTTATTTTATTAAGTGGTATGATAGATGAAGTATAAGTCCATTTTAAGAACCATATACAATTAATCTCAGTGTAGTAGAACTTATTTTTTGTGATAATTTTTTTGTGATAAAGACAGATGGAATGACCTATAATTCTATCGCATGATCTGCTAACACTTCAAGAATGAGAAATTTAACTTCATTTCATTCAATAAGAGATTAAGTGGAAATTTTTCATGGAATGACCAATGATAACATTACACTGAAATCGAGTAAGTATTTCTCCTTGTGAAAAAATTTATCAACTTTAGGGAAATGATCTTGAAAAACAAAAACATTGTCCTAGTACCCTCATATCTGATGAATGAGAGGGTACCTTAGATCATTACAAATTTATGGCTTTGTGATTGTTGGATTTCTCAAAGCCATTTTCTCTACCACTCTCTATAAGAACTTGATGGTTAGATTTCTCTTCCACATCCATGTTTCCACCTATGTTCTCCTATGTAGAAACCCAGTGATGAGTTAATTTGGGTAACCATTAAATTTCTAAATTTAATTTTTAAAATTAATTTTTATTATTCCTTTAACAATGTGGGTTTTTATGAACGAAACTTTCAAGGAGTAAATGATTTATAACACCGACAAATTTTGAGGGCGAAATTCATTTTAAGGGGGGTAGAATGTAACACCCTGAGATTTTATGAGAAATGTATTTTTTTTATTTCATTGATGTCTTGTATTGTACGCTACACCAAGATTTGATTGCACAATACGCAACACCATATTAGCTTGTAGTATACGCAAACACTATTCTAGGATTCTGTTTCACGCCAGAGCAACCTTCCTTGATAATGTGTGTTGTACAAAATACCGAGTTTCACTAAATGAGATATTATTATAAAATTATTATGAACTAGCCGTTATGAATAGTAATACCCACTTTTTGAAATTTTATAAATTTTATCTTTCAAAATGGACTTCATTTTTGGATTTTTAATATCGAAATTAGCTTAGGGTGAATTTTTGTTATTTTTTTGAAAACATTCAATTTTTGATGAATAGTGAAAAACAATTAGTTATAGTTTAAAATCAAATATTTAATTAAATAATTATTTACATTATTTAAATTTTTTTTAGGTAAAAATAGATACATAATACCTATATAAGTTTAATGTAATTCATTGGAGTCATTTTATAATAATTTTAGATATATTAAATTATATTGAACTTTTTACCGTCTTTTACCCACCTCCTAGGTGCATTTGTAAATTTACATAAAACTTAATTTTGCCACTTTTGTGAGTTTAATTTAAAAAATCTTAGAGACACGATTGATATTCGTAAGTAAAATGTGGTTCAATGAGATTAAAATAATTTTTGGTGAATAGTAACTTTTAACTTGTATTTATCATGGTTAAATATAAATAGGGTAATTAAGGGTAAAAATGATATTATTATTACCCTAACACATTTTCTAATTATATTGTATAAGTATAATTCGACCAAAAAAATGTAGGAATAAAATATGACCCTTTATATCCACTTTTATTAGATTAGGACATTTATTATTATTTAATTCAAATAAGAGTTAAAAAAGTTAAAATCGAAGTTTAATAACTAAAACATTTTTAATATAGGGTTATAAATAAGATAAATTCGACTATAAATATTAATTATAAATATAAAAAGATTTCATACATAATTGTATTTTATTTATAATTTTTAGACATTAAATACTTTAATATATTTTTGACACAATGATGATGCAGTAATTACCTTATTAATAAAATATTAACATAATTAATTTTATAAATAGAAAAATAAATGTAATTTGTGATTTTTTATGAATTACAATAATAATCTAGGTTAATATAATATATTTGGGTTTGTTAGATGATTTTTTTTTGAAGTAATAATGCTTTTATGAATTTACCAAAAACAGAATACCAAATAGTGTCAAAATTGACATAAAATAGTTTTTAAAACAAATATTATATTATTAATTGATATAATGGTCATAAAAATCTACGTTTAGGACAAAAGACTTATATAATAATATATATGACATTAATGAACCAATTGGGGTTCGATTGTCAGTTTATAGTATGTTTATTAACCGTATAGTGTAAGAATACAAGAAGACATGGTAAAAGTTAAATTATTTAACTTAGAGTTAAATCTAAATGATAAGGTTAAAATGGTAACCTAAACATTCCTAAAATCAATTGGTTGAGAGAATTTATACCCATCTCTACCCTATACTCTAAATTAGTCACTTTGGAGCCATTATAAATTGAATATGACTTTAATATAAAATAATATTTTAATTTGTTTCTAAGGTGTCGCTCACCTCTATTGTAAAAGGGTACTCCCTATTATCCCACATTAACTCCTCCAAATCCATTTACCTCGGCCAAACCCTACCCATATACCCTATAAAATATCCTCCATTCATTCTAGAGTCCTTACTTTAGTTATAAATCCATCCTATGGAGCCCTTTTGTCCAAATCAAAAGGAAGAACCCGAAGAAGAGGTAAATATCTCACCACCTATTTCAAGTTCCTTTATTCTTCCACTTCCTCCTTTTTTATTTCCATTATAAAATAATAACTCCAGTATCTTCTATATAATGTTATGTTATTATAGAAATTCTACAACCATGTTATTTATTTTATCCATCCTATGAATGAAAATGTCACCACACGTGCGTACGTACGGCTTACCGTCTCCATGTCGTGGTGTAGTTTGTTATTCAAACATTTCATCATTTGGATGGGTATAATAATGAGTATAAATGATATAAATAATAAATATAACATTATTATGATTATTTAAATGTGATATATCATCCAATTATATACGATTTTAATATCAAATGAATGATATTGTCTCTCGTACGTACGTATAGATTACAGTCTCCATGATGCGATGAGATTCATTCTCCATGTTAGCAATTCAAGAATGATTATAAAGTATATATAATAAGTAATCATGAAACATATGACATAATAATGATACTTTATTTATGTATGTATATATATATATATCATCTACTTACTTCCATTAAAGTCAATGAGGAAAGAAAAATAGCGTTCATGCGTACGTACGACCTACCGTCTCCATGAACGGTGTATTTTATTCCCTTTATCGATCTATTATATATATTATATTCTGAATATATATTACATGTAAATTATGTTTTAAATTCTGGAAGTAATTAAATCATGATATAAGTAATAATATCAAGAACAACAAGTCCAAACACGTACGATAAATGAAACAGTTGTTACCCAAAACGTTGTTTTAACATGGAATTGAAAAATGAACGGGTAATATAAAGAACTAATTGAATCATATATGACATCATAAATATTATTATGGTTCTTTTACAAGTTAATATTATGTTTAAAACTACTATACATGAGTTTTGTACACATACAGAAAAAAATTGGACCTACAGTAGTGGATAACTTTTCCAATCTCGTTTTTATCCGAGATTGTTTATTCGTAAGTATTTACTGGGGTTATGATTATCATCAATTTCCATGTTTTCTCAAAATGTTTTCATAAAATGTTTACTATTATTCCATGTATGTTTAAATTATTTTTTTACCATTTTATGACTTTTACCACAGGGAAGGTGTCTTTCTTTTGTTTACCATACGAGGTACTTTTTGACTTTTTTAGCAAAATTACAAGAAGAATGTTTTTTTAACTTATACGGCATGAAGGAATTTTTATGGTTTCATAATTCCTTATTTTCATGAATATTCCTCTTCAATATTGTATGATTATATTCAACAAAAATCCTTTACTTTTAAAATTGCATGCATTTTTTGAAAAAATGATTTTTAAGAAGAAAATAGGTTTTCCTTGAGAATTATTTTCAACTGTTTTATCAAAACTATTTTCCATCTAAGATGACATTGGTTAGTATGTTTATGTTTAAAATATAATGTATTTATTATTTACATGGTTTTTTTTCTTATAATTAAATGATATCTATTTGTTTATATGGATTATGTTATGATGGGATGATGTTTATGAAACCCATTTTATTCTTTGGGTTATGATGAATGGATTATATTTATTTTGTGGCACATGAAATAATGATTTCATTATGAGATGGGTGGGACCTATATCTCTCTCTAATTCATTAGGTAAATATTTATATCTCATTAGATAGATATGGATGGAACAGAAAATGAAATCTAGTTCAGTAATACAGGGCTAGAATAGAAAGTAAACCCAATTCAGTAATGGACTTTTTCCACTATGATGGTCTTGGAAGTAATGTTTTGGCTACTATGGAAATCATCAAATGTGTTTAATGGTTTTCCACAATTACATGTTTTATTCCCAAGATATTTTATCATGATTTATGTTTCTTTATGATCTATGCCTTATGTACTGCCATGATTTATGTCATTACTCATGAATTTGATGTTTTATGTTCATGTTTTTACATTCAAATGTTTATGGGTTGTTTTATTTTCTCAATGATTACCATTACTGATCATTTTATCTCACCCTTTATATGTTTTATTTTCCCCAAGATATAAAGAATGTTTTTAGGTAAGAAAACAAAAGGGGAAGATATTTATGGGAGATGTTGAAAATATTTCACCATGATTAAAAGATTATATTCTGAGTTTCCAAATACACTAAACTACTACAGTCCTTGGGTGTTTTTTTGTTATTTATTAAGTATTTCTCAAAATTAATGTAATTTCCATGTACGTCAAGCTATGGGTCTCTACAGTAGTCCTTCGTACACACAATCGATAGTTTCATTTCGCATTTGATAGAAAAATATATAGATGTATGTAATTTTATTAACAAAAAAAACACATTAGTATATTTAAGAAATTTTTTATTATTTTATCATGTATAGAAAATATTTTAGATTGTATTGGAAAAAAATAAAACTAAAATCCAGGGTTAAGGATTATACCTCTTCTTCAGAGAACCTCTTTAGTATTATACACAAACCATCACAAGGAATGATTTATAATGAAACCAAATACTCTTGGATGTTTTGAGGGAAGTATTTAACATTTTTGGATAGGTTTTTGCAGAACCAAATGGCTTTGTAATAGTTAATAGGATAGGAGATGGAGTGGCCTTTTATAAGTGGGAGAGAGGGCAGACTTGGATGTTTTGAAAATAAAAAGGTGTTCCCGCTTTTTTTTACATTCTAAAATGTTCCCTAATTGCCCATTTTCGAAACTGGGAAGATATAATGTCAATATATGTCCATAAAATAATAATTTTAAAAGGTTTAAGTCATTTTTATCTTTAATATTTTTATTTTAACCCTCCCCCCAGTAAACCCATTTTTACCAAAACCGTGGTAATTTATTTTAACTTTTTTTCACAATTCATTATGGTAAAAAATTAACTTGACCATATTAGATAATATAAATTATTTTTATTAAAAATATGGAATCTATTTTACTAAATTAAATTCAAATAATATTCATAATTTAATTTAAAAAAAACTACATGCATGTCGAAAATGCAGTTTTCCAAAGAAGAAGTTTTCATAAGTAGGAAAAGTTTTAATATCAAAAATTGAAAATATGATTTATTAAAATAAACTAAATTAGATTAATAATAATCTAGATTTTCTAATTTTAATTTAAATCCATTTTAAAATAAAATTTAACATGAATATTCTTTAAATGAAAATGCAGTTTTTAATTAAAAATCAATATTTTTCACTATACATCAAAAAAATAATCCATTCTGAAAATTTACAAAAATTAAATTTAAAATATTTTTGACATATTGATTCCAAATATGAAGATAATTTTTTCAATACATTTTCTAAATTTGGTAGAATTTTATTTTAAAATAATTTCACAATGTGTGAAGAAACTTCTTTTTAGAAAAATAAAGTTTTTCTGAAAAAAAATAGTCTTTTTCTCCCAAATGATTTTAATGTTTTATTTTTTTCATTTGGTAAATAATGAATTTATTTTGTACATTTTTAGACCATAAAATATATATAATTTATTTAATCTCTAATTCAAGTACTAGTTTATAGAAATTTTGTTTAAATATTTTAATAATATAATGTGGTTTGTTTAGACTTGGTATTGCATATAACACAAACTATCAAAGAGGTTGAATTTAATTAAAAAATAAATATATAATAATCTTTTAGTGTGTAACATTACACACCAAGATAATCTAACATTAATGAAGACCATATACAAAGCTACCTAGGTTCTAAATGATAAAACTCAAATGGAAGTGAGAAAAAAACAAGGAAGTTGTGTGATCATCACACAATCCCATGAAAACATAAATGGTAAATATCGTAGAACCTCCAACACCCACATAATAAAAAATCCTTTTTCACATAATATACAAATAAATTAATATTTGACCAACTAAAATCCCATAATTAAAGGAAATATTTATAGTACATACAACCAAGGGGCTCATAATTAGGGTGTGTAACTATTAATAATTCATTTTAAAAAACTAAATATAGGATTTTAAAACATGATATGAATACCAAGACATAAATCTAGAATTTTTACATACCAATTAATTCTCTTATCACTTTAAAAATTTATTTTCCGTGCATCATTCAAAATTATGATAAAAACATCCTTTGAAAACAAATGATTATTAATCACATTAAAATCAAATCTCAACAATCTAAATACAATGCCTTCCCCCCTTTGGAGTCATTAGAAAATAAAAACATCCTTTCAATAATACCAACCCTTAAAATATGGGTTGTGTTTATTTTAAAATACAATTAGTGATAAACCCATTATTTGATCATTAAAACTATTTAAAAAGAGATTCAGATTTATTTTTACAAACACTTTCTATAAAAAAAATTCTTTAAAAATTCTAAAAAACATTAAAATATATATATTTCCAAGTCTATAAAATCATAAAAGTATTTTATGAACCCCTATATGGTCTTTTAAACATATATAACCTTATAATAAATAAATTTATAACACTCAATCATTTCATTAAATTATAAAATAAAATAACTTCACAAAAACACCTACCATTATCCAAGCAGAAACACTTTTCAACACATGTCCTCAACAATGGAAGTCAAGAAGAGAAAACAACAACATCTACAAGCCAAATATAATAAGAAACCCAAATTAAAATCAATATTAACTATAATATTATGTCCCATGGTTGTGTTAGGGTTCATGATAAAATAGAAAACCAAACATAATGGAAGATGAGAGACGAGGAATAGAAGGAGGGGAAACTTTACCTCACAAAACTGACTAGAATCAAAGTTGGTGAGATCCAAAACAATGGTGGAGAAGGGGAGATCTCCATTGAACACGTCCCTAGGTTATTTGAATAACATATGACTAAAAAAATTCAAATCCCATTAAAATTAAATGGATTATAATTAGAAATTCTAAAAATTAACACTATGCAAAGAGACATCATAGTGCGACCTCCCCTAACAAGGTGTGACATGATTCCCATGAAGACATATCGAAACATGACCTCTCTATCCAGGTTTATATGTTTTTTAAAACCTTCCTTCATGGTACACACTCCTTACATGGGTGACCCCTCATGGTGAAACACTTTTTGGTGGTGCCTCCCTTGAAAATGACCCACCTTCTTGGGTCCCTTTGCTATAGGACCGACCTTATTGTAGAAAGACAATTTCCTTTTTTAAAAATAATAAAATTAAAAAATATCATGCATAGGTTACACAAAACCATCTAGGTGTGACCTCCCATGTCATGGTGTAACTTATCCCTCACTCTAAAATTTAAGAAACTCAAATATCTTACTCATTGTGGGGGTCACGATGCCCTTATAATGAGAATCAACTTAATCTCATATATGAGTTTTAGGAAACATCATAAAGAAACCATATTTTCATGAAACATCCTACTATAGACCATAAATTTACATCTTTATACCACCCACCGTGGTGTGACCAACCTATGTCATGATGCACCCTATTTTAATCAGAACTGCACACCCATTTAAAAACACAAACAAATAAAATTATAAATCATATAGACTCCCAAAAAATATAAAATAAAACATATTTATTATATGATATAATATAATAGTGACATGTTGGTGTTAATTTTAATGTTATATAAGACATATGTATTAATATAAAAAACATAAATTTATAAAAACCATGTAATGATAAGAACAAATTTTATATCCTTCCTTATATGAATTTATTTCAAGATGGATACATGAAACCCATTTTTTTAATTTCACCTCATAAAAATAATTATTTGACTAGTTTAATCTTTTATAATTTCAGATATGCCTCATAAATTTTTAATGCTTGATATATTCATATATAGATTTTATAATCTATGTTATTTGGAGAAAGAACATATTTATTTTGATATATTTACTTTCAACTTGGGGGGGGATTTGTTTCTTTATTTTCACTCATGGGGAATAATGATTTTATTAATCAGTTCAAAAACCCTTATATAGGGTATAACAAACATATTAGACTATTCATTTTTAACACACTAAAACTAAATTATTTATGTAAGTGTCCTAAGTATCTTGTAAATGATTCTTATAGATCATTTTATATGTGGTATATGAGGATAAATATTTATTTTAATAAATATGAATGGTACATGATGTATACTCACTAGTATGTAATAATAAATGTGACCTTTTAATAGATGCATCATTAATAAAATGTTTAAATGGTTCATATGGAAGCTAGGTGAACCCCTGTATATTAAATTTTAGTGTAATTTATGTAAATATTGTAAAGTCATTTCCAATACATTTTGTGATAATGTGAATAATTTACATTGATATGTAACCCATAGTAAGTAAGATAAAGTAATTCATTATATATAATAATATGTAGTGAGTCAAGATTATTTTTATGAGAATAAAAAATTCTATTATAAAAAAAATTAGTTGAGCTACATACATCCTTTAGTTAAATTCATGATTCTCCCACTGATGGTTTCCGGCTATTTTATTGATAAATTGATGTTCATGTATATATTTTCCGTTCATAGTTGATCCTTGAAGACATAAATAATTATATCCCACAATTATTGTCTCGGGATTAGTAAATTAAAGGGCTACTATATTTCTTTTATTTTTATATATATTCATATAATACAAATTAAAAGAAAACCTTTATAGTTTATTTCAAATCCATTATTTATTAATATTTTTTATACTATAGGGTAGATATATATTTTCTCTTTTATATTATTTGATTAATATTGAACTATTGGTTAATTTATTTATATGATCATTCACTAAATCTTCAAGAATTATTATATAAATTAAATTTATATGATTTCATCTAAAGCATTTATGTAACATAGCTAGATGTTATTATATATTTCTCTTTAAATAAAATATCATTGATATCTTACATTACACGCAACACAACGTTTAAAAAAATGATGAAACTTATTACAATACTATTTTTTGAAAATAATATCATCTTTAAATTTCTCATGTCAATATTATCTTAGGATGAAATTTTTGGATTTTTCTAAAAGTATTTAATTTCAGGGAATAATGAAAAATTATAATTTTTATTAATTATCATTTATTTAAATTGAAAATGGCACATAATAAATTAAATTTTATCATAAAATAATATAATAAACATTTATTTAGAAATAATATTATTATTTACATTTCAATAGTTATTATAAATGGTTTTTATATAAGTTCAATCTCGTACTTAAAAATGCATTTCTTTATAAAAAATTATTTTTCATTTTATTTTATGATTTTATCATAAATTAACTTTTACCACTTCTATCAATTGAATATTATATAATGGATTAAAGATTTGGAATTATGGGGTTACGAAAAATTTAATACTTCTCTTTTATATTTAGGTGTTATGAATGGTATTCATGGTAAAATTTATCACCTCAGTAAAGGGAATATCATGTAATTAAGGGAAAAACATTATGTTAAGCCACTAAAAATATATATTAAAAATATAAATTTATTTCATTAGTTGATTATATGTATTCCTTATCAAAATCAAATTCAGAAACAGGACATTTTAGTTCCATTTAGGGTTTATTTTTACCTTTATAAAATTTATGTAAAGAATAAAGTCAAAAATGTTACTCTCTTACTTTTAATATCTATAATATTTTGTGATATAGATAATAACAACTTGTATTCATTTATAAAATTTTATTATAAATACAAATGAGTTTTTTTGTCATGATAATTTATTTTAAATTTTTTAAGATTAAATAATTACCTTAAATTCTTACGCAACACTAACAATGTGCTCATGTAAGTAGTGGAAAAACAAGTAAATGATTTGAAATACACTAAAGCAAATTTTTTAGAGTCAGTTATAGTTTTCCATGAATTTTATAAAAAAATATAAAATATTATAAATGTTTTAAATTATTATATTCTAATTAATTTTATTTCATCTTTTTATCAAATTATATTTAAATAAGTAGTTTCAAAAATTCCAATAATGATTTTTTATAGTAAAATAAATTTTATTAAATGATTTAAATTAAGAAAAATTTGATATTTAGAAAATTTCAATTTATATTATTAAAAAAACATTCACGTTCTATTTATGGTTTGTTTCTATTTTTATGGTATCGTTCAGGGCCCTTATAGGGTAGAAAACTTTAATTTTTCAGTAATTTTCAAAAGGATTAACGTGGGATAAAACTAAAAGATAATGGTAAAAACACAACCAAAAAATTTTAAAATTTTATATGATGAGATTATTTTCACTAATACATAAATTATATTAAAATTATATCAGTTTTTATCCATTTTTAAATAATAAAATAATTATATTAATTTAATACTTTAAGAAATTCAAAGAATTGTCCTTCCCTCACAAATAAAAGGATGTCCCTTCTCTTTTTTCTGTACACCACTTCGATCCATATATCTCAACCAAAACCTATCCAAAACTCTTATAAAATTAATTATACAAGTTATGGAGTTTATGGTATTCCCAAAATAATAACCCTATGTTACTTAAAATGAGATCTAATGGAAGGCTTCTGAATAATAGGTAATCATCTATAATGATTGTTTCAAGATTATTTCTTCATCTACATCATTTTAATTTGTTCTAATAATCATAAAATAAAAACTCCAATACCATAAACATAATTATATGTTATTATTATTTTGGTATAACAATTTTCCATCTCTTTTCTATCCCATGAAATTCAAAAACATTGCTCGTGCGTACGTACGGCTTACCATATTCACATAGCGGTTTAATTTTTTTCATCGCCATTTTACTTGAATAGTTATAAATTTTAACCGATTAAATATATATGTTATTTATGAAATAATTATGATTCTGGATTTATAATAAAAATATACATTATTACATTCAAATTTGTTAGAAAATGATAATGTCACTTGTGCGTACATATAGACTACCACCTCCACAAAGTGATGTGATTTTTTTTCATTTACGCTATACATGGATAGTGATAATGATAGATTTAATGAATATATGTGGAATATATTATATAATAATTATTTCTTAAATCTAAATTATCATTTACCTTTTATTCCTTCCATTTTTGGAAAAGTTAATATATCATTCATGCATACATATGACCTAGGGCCTCCATGAATGGTGTAATTAGTTTTGATATCTCTTTTTTTAATGAATATAAATATCTATATATTGAATATATATGATATTTATATCCTAAATAAAATTCTGGAGATTATGGAAACATGATAAATATTCAAGGATAGAATCTACCAAATCAAAACATATATAAAAAATGAAGTAGTTAACACCCAAAATAAGGATACTAATATTATATTGTTAAAAAACAGGTGATAAAATTTTATAAATGGATCATATATGATATTATAGATTTTAATATGGTTTTGGTATATAAAAATAATAAATCTAAATTTATTATATAGGAGGTTAAAATCACTTAACAGGAAAGTCAAAGTTGAGGTAAGAGATTTCATCTCAATTTCCACTCCATTGGGACATATTTTTTTATATGAAGAAATTTAATTTTATGTGGTGTATATACTACCCCTTATAATCATTTACCATGAATATATATTTATTCATGAGGATTAATTATTCTATTTAAGTTATATTTTCAATAGTAATATTGAAAAGAAAAAAAATTCTTATTTCTCTTTTGATTGGGTATATTTCTCTTCTATATCCATATTATCCAAAATTGTTTTGAAATTTCATTTATATTTACTAAAAAGATTTATTAAAGAAATTTTCTGTTAAAATTAGCCTTTTAAAAGGTTTTAAAGGAATATTTTTAATGGTTTCTGAAAATTTCATTTTCAGTTTTCTTTACAAAAGTCAAAATGAATGTTTTTTAACATATACGATATTGAGGGATTTCCTGCCAGCATAATCATTTTACATTATTTTTATTTTTCTATAAGATTCATATTTTTTAAAATAAAACCTTTTTTAACTTGTTTTAATATGATAATTTCATTTTATTCCAATATTCCAAGGATGTGATTTTAGTACAAAACATATATTTATAATGAATCGATGGTCATGTATTATTTTTTATTAATTTTATGTTCATTAAATTTCTATTTATACATTAACTTTCTTATGATAATTTTAAACTATATATTAAATTCCTCTTAAATATCCATATTCTTGTATCATGGATGTGGTTATTGTTTTCACTGTATACCATTTTTATGTAAATTATTTTACTATGAAAGTTATTTGATTTACTAAAATAGTAATGATAATTTTTATTGTTAACTAAATATAGACATTTTTTGATAGAATATATTGTTTATGAATTAAATATATCATTTAATATATAAGGTATAAATTGGAAATGTAGTGATTGGTGGGGTCTAGTAATATATATCCCCTCGAGGAATCGATAGGTTTCATGATACAAATTAGTTGTCTAAATTAAATGGGTTTTTGGTTTATATGTACCCATATGTTAAATTGTCTTGGCATAAGGATTTAATGGAAATATTTGAGGATTTCAAAGATAGTGATGTCCAATATTAAGAATTTACATCATTAATAATTATTTTATTATTATCCATGAGATTATTATACGAATATTATAAATCAATGATTTTTTTTATCAAGTACTTATTAAATAGAATGTGTTTTAGTTATTTACCTTGATATATTTATTATTACTTATTTTCTCATGATTAATTCCAATATACCTAACTATTACTGATTATCTTATTTATTACATTATATTTTTCTTATACCCATAATATAAATAAATCTATTATGAATAATATCAATGATGTAATATTGTTTCCTATGATATGTATTTTATATTTCTAATTCAATTTAGGGATATTGAATGTATCCAGTTTACTAATACTTATAGACTAATCAATCATACATGGTGATATCCCTTGTATATTATGAAAATATAATAAATTAGACATTGTATTTAGTATATTGTAGTTGGGGTTTCTATAGTTGGTATCAATGAATTTTTTGTAGAAATCCTGGGATCTGTATTTTAAAAGAACATAGGAAATGTATGAATTATGATAATCACTTAAAAAATTTGATAACATTTATCCTTAGAGATAGTTTTGTTATATGGCTTGATATTCATGATGAATATAAGCTAACATAGTGTGTTACATTATTTACCAATGTAACCTAATGGAGTAAAGGTAATCTAAACCCATCGATAATTGTTGGTCAGAGTGTATACTCAAGAGAACTAGGTGAAATGAGTTCCAATTAAAATTTCTATTAAAAACATTATGGTTAAATTCCCCCAATTTAAAACAAGCCCAGTTAATTAAGGCAGTAGAAATTCAAATGTTCAGTTGGTCAAAAGGTTTCTTAAAATGGTGATTAATCCGTAGATGAATTAGTGTAGAACACTTATTCAACTTTTGAAACAAGTTTACTGAATTTAAAAAATACACACACTAACCAAAACTAACTATCAAAGTAAAAGAAAAACAGTTTAATGTTTTAGAAAATGTAAGCATCGGATAATATAAAAATAGAGTATAAAAAAATATAGTACATGGTGAAGTAAAAAAAGAGGTTCAATCTCAAGCTGAGACTTAATCCTCCCCACTTGTTGATCACCTTCCACCAAGAAGTTTTTATAAATAATAAACTTGATACACAGCCTGTATTGGGATTTACAATAGTTTTCACAAACATTCAAGGGTTCACACCCTCTTCCATAGTTCTTCATGGTAAAACAAACAACACATACCACACCCGGTCTCTTCCACAGTAATATGTAGGGAACAAATTGTAGATGAAGTTTGATATAAGGATATTCAGTATCCTCCTGTTTAAGCACAGGAGACAATGCGTGTGACAGGAAGACACACACACATCTCACAAATGTAAAAAGAAAGAACCCAATATATCTTGGATAATAATCTAGAGTTTAGAAAGCTCTATATATTAGCTGATCATATCTTGACTACTCAGAGTGAATAATTTGATGATGAAGTATTTCTATGAATCATGTCTTTAAAATATAGTGTTGCAAATCAAGGTTCTAGCATTCAGTGTTCTGTTTCTGGTGTTGGTCAAGAGTTTATGCAGCACAGAAGGCAGAAATGAATTTGTCTTAGAATGACCTTTGCGATGCTTGAGGATTCAAAAGTTTCAGTGTTGGATGGTTTTTCTTTTAATTTAAGAGTTAGTTCTATCACACTTCATATGTATCACTTCTTTGTATGCAGGTATAAATCCCCCACCACGCATCTTTCATGGTCTTCTCATTTTTGTATTTGAGATTTGACAATTAGGAATAAGTAGATCACGTGCACCCTTTCTCGTACCTCGTATTGTCCCATGTAATGTCTCCTGAGATATTTACAATCAGCATTAAATAATGTCAGAAGAATTTAATTTACCAAATATGAGCGTTAAGAAAATTATTGAGAAATTGAAAAAGGAAGAGTAAGTATTGGTATACTGGTAACGGTAGCCTTTATATCGGTAGGCTTCAACAGTAGGTGCACATCAGCAATTTCCAACTGTAACCTTCTACAGCGGTAACTTTGTATTGGTAGCCTTGTAATGGTAACCTTGTAACTATAACCTTGTAACTGTAACCTTGTATCGGTGACCATATAACGGTGACCATGTAGTTGTGACCTTGTAACGGTGACCTTGTAGATCTACCCTTGTAATGGTGACCTTGTAATTGTGACCTTTGGAACATAAATAAACTCTGCATTATAAGCTTAACCAAAATTTGGGTTAATTAAAACATGATTTAGGATTATCAAAACATGATTTGGTATTATCAAAACATGATTTGGGATTATAAAAACATGATTTGGGATTATCAAAACAGGTGATTCCAATAATATCCCCCTTTTTTGATAATCACAAATTATGTCATTGAATCATTAGATTTAAGAGTTTTTAATCAAGGTTAAACACATCTCATAATTTCATAATTGATGTGAGCATACATAAATTTTACTATATTTGGGAACTAACATATAAAACATATATATAAACTAATATAAACACTTCTCCCCCTTGGAGTAACTGATAGAGTTCATAGAGAAACAAGTAAAATATTTTCTCCCCTGTTGTGATTAATAAAGAAATGTAGATAACAAAAATAGAGAAAAGAGAGGGTTTTTATTAATGAACTAGTAGTACAAAAGACAAAAAAAAATACATTAAACCCTATCAACTAAGACATTCCACATCATAGATTTCCATTGGATCTTTATCTTTGGAAGCTAAGGAAGCAGGTTGTGAAGGTGGAGGGATAGGCTGAGGGATGGCAGTGAGCAGAGTAAGAGCAGCCACCGAGGCATCAGTAGACCTATAGTGAGTAGATCTATGAGGAATCTAGGGGGTCAAGCTTCTGATGGCCTGGGTAGGATTCATCAAAGGAGCAGTACTGGTGGAACCTGAAGTAGGTGAAGAAGCAGGCAGAGCAGGAGGAACTATGATTGGAGTGCAGTCCACAAGGAGGAAAGGCAAGAGAAGATTCATGAAGTCTATAATGACACTACCACCTCTCTCCATAGTAGAAATAAAATCATCCTTATTTTTCCTGAATTTTTCCAGAGCAGGAGTCAATTCCCTGAGTCTTTTAACCTAATCCTTAAAGGCCTGAGTGATAGGAGGGATCCTTAAGTTTTCCAACAACTACTTGAAGTGGCCATCCATCTGATGCTTTGTGTAAACTCGTTTGTAGTAGAAGTAAACTTGATCTTGGATGGCCTTCGGATCCTGAGTAGCTTCCCTTAGATAGTCTCCCATAAGCTTATGAATTTCCCTGGTAATGGAAATGACCTAAGAATCTGAGGAACTGCCCCCAAAAAACTTTCCCACTTCTTCACTGAAAATGGTCCTGAAAGCTTCAATGTCAACAGGAGGAGAAGTCGAGGTGGAAGAAGATGCAGCTAGAGGAGCTAAAGAGAAAGACATTGTCTCCTTGAAATATTTTTTCAATCCATTGATTAGTCTTTTAACATCATCATCTTTCCATTTCACATGTGATCTATAGATTTATTGAACTCCTCAAACATTGTAACCATTTGTTGAATCACACTTTTGACATATTCAAGGTCTCTGTCCACCTGATCCCTTGAAGCCATGTAGGAATCTAAGCTGACAATAGACTATCTCACTGAAACCATAGACTTTTCCAAATCACTGATTTGACTCTGGCATTGTCTTCCATCCTGGAGTAGATTATATTGAATACTGGAGTGCATTTAGGCTAACTCTGATGCTAAATGCTCATGAGCTTGAGCAACAGCCATGTCCACTTCTGAGGGCCTATCCCTAGACACTTTTTCATGTCGGATTTCAGGGATTCAAGATATGCCTTTCTAATATAGTCTTGAGGGAAAGTGGTTTCTGGAGGGACAAAAGTGAGGTTTGGAACTGAGAGTCTTTGGTTGGGCCTCTCATCTTCTGAGTCATCATAGTCTAGACCCAACACCAAAAATCTGGGGTCCTCAGACTAGCCCTCAATCTCATGTACAATAGCAACTGAACCTGTAAGAGTAGTTTCCTCCCCTCAATGGGAGAAATCTCATAATTATCCATATTAATTTCCTCTATACCTCCTTGATCAACTGCAACATCAGGAAGGTTCACTCACACTTCCTCCTCATAGTCCCCAACTACCTCCAAAACAGGTCTATCATCAACTGAATTAGCAGATTATTCTTCTCCACTTTCTACCCTTTCTGTATGTCCAATTAGAGGACTGAGACTAAAGCGTTCTTCTTGACATTCAGCAACAGCTATTTCATAGTCATCTTCACTCGAATCAGACTCCTCATCCTCATCTAAAGAATCTTTAATGTCTCCTAATACATATTCAGCCCCTACTTCTTCACTTGTGTCCTCATCACTGTCCCTTAGAATAGTCTCCCTTCTAGGCAGTCTGCTTGGTGGGCTAGGCTCACCAAAGGATACAGTAGGAGCACGAGGATGCGAGGGAAGCTCAGGGTCACTCCTATCATCTATAGAAAATCCTCTCTTTCTTGCACAGTAGCAACTTCTTTAACTTCATCTAAATAAGCAGGCTCTACTTCATCAGGCTTAAGACTGGGGTCTCTCTTATTTGTAGGCCTAGTAGGATGATTCGTAGGTTTAAACTCTTCATACACCTTAGCCTCGTCATTCACCATCTCCTCAGCCATGGATTCCAGTTAATCTTCATCAACTTGCAGATCACTTTGGTGATGCAATGGTTATCTTGTACAACAACAATTTCCTCCTTATCTCCAGCAACTCCTTTCACTTTCAACATAAGAGATATCAACTTAGCATGGAATAGGGTGTTGGATTTTGAACTACGCTTGGTAATATCTTCTATTTGAATCATCAACATCCTACACAATTTAATCCTATATCCATGCTTTAACAGATACAGGAGAAAGACATCCTTAAAATTTAAAGTAGCAAAGTCCCCTCTCCTAGGACTTAAGAAAAGTTGAACAAACTTGAAAAGCATCTTATCCTCTCCTTCCATTTCAGTAGTAATGACTTTCCTAGGAATTATATTCCTTGTTATTTCAGCTAATTCTTCTACATAGAATAAGAACTCACTAGTGGGAGGCACCACTTTTGAGTAAAAATCAAAAATCCCTTCATGTGGAATCCTCAAGAATTTAGCCCATTCAGTAGAGGAGAAGCTCACACTTACTCATTTTACTCTGAAAATCATTCGATGTTCATCCTCAGATTGTTATAACCTAAGGTACTCATAAAATTCCTTTACTAGATTCGGGTAGTAGGGTCCGTTATTGTTTTCAAAACATTCAACATAGCCATGATCTTCCAGATCCTTAAGCACAAACGACGGGCTTGACAGAAGCCACTTTGAACATAACTTTTTCTCAGCTACTATATCTCTCTTGGATAAATGTGGGTTTCACACTTTTGATATTGTATGGCTTTCGCTACTCGACTCAGTTCTAGGTCTCTTAGGATCAGGCGCGTCTCCTTCATCACTGACTAGCAGCCTCTTCAATCTAGCCATTAATCTGGAGTGGTTCACGGTTTCAGTCGAGATTTAGGTTCTGAGATTTGAGAGCAAGAGGTTCAGAAGAGGGTTTGATGTGGATCGAAATTTGTTCTGTGTTCTATTTTTATCATTTAGGGATTGAAAAAGTAAAACGTATAAAATAAATAAGTAATAGTAGAAAATGTTTCAGATTCCGGTTAAGAGCACACAAAATGAAAAGTCCCAGACTCTGATTGTCTATCGGTAAGAAAGTATCGGTAAGCTCAAACAGTGAGGTCATATCGGTAAGGTCTAACGGTGAGGTCCTATCGGTAAGGTCTAACAGTGAGGTCCTATCGGTAAGGTCTAACGGTGAGGTCCTATCGATAAGGTATAACGGTGAGGTCATATCAGTAAGGTTTAGCGGTGAGGTCCTATCGGTAAGGTCTAATGGTGAGGTCTTATCAGTAAGGTCTAACGGTGAGGTACTTTCAGTAAGGTCTAATGGTGAGGTCCTATCGGTAAGGTCTAACTGTGAGGTCCTATCGGTAAGGTCTAATAGTGAGGTCCTATCGGTAAGGTATAATGGTGAAGTCCTATCAGTATGGTCTAATGGTGAGGTCCTATCGTTAAGAGTTTATCATACCTAACTGATGTCTGATGTAATTTAACCTCTCATAATTCAAAGGATTTGTGAATATATCATCCAATTGGTGTTTAGTACCAATGAATTCAAGAGTGATATCACCTTTTGGAAAATGATCTCTCAAGAAGTGATGTCTTACATCCATATGCTTTGTTCTAGCATGAGATACTAGATTTTTAGAGATGTTAATAGCACTTGTGTTGTTACAGTTTATAGAGACATATTTGAATTAACATCCATAGTCTAGTAAAGTGTGTTTTATCCATAGAATTTGTGCACAACAACTACCAGAAACTATATATTCACCCTCTGCAGTAGATAATGCAATATAATTCTATTTCTTACTACACCATGATACTAGTGACTTGCCTAAAATGTGACATGTTATAGAGGTTCTTTTTCTATCTAACTTTCTACTAGAAAATTAAGCATCCAAATAACTTATTAAATCAAATGGTTGTTCTATTGGATAAAATAGTTATAAATTTATATTATGTTTGAGATATTTAAAAATCCTTTTAACAGCAATTAAATGAATCTCTTTGGGATTGGATTGAAATCGAGCACACATGCATACACTGAATATAATATCTGGTCTACTAGCAGTAAGCTAAAGTAGACTCCCAATCATACCTCTGTAGTTGGTTTGATCCACTGGTTCTCCAGCTTCATCTGCATCCAACTTTCAATTGGTACTCATAGGTGTATCACTACCTTTACTACTATCCAAACCAAAAAGTTTTAAAAGATCTTTAGTATATTTATCTTGATTTAAAATAATACCAACTTTGTTTTGGAAAATTTGAAATCCAAGGAAAAAATTTAGTTCCCCCATTAAACTCAATTCAAATTCATTTTGCATCATTGATGAAAAATCAATACATAAAGAATGATTAGAAGATCCAAAAATTATATCATCTACATAAATTTTTACTATTAAAAAATATTTGGAAATCCTTTTAATAAAAATAGTAGGATCTATTATCCCTTTTACAAAACCTTTTGAAATAAGAAAAGAAATAAGTCTATCATACCAAGCTCTTGGATCTTGTTTTAGATCATATAAGGCTATAGACAGTTTAAAAACACAATTTGGAAAATTGGGATTTTTAAATCTAGGGGTTGTTCAAAAAATACATCTTCAATTATATATCCATTTAGAAATGCACTTTTTACATCCATTTGATAATGTTTGAAATTCAGATGAGCTGCATAAGCAAGTAGTATCCTAATGGATTCTAGTCTAGCTATAGGAACAAAGGTTTCCTCATTGTTTATCCCTTCTTCTTGACTATATCCTTGTGAAAATATTTTAGCCTTGTTTCTAACTATATTTCTAGAATCATCATCTTTGTTTCTAAACACCCAATTAGTGCCTATAGTCAAGGTGTCTTTAGGTCTGTCTACTAACTCCCAGACTTTGTATCTTTCAAACAGATTCAATTCTTCTTTCATAGCTATCACCAAAAATTCATCATTGATAGAATCACTAATATTCTTGGGTTCAAGCTGTGAAATAAAAGCTTGATGTTCATCCTGGTTTCTCAGATAAGATCTAGTTTGTGTCCCTCTATTTAAATCACCTACTAAAGTATCTAAATGATGATTCTTGAGAGTTTTAATACCTCTAGAAAGATTTGAACTAGACTCCTCATGATTATCTGTAGGTTCAGATTCACCATGCACAGATTCTGGAATGTTTTCAGAACTGGTTGTTTTTACTAAGGGTTCACTGCTCTTATCATTAACATACAGAATTGACATATCTTCCTCAATATATTCAAGGGAGGTTTTAGGTTCATGTGGATAAGTCTCATCAAATTTGACATGAACTAATTCTTCCACACATTTCGTTTTCTTATTGAATATTCTATAGGCTTTACTTGAGATTGAGTAACCTAGGAAAAATTCCTTCATCACTTATGGAAGAAAATTTGTCAAGATTTTCCTTAGAGTTTAGAATAAAGACTTTATAGCCAAAACTCTTAAGTAGTTAACCTTAGGCTTCCTATTATTCCAAAGTTCACAAGGGGTCTTCTTAAGAATCGGTCTAATCAATACACTATTGATAATGTAAAAAGATGTATTAATAGCTTCATCCTAAAATTAAATTGGAAAATCATATTCATTGAGTATTGTCCTAGAAATCTCTTGAAGAGTCATGTTTCTTCTTTCCATGACTCCATTTTGTTGATGTATTCTAGGATCAGAGAAATTGTGACTATAGCAATTGTGTGAGTAATAAGATTCAAACTCTTGATTTTCAAACTCACGGCCATGATCACTTCCCAGGGTCTTAATTCTAAGTCCACTTTGATTTTCTACTGACTTGGAGTATTTGATAAAATAATAATAAACTTCACTTTTTGATCAAGAAAGTATACCCAAGTGTACATAGAAAAATCATCTATAAGAACATAAACATAGTGCTTCCCATTTAAACTTTAAACTCTTGATGGTCCAAAAAAATCCATGTGAACCAACTCAAGCAGTTGAGAAGTAGAAACTTCTTTCTTGGGTTTGAAATAAATTTGTGTCATTTTCCCTTTTGACAAAGATTACACACTTTGTTAAGAGGGAATTCCAATTTAGATAAGTCTCTAACTAAACCTTTCCTAGTCAGTTTGCTAAGTGAGTGAACATTGCAGTGTTCTAGTCTTCTGTGCCACAACCAGGATACCTTGTGAAATGCATTTAAACAGGAAACATTTTGATTAGATAAAGAATATAAATTAACAGCATATACATTCTCATTTCTAAGAGCCAAAAATATTAAACCATTTTTATAATTAAAAACATTACATGAATCATTTTTAAACTTTACATTAAAACCATCATCACACAATTGAGAAATACTTAGTAGATTGTATTTTAACCCATAAAAAAAGTACTTTTGAAATTAATACAGTATTAGGGTTACCAATCTGGCATAGGCTGATGATTTTCCCTTTAGTGTTATCCCCAAAAGTTACATATCCATCATCAACTTTGATTAGGCTCCTAAAGCATGAGTATTCTCCTATCATATGTCTTGAAAATCCACTTTCCAAGTACCACAGAGCTTTACAGGAACTCTTTAGGAAACATCCCTGCAAAAAAGATTAAGCATGGGGTAACTT
Organism: Viscum album; assembly: GCA_963277665.1. Classification (NCBI taxonomy): domain Eukaryota; kingdom Viridiplantae; phylum Streptophyta; class Magnoliopsida; order Santalales; family Viscaceae; genus Viscum; species Viscum album. The sequence continues at coordinate 2,127,904,828 of OY728143.1, read as the reverse complement.
TGGTACCCGGATTTTCTTGGGTCCAGAGAGGTTAGCAAGTAAAACTTTGGGAACCCATATTTGATTCACAGATTTTCTATAATCAGCAGATATATTTTGATACATAAACACTTTTTTGGCCCTTTAGAGAATTTTTTTCAAAAGGTGGTCCAGAACTTGAACTAGCTGTGAACTATCCAGATTTTGGAACAAATTTAATTTTAATAAAGCTTCTCTTTCTAGGTTGATGTCCTAGACTCATTGTATATTTTGAGGCAATATTTTTTCCTAGAAACTGAGTCATGGTATCTCTACCAGAAGTAAATTTTTCCAAATCCTTTTTTAATTTATCATTTGATAATTTGAGTTCAGTATTTTCTTTTAACAGCTGAGCACATTTTTCTTTTTCAATATCCAAATCAGACTTGTAGTTAGCATTTAAAGCATGTTGTCTCTTTAATGATTTATATTTGTCCTTGAGTTTATTAAAGGTATCCTCAAGTATTCTAAAGTATTCAAATAGTTAATCCTTAGTCATATTTTCATCATTGTTTGGTTCACCTTAATTGCCAAAGTAATAATCATTATGAATAGGGGAATTAGGTGTTACCTCATATGTTTCTGTCATGAAACATAAGTTAGTGTGATTTTTCTGTTTACTATAAGAAGCATCAGATCCACTGGAGTTGTCTTCTAAAGCCCTCCAAGTATCTTTTATATCCTTTTTATAACCCTTTCCCTTGTCCTCATATTTCTTCTTAAATTTTAGTTTGGGGCAGTCTACCTTCACATGACCTTTTTGTTTTCACTTATAGTAGATTATTTAATTTTAATTGTCATTCCATTTTCTATATTTCTTCCATTGTACTTTACTATAATAAATTCCCTTATAGTTTTACTTCCTATATAATTTCTTCTTTCGGTATAATTTTTTGAACCTTCTAGCAAGATGAGTCATCTCCTCATCACTATCTGGTTCTTCACTTGTGGAAGTATCTACAGGAGCTTGAACTTTGTCTTTATCCTTGTTATTTGAGGTGGTAGTCTTGAATGCTACAGATTTCTTCCTTGGTTCATCATCTACTTCTTGATTCACCTTAAGTTATTCTTTATACATCATAACCTTTCTAATTATTTTCTTCACTGCAAGTTTTCCTATGTCACAAGATTCTCAGATAGAAATAGAATTCCCTCTCCATCTGTCAGGTAGGCATCGAAGCAGTCTCATAATCTGGTCTTTGCTTAACACTGGTTTCCCAAGAAGACTCATAATATTCACTATTTTGTTGATCCTGAGATACATGTCAGAAATGAGTTCATTAGTCTTTATTTTAAAATTATCATATTTAATATTGTATGTATTTAATCTCATTTCTTTAACATTAGTTGTTCCTTCATGAGAAATAGATAAATTATCCCAAATTTCATACGCAGTTTTGCAAGAAGATATTCTTCTGAATTACTCATCACCTAGAGAATAGTACAAAGAATTCATTTATTTATACTTATTATTATATGTGGATTTAGTCAACTGGGACCATTTGTATCTAGTAGTAGCAGGTAATATATGTTGTTCCTCAATTTTGTCTCATATTTTAGGTCCCGTGATTTCAAGATACATTTTCATTTTTAAATTCCACTGAGCATATTTATTACCATTAAATAAGGGTGTTATGTTAGTAGCAACACCCTCAACTCTATTTTTCATTGTTACTTAGGATTTTAAAGAGCTAAAAATTTATATATGACCGAAATTTTAAGATCTTTAAGACACAACTAAAATCACAGTTGAAAATAATTTTAACACTTGAGAATAAAATTAAGTTCCTCTGATACCAAAAGTTGGTCAGAGTGGATACTCAAGAGGGGGTGAATTGAGTTCCAATTAAAATTTTTGTTAAAAACTTTTTGTTTAAATCCCCCAAATTTAAAACAGCACAGTTAATTAAGGCAGTATAAATGTAAATGTTCATTTGGTCAACAGGTTTCTTAAAAGGGTGATTAATCCTCAGATGAATCAGTGTAAAACACTTATTCAAGTTTTCAAACAAGTTTACTGAATTAAAAAAATACAGAAACTAACCAAAACTAACTATCAAAGTGAAAACAAAACAGTTTAATGTTTTAGAAAATATAAGCAGCGGGTAATAGAAAAATAGAGTATAACAAAATATATTACATAGTGAAGTAAAATAAGAGGTTCAGTATCAAGACGAGACTTAATTCCTCTCCACTTGATGATAACCTACCACCAATAAGTTTGTATAAATAATAAAATTGATACACATCCTATATTGGGCTTTACAGTAGTTTTCACAAACTGTCCAGGGTTCATACCCACTTCTACAGTTCTTCTTGGGAAATCAAACATCAAAGAACACACCTGGTCTCTTCCACAGTAATACGTGGGAAATAAATTGTAGATGAAGTTTGATGTGAGGATATTCAGTATCCTCCAGTTTAAGCATAGAAGACAGTGTGTGTGACAGACAGACAGACACACTTCTCAAAAATGTAAAAAGAAATAACACAACAGAACTAAGACAATAAGCTAGAGTTTATAAATATCTATGTGTTAGAAGATCATCTCTTGACACCTTGGAGTGAAGAATTTGATGATGAAGTCTTTCTCTTAAACTTGTCTTCAAAATAGAGTGTCACAACTCCACGTTCCAGGATTCAATGTTTTGTTTCAAGTTTTGATCAAGAGTTGATGCATTGTAGAAGGAATAAGTGAATTTGTCTTAGAATGATCTTCACGATGCTTGAGGATTCAAGAGGGTCAGTGCTGGATGGATTTTCTTTTAATTTATGAGCTAGTTCTATCACACTTCATATGCATCACTTCTTTGTATGCACATAAAAATCCCCCACCACACATCTTTCGTGGTATTCTCCTTTTTTTTATTTGAGATCCGATAATCAGGAATGAGTAGATCACGTGAAAGATTTCTCATACCACGTACTGTCCCATGTACTATCTCCTGAGATGTTTATAATCAGCATTAAATAATGTCAGAAGCATTTAATTTACCAAATATGATTTTTGGGAAAAATATTGAGAAATTGAAAAAGGAAGAGTAAGAATCAGTAGACTGGTAACAGTAGCCTTTATATCGGTAGGCTTCAACAGTAGGTTCACATCAGCAATCTCCAACTGTAACGTTCTACAGTGGTAACTTTGTATCGATAGCCTTGTAACGGTAACCTTGTAACTGTAACCTTGTAACTGTAACCTTATAGCAGTGACCATATAATGGTGACCATGTAGTTGTGACCTTGTAATAGTGACCTTGTAGTTGTGACCTTGTAACGGTGACCTTATAATTGTGACCTTTGGAACTTAAATAAACTCTGCACTGTAAGCTTAACCAAAATTTGGGTTTATTAAAACATGATTTTAGATTATCAAAACATGATTTGGGATTATCAAAACATGATTTGGGATTATCAAAACATGATTTTGGATTATCAAAACAGGTGAGTTCAACAATAGTTTAGATATTTTCCTATTTATCAATCCAATACAACTGGTGTTGGAACTGAGCAGATCATCTCCATATTAGGTTAGCTTATTCAGGTTGTGATGAATAATGGTGCCTATATGGAATAACCTATTGTTCCAAATAATTATTTTCCTATTTTTGATCACTTCATGTAACAAAATACTCAATATTCTAATGTAACTACTAATCCATTGGTATCGAAAAAATGGATTGAGTATCTCAAAAAAAATTATAACTTTCAAATGAAATGAAAATAAAAATGTTATTCTGGAAGTGTATTTTTTAAAGTATATTCGAATGAATGGTAGTTATTGATACAAAACACTAAAGAAACATAATAAATAGAAAACATGGAATGGAGATATTTTAAAGTGACGTTATTTGAGAAATACATCCCTTGAGAACAACAAGATTAAATAGAGAATAAATTCATAAATTTAAAGAAAAATGAAGAAGAAAGTGTGGTGGAGTATGAGGATAACTTCAAAAGATTATCTAGGTATGCTTTAGAATACATAGGTAATTTAAAAAGTGATATTGGTCATTTCATTGATGGGCCTGATATGAGTCTTTGAAGGGAACTTGTTTCTCAAAAACAATTTTTCATATGATGAAATAGTGTTTATTGTTATTAAGATGGAGAGGGAAATTTCTAGATCTTGTATCTTAAATTGAAATAATGGGAAGGGAGAGTTCAATTAAGTATAAATAAAAAGGGGAACACATCAAAGAAGGATAATATAATGAATCAATTTCTATCACATAAATGTTTTGGAAAGAAACATATCATAAAATTTATGAAAGGAGTGGGAGTTTTCTAAAAGTATAGAGATAACATTTATCTAGCTAATGTATATAAGGAATAGAATAAAAACACTATTATCTATGGATTCAACTGTAAAGAGATCTGGAATTATTCAAACCAATTCCCCAATCATTAAGGGAACTTATCATAGAATAATTCAGGGGGATAAGGCCAAGCATATATATTTACTATAGTCAATGTAGAAGTTTATAGATATTTGGTTAAAGTTATTCTTATCACCCACTCTCGAAGTAAAAATATTTTTTTTGATTTGGGATCTACCCACTCTTTTATATCTAAATAATTTTCTTAGGGTATTAAATCACCACCTCAATTATTATATTTTGAGTTAGAAATAAAAAAAATTAATGGTAGAATGATCACATATCAAGTCTATATCTCCTCTCTAATAGAATTTTGGGAGAACGTACTTATAGAGAATATTGGTATTCTTCATCTAGTTGAATTTGTTGTAATTTTTGGAATGGATTTCCTCTATCAATATAAATCCTATATAAATATTCAAGGAAGGAAATTAAATTCATTAATCTGAATCAACCTCAGATGGTAATTTAGTGTAAGGATGAACATGAACATACAATGGAAATTGCTTCCATCATCTATATTTTTATACATATTAATGAAGTGTATTTATCAAAAATGGTTGGCGAGAAACTCAATATTGATAATTTTACTATTGTAAGGTAGTTTTTTAATGTCTTTAGAGAATATATTCCTAGTGTTGCCCTGAATTTTGATGTTGATTTTCTAATAGAACTCATGTCTGGTGAAACACCTATTTAATAGAATCCATAGAGAATAGCCTCGATTGAGTTGGAGGAATTGAAGAAGCATCTCTAGGAGAATATATATATATATATATATATATATAAGGGATTTATTTAGCCTGGTGCTTCACTATGGGGTGCACCTATTATTTTTATAATAAAGTAACATGTTTCAATTAATCATTTCATTGATTATCAAGAACATAAAAAATCACTATTAATAACAAGTATCCTCTATCACATATTGATTATATGTTTTATAGATTACAAGAAGATCAATATTTCTCTAAGATTGATCTTTGTTTTGGATATTTTCAGCTAAGGTTCAAGGATTATATACCAAATACATACTTAAATATGAGGTATGTTCAACATGAATTTATATTAATTCCATTTAAACATACAAATTATAATTTTATATTCAGGGATTTAATGAATAGAGTCTTTAGGGATTACCTTGAGCATTTTTTTGTAGTCTTTATAAATGATATTCCTATATATTCAAAGTGAAAGGAAGAGCATGAAGGGTAATTGGGAATCATGTTAAAGACCCAGAGGAACGAGGATCTATATGAAAATTTTACCAGGTGTGAATTTTGGATATAAAAAGTCACGTTATTGGGACATATAATTTAATGTGAAGGTATATCGGTGGATTTCTCAACGATTGAAGTTATTATGAAATGGAATAGAGAAACCATTATAATTAAGATATGTTGTTTTCTTGGGTTGGTTGGATACTACTGATACTTTGTGGGATATTTTTCATGAATATCTCATCCACTCACAAAGTTTACTTGGAAGGGGTTATGTTTTTGTAGACAGATAAATGTGATGAATATTTTAAATAACTGATGAGAAAGTTGGTCTCTATATCTGTACTTACACTACCCTATAGTGGACAACATTATTCCATCAATATTGATGTGTAAAATAATGTGTTGGGACAAATCCTAATAAAAAATGATTTTTTGATTGATTATAACTCCCTCCAATTGAAAATTAATGACCATAATTACCTGACTCGTGATTTCAAGCGGGCAGTGGTAATTTTCTCATTGAAGATATATATAAACTATTTGTATGGTGAAAGGTGTGATATTTATACTAATCATAAAACTGTGAAGTATATATTTACAAATAAATTTTTAATATACTCTAGAGAATATTGTTTAATTTGATTAAATATTATGATTTCTCAATACATTAAGATCTTGTTATGGTGAATAAGATGACTCATGCTCTGAGTCGGATAGATCATGATAGTGTGTCCATTATAAGGATTGAAAGAGATCTAATATTTATGGATTCATAAAATTTGAATCTTGAAATCACAATAAAAGGGGATAGATATTATCTTTCTCATATAAGTGTTCAACCATTCATTCAAGAGATAATTAAGAACGCCCAGAAGGAAGAAGTGGAATTGTAGAACAAGGGGAGGAATGATACTGATTTCAACCATGATCATGTTGGAATGATAAGGTTCTATAACTATGTATGTGTCCCTTAAATACCAAATATGAAAATGGGGATGTTTTATGAAGCTCATAATTCATCATATTATATTCATCCTATAATTACAAAGATATATAGATATCTTGAAGATAATTTTTTGTGTGAAAAAATGATAAGGGTTATTGAAAATTATGTATCCTAATTCCTAGTGTGTCAGTATGTTGTTTCTGAGAGACAAAAGTATTCGGGGATATCATAACCATTTCCTATTCTATAATTAAAATGAAAAACAATTACCCAAGAATTTATCATAATACTCCCAAAAAATGTAAAGGTCACATGGCTATTTGGGTTGTAATTGATGATGTAATGAAATTGGTGCATTTTATCACTATTAGAGAATATTTAACCCTTCATCATCTTAGTCTATTTTAAATTAATTAATTTTTTAGATTTCATAGAGTACAACATTCAAAAATATATTATCGAGATCTATGGTTTACATTGAGGTTCGGAAGAATCCTTCAGTAGGCTATGGATATAGAGTTGTGTTTCAGTACTTTTTATCATCCCCAGAAAGATGGTAAATCTGAGCGGGTCATTCAAATTCTAGAATACATGTTAAGATATTTCTTAATTTATTTCAATGGTGGTTGGGATAAAAACATCAATTGGAATATTTTTCATACAATAATATCTTTAACATAATATTTCAGATGTCCCATTATAAATCCCTCTTTGGAAGGAAGTTCATAACTCTTGTTTTTTGTGATTAATATGGATAAATAAAACTACTGGGACCTGATCTATTCTTGGAAAAGGCAGTGAATGTTAGATCCATTCAAAAACATATAAGGAATTCTCACAGTCAAAAAAAGTGTTGTAATGACAATTATTGGTGAGATGTGTAGTTAAAATTTATTGAAAATGTATTTTTATGAATATATATATGGAATAGGGTTATGAGGATTATAAATAAAATAAATCTAATCCCTATATATATCTGAAAATTTGAAATTCATAATCGTATTGGGATGTCATATCATAATTTGGGGTTTTCCGCAAAAATATCTCAAGTTAAAGATGTGTTAAATATCTCTCTTGAGGGAGTATATAGATGATCATTTACATGTATTGAACTTATTGGTCATTCCACTTGAGAAATATCTATCTTATAAGGAATGATTGGTAGAGATTTTGGATCATAAAGAGAAAGTTCTATGAAACAATACTACTCATATGCTCAAGGTTTTGTGGAGAAATCATAAAATTCAAGAAGATACATGGGAATCTAATTTTGTGATGAGTTAGAGGTATCATTAGTTTTTTTGATCATATTGATAGAATTTTTGGAGAAAAATTCTTATAAGGGGGCTAAAACATAATACTCATAGATTTTATTATATATTTCTCTTTAAATAATTTTTTTTTTGATAGATTTCATTACAACAAACACTATGTTTAAATAAACCGTAACGACCTATTAAAATATAATATGGTGAAAATTTTATATTTTAAAATTTTATCATTTCAACATTATCATAGGCTAAATTTTTTTGATTTATCTAAAAACATTGATTTTCAGAAAATAGGGAAAATACCGATTTTTGCAAAACAATCATTTATTTTAATTGAAAATACTTCATAATAATTTGAATTTAATATTAAATTAATAAAAACCTCTTTTAGTTTGAAATGATATAATTAATTAAATTTTAATCCTAATTATACATGATATTTATATAAGTTCATTTTTGGACATAGACACACATTTTTTGAAAAAAAAAATCATCTTACGTAATGTTTTTATCTTAAATTAATTTATTCCACTTATATTAGTTGAATTTTAAAAAAATGGATTCCATATTTGAAATTATGATGTTCGAATCTTTAAATATTTCTCTATTATATTAAGGCATTATGAATAGTATCCATAGCAAAATGTATCACCACGGTAAAGAGAAAATTGAGTAATTAAGGATAACAATATTGTGATAAGGAATTAAATGTATATCTAAAAATTTAATTTATTTCATGTGATTATATTTGATCCCTAATCATAAATATTTTTAAGATATAAACTTTTTTCCATTTACCATTGATTTTTTCCTTTATAATATTTAAGTAAAAATAAAATGAAAAATCTCACTCTCTTTATTTTAATAACTATAATATATTTTCACAGAGTGAATAAAAAATTATGTTTAGTTATAAAATTTTATATTAAATATGAATGATTTTATTTCATGGTAATTTATTTTTAGTTTTTAGTGATGAAATTATTACCTTAAATACTTACGAAACGCTGACACAGTGCTTTTACAAGTAGTTGAAAAATCAATTAAATGATTCTAAAAACTCTGAAATTAATATTTTTTGGTAACTTATAGTGTTCCATGATTTTAATAGTTAAATATAGAGTATTACTTATGTTTTAAATTATTATATTTAAATTCATTGTCTATCATTTTGTTTTCAAATTTTAATTAAATGAATAGTTCCAAAAATGAAATTAATGATATTTTATAATAAAAAATATTTTATTAAATGATTAAAAATTCATAAAAATATTGTATTCATCCAAGTGAATGGGATATAGTTGAAAGCATCATTTGTGTCCCATTTATGTGTCTTTATCCCTTTTCTGGTAACATTCATAACCCTTAGAATGTATAAATAGTTATTTTTTTGGTAATTATCAAAACGGTTAATAGGGGTTAAAACTAAAAGATAAGCATGAAAAAAATTAAAACATATCCATGTTTTATTTTATGAGAGTATTTGAACTCATAATTGTTTTTATTTTAATAAAATAAATTTGGTTCCATTTGGAGATAAATAAAATAATTTATATTAATTTAATACTTTAAGATATTCAAAAAATGTCTCTCCCCTCACTTATAATAGGACACCCCTTTTCTCTTTACATTACACAACATTGAGCTGTATTGACTCAAGAACCCATAACCTATACACATTTTCATATCCTTATCCAAATTTATGAGGTTTTTATTCCAGAAGGCAAACCTTGGGTACCTTAATATGAGATCAAAATGAATGCTATAGAATAAGTGGTAATCTTCTTTACCGACACTTTCATGTTTATTTCCTCTTCAACGTCCTATTAATAAGTTTTACCAATTCTAAAATAATAAATCATGTATCAAAAATATACTTATATATTATTATTATTATTATTATGGTAAAACCAATTTACACCTCTTTTTAATCCTATTAAATGTATAAACATCCCTCATGTATACGTACAGCTCACTATCACCACATAGTGGTGTAATTGGATTTTCATCCCCACTTTAATTGGATAGTTATAAAAATGGAACTACTAAATATATATTATATTTATGGGATAACTATACTTTTAGAATTATAATATCATATCTACCTTCATACCTTCCAATCTGTTAGAATATGATAATGTCGCTTATGAATACATGTGGACTACCAACTCCACGAAGTGATGTGATTTTTTTCATTTAAATATTTCATGGATGGTATTAATGATATATTTAATGAATATATATGATATTTATTATATAATACTAATTTTATAAAGTTCATTTATTATTTACCTTTCTTTTGTTCCATCTTTCAAAAATCTAAATCAACGTTAATGTGTATTTATGGCCTACCGTCTCCATAAATGGTGTGATTCATTTATCTATATATATCTTTTTTTGGATGACTTTAAAAATATATATTGAATATATATGATATTTAGCCAATTATTAACATTATATAGATGATGTAACCATGAGAAACATGTGAGGAATGAAACTACTAAATCAAAATATGCATAAAAAATAAATCATTTCACATAAACAATAACGATAATTATAAAATATTATTAACAAATAGGTGATAAAATGTTACAAAGGTATCATATATGATATTATGGATATGTATATATTTTTTAATTTATGTTTAATAAGTATAAATTTAGTATATATGAGGATAGAATAACTTATGAGGAAAGTTTAACTTTAGGTAGGGGATTTCATCTCAATTTATACTCCATTGAGACATATTTGGTATTATAAACCCATTTACTATTATATAGTGTTTAAACCAACACTTTGATGTATTTAACATGAATTTAAATTTATTCATGAATATTAATATTTCAATTTTAGTTATTATTTCAAGAGTAATTTTTAAATGAAAATTTGGTCTTATTTATCTTTTGATCGGGTATACTTCTATTCAATATCAATATTTTTTAAAGTTATTTTTAAAAAAACATTTTAATTTACAAGAATGATTTATTAAGTACATATTTTGTTATCCTTGATTTTTTATAATGTTTTAAAGGAATATTTTAAATGTTTTATGAAAATTTCCTTTTTATCTTTCTTTAAAAAAGTTAAAATGATTTTTTTAATGTATACCATGTTAAAGGATTTACAACCACTATTTCTATTTTATTCTATTTATAATATTATATAATTTTTCATAGTTTTTCAAATAAAAATATTTTATGAAATCCTATTTTAGTAATTCTATTCCATTTTTTTCTATTATTCAAAAAAAATTATTTTATGATAAAACATATATTTCCAATGAATCGATGGTCATCTTTTGTCTCTTATTAATTTTATTGTCATTAAATTTATCTTGAAACATTCTCATTCTTATGATCATTTTATCTCATCATTAAATGTATCTTAAATATCCATATTCTTATATCATGGATATTCTTATTACGTAAACCATATACCATTTTTACATATGGTTTTTTACGATTAAATTTTACTAATTGACTTGGGAAATATTGATATTATGTATTCTTTACATGATACAGGAATTTGTTTAAACGTTATATAGTTTATGAATTAAATGTATCATTAAATATATAATGAATTCATTTGAAATGTTATGATGAGTGGTTCCTAGTTATAGATATCCCCTTGATGCATTGATAGATCACATGAGGCAAGTCATTCAGAAAAATTATATAGTTTTTTGTCTGTATACCTACCCATCAATTAAAGTTTCTAGGTAGATGTATTGGACAGTAAATATATCATGATAATTGATATCATGAATTCCAATATTAATCATTTCAATCGTTGAGAATTTAGTTATTATTATCCATAATATTATCATATTAATATGATCGATGTATTCATTTTATACCCAATTTATTGATTCAATAGACTATTTTTAATTTATTTACCTTTACGTATTTATTATTCCTTATTTATATATGATAGATTTTGTTGTACGTAATGCTTATTAAGAATTTGAGCTCACCTTTTATTTGTTTTCCTTTCCCCATGATATAAAGAAGGATATTATGAACAGTATAATGGGTTAATGGTTTTTTCTTTTTCTATGTATTTTATATTTCTAATGTAATATAGGAATCATGATAATATCTAGTTTACTAATACTTATAAATTGATTGACCCTGCAGATGGAGTTGGTTCCATAAAACAAACTTATATGTATATTCTAATTACCTCTATTTTTTAATATTAGTAAACTCTATATCTCATTATGATTTTTTTATGTAACACATTATGTCATAATGTCTTAACAGTAACTATTGCACTAAAATGTCATAGTAGTGCCTTACTATGATCAGAACCTAGAATATCCACAATAATATTCTTAAATATATTTTATATAGCCAGATTAAATCATTTGAGGGACAAAAATGATATAGTATATTAGGGGTGGAGACTCATAGGACTTTGAGGAACCTTCTCATAGTGTATTCCCTTGGTAATATCCAGTGTATGATATTTTAAGAATGAGACCCTTCGGTGGGAATCCCACATTTATATGTGTCGTTAGATTTTCCTATCTACAAACATGTGAATTGATAATTAGAAATTAATATTATTATTAAGGAGTTTTATAAATCATGTAATTTTTGTATTGATAAAAAAAATGATGACATATGTTCACGGTGACATAGGATACATTAGGTGAGTCACAAGTAATATTTCATTAATGAATAATGTGAGAAAGGATTTATACCTTCTTTTCTTTAATGGAAGTTAATATCTTAGGACCTTTTATGGTAATGATATAGCCTAAATAAATCTATGTTCATGGTATTCCAAAAGAAAGTTTAATTTTCAAAAATTCAAAGAAAGAGATATAGAGAACATAGGTTAATGGCACCAACATGAGACCTACCTAATTAGAGATATCACGATAAAGGGATTATATTACATAGTAATTGTTCGTATGAGGTATTATTTAATTGACACATTAACTTCTTTCTCTATGGGTTCCTTGGCATTTTTTAATATTCTAACCACAGATTTTAGGCTACTACGCCTAATGCCACTAAGAAAGAGTCATAGAGGGTGACACACTAAGAGGATAAATGGTTAAACAAGTGTTTTTTCATGAACTATTTTGGGGAAAAACCTATATTCTAGGGAACATGATTATTTATGATACATATAAGAGGATAAATGGACTAATTCGAAGTACAAATATTGACCAAATACTAAATAGATTAATTATTGAAAAATCCAAGAGGGGATTAGTTCCAGTGTCACATAGTATACATCTTTCTAAGAAAATATTTCTTCAGACTCAACTGGAGAAAGAGATAATGAGTAAGAAATCATATGACTTAGGTATATGATCAATCATATATGTCATGATATGTACTAGACTTGATGTTTCCTATTTATCGATAATGGTAGGTATATATCAAGATAATCTATGAGAAAATAATTTTATTTCTATTAAGGTGATCCTTAATTATCTCAAGATAAATGAGAATGCATTCCTGGTGTATGGAGGAGATGAGAAGCTATTCATCAAGGTTTATACTGATACTAGTTTTCAAATTGATCATAATGATCTGAAGTCGCATTCAAGATATGTTTTTTATCTCAACAGATGCACTATGAGCTAGAATAGTTCAAATAATCCAATTTTCACCAATTCTAAAATGGAGATCAAGTATATAGAATCTTTTGATTCATCCAATGAATCTTTTTGAATATGAAACTTTGTCCAGGATCATGATGGGGTGCCTACCAATAAAGACCATATCATAGTTTATTATGATAATACTGTAGTGGTGGCTATTAAAAACGAATCACGGTCACACCAACGGAAAAATCAAAGACTCTAGAAGTATCACCTCTTCGGGGATTTTTCTCAGAGTTCTGAAGTTGCAATAATCAGAGTTAAGAAATAATTAAAGGTTGTGGGTCCCTTAACTAAAGGCATTTCTCATTATAAGAATGAGTATCATGTGAGAGCTTGTAGACTGAATGTTGTTAGCAATTAGCTCTAGTGTAGGTGGGATTCTATTTCATTGGGTTCCTTAGTCCAAACTTCTATGTACTTTATAATAACCTATATTCATTTTTTTTAATATTAATAAAATCCTTATCACAACATGATTTCTATTTTGCATAACATAGAATGCGATAATTTCATAATAGTATCTATCGCATTGAAAGGTGAAATATGTTCCCCACAATGATAAGAACATATAAGTTCCATGATATTATTCATAAATATATGTTCATAGAAAGATGAAATCATTTTAGGGACACAATTAATAATGGCTATTATGTGTGGAGACTCATAGGACTTTGAGACACCTTCTCATGGTGTACAATCATGGTAATATCCAGTGTATGATATTATGAGAACAATACCCACCAGTAGGAAGTCCACATTTATATGTGTCATTGGATGTTCATATCTACAAACATGTATATAAACCCTAGAAATTTAATCTTATTATTAATTATTATTATAAGACACATATTTTGAAGTATTGGAGAAAACTATGATGATATATGTTTGTGGTGAGGAAGGATATGTTGGTCACATCATGACTAACATTTCATTAATGAATAATACAAGAAATTATTTTCCCCTTTTGTTCTTAAAAAAATTATATCTTAGAAAATTTTATGGAAATTATATACCCTAAATATATCCCTGTCCATGGTGTTCCATATGCATGTTCTCTTTCCAGAAATTCAATTAAAGATACATTGAGAATATATATTGATGGCGCTAACATGAAACATTATTGATTAGAGATATCATGATAAAGTTATTGTATTATAATGTAAGTGTTCATATGATATATTATTCCATTATGACATTAAAGTTTTCTCTATAGGTGCCTTTCCATTTTGCTAGACGCTGACCTTGGACTTTTGGATGCTTCTCCTAATTCCACTAAGAAGGATTCCTAGAGGGCCACACACTAAGTATATTCAGAATCTCTATTAAATAATGTTATTTTTTATAACTTAAAAATATGAATAAATATTATTCCCACACATTATTTAATAATTATTCATGTTTTTTTAATCATATATATTTCACCACCAGTTATTCGAGAGAATATTATGTGACCAGAATATTTAAAAAATATTTTTTATTTACTGAATATAATCTTTATTCATTTATTATAGAATAATGTAGTTATATTTATTTATTAAATAAATACTCATTATTAAATTCCCGATAAGTATTATAGAGGAATAGTGGACCAAATATAATTGTCCAATGAGAAATCATATATATTGAATATTATTTGAATAAATAGTATTTAATTTAATTCATGAGTTTAGTGCAAGTCAAGAAATATTATTATTATTATTATAAACATTGGGTTTCATAAGGATTATGAAAATAATAAATAAAGAAGGTATAATTATTATTTTCTGACACTATAAGTATAGAAACATAATATTATTATTTTCCTAAGAGAGAAAAATCTTTTTGATGTACATAATGAGATTCAATGAGAATCTTTTCAAGGTCTAGAGAGATCGATATTCAAGAATTATCTTATGAAAGGAGAGAAATCTTCCTCCACCACCACTCTCAAGTCAAGATAGATCAAACAGAACACTTCGTCAAAGAAGTTCTCAAGGAAATAAAAGGCGAAGGATATAAGTATTAGGATCTATCGTACTAACACCAGGAGATTTCTATGGAAATGTTCGGAGGTTCTTTGAACATATGTATATCACCACTGGATGTAATCTATTCTTAATACCTTCATGTAATGATGGTACGAAGTAGAGGTGTTGTTATATTAAACAATGAAGAAATAACATATTGTATGGTAATTCATTAATTACATAAATTATTTATAAATAAAATGAGATGATCCTGCACTTTGGTTCTGGAATTTATCCTTTTTCAATATTCTTTGATTAAATATTGTTTATCATATAATTTATCACTGTGTAAATCAAAGATTAATCATTGATCAGGGAAAAAAAGAAGAGTTGAGAATGCCCCATATGACGCTTTTATTGTGCCCAAAACCTACACCTACATGCTGAGATCCCTTATAATTTATGCTAATGTAATAAATTAGAAACCATATCTGGGTTACTGGAGTTGGGGTTTCTAAAATTTAATAAAAATAAAATTCATAAAAAATGAGCTTTAATAAAAATATATACAGTATTATTAATATCTTCTATTGCTCAAATTTAGAACACTAGTGCAGTATAGTGGAAAAATAAAATACTTATACTTATCATTATAATTTTCTACTTCTTGTGGTTGATAATTGATTAATAAATAAATTCACAATATAATAATAATGGGTTAATCCCATCACCAACCATATGTTTTTCATTTTGGAACATATATTCCAAAATAGACTAAAATGATTTTAATAAAGAGAGGCACCCTCATATATTTTGAGGATAGTTAATATAGAAATGAGAATATGTATGGAAGAATATTCTAAACACACTACGCACACATCATATTGATCATAATTATTTTTGGTGCCCTTGGAGTGGTGTAGACACCTGATGGGGGGTGGATCATGTGTCATAAAATTCCTTTACTAAATACCTTATATTATTTTAGATGTTTGTTAACCCCATTTGGTTTTTAAACTATAATGAAGGTTATGATAAATTGATTCATTTTTTGTTTAACCTATAATATACCTATATATGATATAGATATTTTTGTAAAATGAAACATTCTTTCTTATAAGGTTCAAACCTAATGTGGGAAACCTTCTCTTTATTATGCTTGGGATGTTGAAGATGTAGATTCTCTAGTATAATTTTTTTATCAATTACAAGTGGAGTTTGTCAAATGATTATCTAAAAACCAATATCACCATATTACATAGGTGAGAGATCTATAAATTACATATGTAATTATTATAGCATCCCACTGTGTAGGTTTATACTATATTCCCACCAGTTCATCCCAACTCTTCCTTCCTTTTCAATTAAATCAGCAATAATGTCCAAGATGTCACTGTATAACAAAAAATTTTAATTTTATCAAAATATAATTTCTTTGACTACTATGATTTCTTCAATTAAGTCTCATGAAACTTGTCTTCTATTGTGAATATTTTCAAGATATTTTATAGACTTTTTTACTAATAACAATCAACTAAGAATCTGAAGAACTAAATTGTCACTAAAACATCAGTAAGCATTCTAGCTAGTCATCCTAGTCTCAATATCTTTAATAAAATAGACATATAAAATAATATATGTAGAATAGAAAAATAATCCCTTAGAATATTCATTCTCATATATTCCAAACAATGATGATCCATTGCTAGTACTTTTTCATCTCTTTCTCAAAATTTTCAGACTGGTCTTTCCTATGTTTTGGCCAACTTCTTATTCTTCTTCCATTTTTCTTCATATTTATTAAAATATAGGTGATTCTGATTTGAAAATAGTTCCAAACTTCTTTTATTCTTGATATAACTTATTTTTATTCTTGGTTACTCAACTCCAATTTTCTTCAAGATCTCACTTCACATGGCACACACACATGCTGCTTACATGACAATTCTATCCTTATATTTCATTTTTTCTATTTAATTTTCATGTTGTATAAGTAGCTACATAATTTTACTTTGGAGTCATTTTTATTTTAATAAATTGAAATATTCAACATATATAATGAAACAAAACACATGCATAGAACATCCCATGATCCCCATGATCTTCTTTTTCGAGAGTGGTCTCAACTAAAATAGTATTACAAAAATAACCTTCATTTATTTCCTATAATTTTTAATTTAGATAAATGTATATTCAATTTTATTCTACATGTTTATTTGTCTCATATTATTTTCAAAATTCACAAACAATGTTTATAAAATAAATTAGTGTTTCAAGTACATTATAAAATACAGAGCAACAGCTTATGTAGTGGAGATCCTTATTTTTGGATTGAGAGATTCTATGAAGTTTTGTATAGAATACAGATTATGTGTATATTTTTAAACAAGAATATAAGCTTCTATATATTATTCTCATGAACTAATAACAATTAGTTATTTGATATTTTGAACCCTTATTAATAGACTATGAAACTTCAAAAAAAATTATTTTTGCATCTCCCTATTTTAGAATTCTAGAATGTCTCATTTTTATAGAGATACAAATTCCTAGCCTTCCATGGAATTCACTATTCTTAAAATAAGTTTTTAATCTTATTTTTTAAAGAATCGTGATTTTTTTATCTTGATTTCACAACACTTTCACTATAAATTTTGTTTTTATTGATTGTAATTATGACTTCTAGAAAATACATTCCAAAATTTATGTTGATCTTCTTCTCCATACATGAAGATATCTTCTAATAATTTTGTATATTGAATCGCACACCATTTATGGTGTTTTTTATGTTTATAAAATTAATAAATAACTCTACAAACATTCCATATTATTTCCAATTTAAAATAATCAATTTAGGAAATTTAATTTTTCTTACAGTTCTTGCCCACTAATGTACCTTATGATTCATTTTTTGAACCTTATGACCATCTACCTTAACCTTTTGATGATATGCACAAACCTTGAAAAATATGTATTAACCATGTGATCTAGTTTTCATTACCTTATGATAATTCTTTCTAGAATATATGGTCATCAGTTATCCCAACCTTACAAGTTGTTTATATGAACCATATAAGAAGCTTGTATAAGGAATATGAGGAGTTTGTATGAACATTATAATCATTTTATCCAAACTTATCAAGACATATGCATTGTTTATCTCAACCTTGCCTTATTCAAACCAAACTTATATGAATTTAAAAACTTATCCAAATTTCATTCTCAAGCTCGTACATTCTAGAGTCTTTAAATTGATTTAGTATTTATTTTTTTCATTGTGTAAACTCTTCCAGCCAATTCAAATCAACTTTGGACATCTAAAAAAATTTTAAATACATCAAAAATATATAACCTACTTCAAAACCATTTTCGGTCACATGAAACAAATAAATAATACAGTAGATGTTTTTACTAATTTCAGTAGCCAACATATACATTATCTCAAGGATGGTTTTCTCAATATCATACTAGTTCCATATAATTCATTGAATGTCAAAACCTGATATTTCAGTATATATTTATTCCTAAATAATTACTGAATTAATATATTTTTAAACAGGAAATTACAAACTCAAAAAACATTGATACATTTTATTGAGAAAAAAATATTACAATACAAGAGAAATATATTTTGAAAATTCAATATGAAATGGAATTAAGAAAATTTTAACTGGAATAAATCCTAGTGAAATTAAAAATACCATGAAAAAAATATGTTTCCTTATGATTTCATATAAAGATCATAATTCTGATTGAAACTATAGAAATAAAATGAATAATTGGAAATATAATAGACTTGTTAAGAGATAATAAAATAAGATGAATGGTTTTGGGTTATATATTGGAATTATATTTTACCATTATATATATGTCTATTTTTCTTTTTTGGTTTTTGATATTATATGACTATAGGAACATAATTTTTGAATAGGAATGTGTAAATATAAGTAACCAATATATGAAATCTCTATGGAAAAGGGGGTGAAATGGAATCAAATAGTATTAATATTCATTAAAATGATCATTTTTTATCTTGTAAAGGATATGGAATCACTAGGGTTTCCCTTATACAATATCCAATGGAACTTCAACATGTATGGATAGAGAGAAATTGTTTAGGGTAGAAGTTTGGGATCACAAAAATTGCTAAAAAATACATGCTAGTTGAACAATGACCCATGACATCCACCAATGTTTTTCTTGACCTTATATATTATGAATAGGTCTTAAGGTATTTTTTATGTATAAATTAGGATAATATAAAAATATAATTTTTCACATAATAAATTTTATATGTTTACATTATTATATATAGTACATTTAGAACATTATAAAATATTCATTTTAATTTAAAACAATGATATCAATAGACTTTATTCATTCAAGGGATGGTAAATTAATACCATAAAATAATTAATTAATAAAATATAAGAAATGTTAATTTATATATTCATGGCTAAACGAAAATGTTTTGTCTAAAAACATTATTTTTATTATATATTATGTATAATTTTTTTAAAAGTTAAATTTATAAATTTTAGAATTTAGATTTCATAAAATGAAAATAATTTTTTTATATATCATGTCCAAATTATCTTAGAGTTAATTTTATAGATTTTTCAAAAAAAATGTGGATTTTTAAGCGAATATTGAAAACCTAATTTTATAGATATCGGAACTTTTATGAGTTAATTATTATTTAATAGTTAATTAAAAATACATTAATATATTTTCATGAAAAAAACCTTTTATGGAGTAAAATAATGAATTTAAAATTAATATATTTAATTTATAAACATATACTTGACTTTTTGGAAACTCAATTATATTGTTTTATAATAAAAATTTATTTTTTGTTAATTACATTTAATTGCGTGGTTAAAAGGTGAATTCAGATTTTGTAATGATACAAATGAAACATAACCCTTACTTTTTAATAAAAAATCAATAAATTTCATGAGAATCAATATTATAAATGATTTTAGTGTATTAATTTTTATACTTTAAAAACGTATTTTTTAAAAACTTTTTTCTTTACTTTAATTGTAATTTTATGAAAATTAATTTTTAACACCTATAAAAATTTAATCTTGTAAATTTTTTTTCAAATTTATAATCAAAATTTTAAATTTATAAAAAAAACTTCTATATTTAAGTCATAAGATAAGCTATTGAGGAAAAATTAGAGATACCATGGTAAAGTTAAAATGAGGTAAAATAGTTGAACTCAGTTGTAAAGGCTAAAAATATCATAAAAATATATAAATTTGTGGATCAATTAATTCAATAAATTAACTAATATTTTCATCATTAATTATCTTCTTAAAATCCACTTTCCTTGAAAATAACCTTCTTATTTTATACTAAGAAATTAATATTACAAAAATATTTCCCCTCTAACTTATAAAAGAACCCTTTCACCACCATTATTATACTCACACCTAAAGTTTTATAGAGGGATAAAAATATACCTAAACCTAATAATAACCATATTTACCACTTAATATAGGTTTTTTTCTCCACAAAATACTAATCTAAGAAGGCTTAAGAAGTTTTTTAAAGGAGGATATCCAAGGAAGGGGAAACTGTTAACTGAGTTCTTTTAAGTTTCATTATTATTACACCTATTTAATATATATTATAAAAATACTAATACAATCATATTATTTTCATTACTATACTTAAAGCTTATTATGTTAATGTAAAAACCATTATTTTCCTTCCTTTCATCTTTGGAAAATGAAAACATTGCATGTGATATGTGAAGACTACTGCCTCCCTGAGTGAGGTATTTCATTTTTCATAACATCCTTAAATTAATGGTTTCATAAATGGATATGAGAAATATATATAATATTTATAATATTATTAAGATTATTTTAATATAATTCATCGATTATATTAATAATATTAATAATAAAAGTTCATTTTAAATTTTAATCACCTAAAACGAGCATACTGAGACACTTTATAAGAAACACCATCTTACCATTATTTTTCATTTTTCTTCTACATATAAATATAATTGAATTTGATTTATCACTTTATTAAATTATTTTTAAATTCATTATTCTTCTATAATATTGATATTATCACTATAAATCATTCTTATTTTGGTTGGTTTTACCATCTACATGAATGTTGTTATAATTTTTAACTCAATAATGAATAAGAAAACATAAATACTAGTAATAATATGAAATAATGATGATATAAATATGTTTTAATAATTATAGATGTGAAATATTGAAAATTATATTTACCAATAAATTCAATTCTTTTATTAATTAAATTATATTCAAAAAATTGAATTTTTATCCTTCTATGAAAACTGGTAACATAAGTTATATGATATTTATATCAAAATACAAACCTATATCAAAAATATTTATTACCTTATAATTAAAATCTTATAGGTTATGAATTTAGGAAAAAACTCAGGGACCAGAACTACCAAATCAGACCATGTAATGGAAGCAGAATGGTTAACACCAAAATGTTAATTTTAACAATAAATATTTAATATATAATAATTGAGGATTTATAAATAGATGGTGTAAATTAATATAACTAATAATTAGGTTCTTATTAATTATAATAAAAAAATTAAATTTATTATACATGGAATTTGTAGGGAATCAAACTAATTGAAAGTCCAAGGTAAGGGTTCTTCGTCTCAATTTCACTTCATTGAGTCACGCTTCATATTATGAACCTGTTTTCATTTATATGTTATATATACTACTTATTTTATATACTATATAATGAAAATAATTTATAATCATGGTATTATATGTTATCACTAATTTTATTTCATTTAGTGGGTTTTTTATTTTAAAATTTGTAAGGGGTTTTATTTTAAATAATTTCTTTAAAAGTTTTGAAGTATTTTACCCAACAGTCTTCCACCGTATAAATATTATTTTCAAGAATGTTATTCTATATACTACCTGGATTTCCCATGGTAATTTTACACTATCATTGAATTTTTTTTATAAACTATTAAAAGTAATATTCCTAGTGTTTTCCCTATGGTTCATTTTTTACTTTCTTCATAAAGGATTGAAATGATTATTTTATCAAATTTTTAATCCTTTACTATATTTTTATATTATCAGGATTATTATTATTTTTTAATCATACATTACACGTTTCTAGGTTTTTTCAATAAAAATTATATTCTCCTTATTTTCTAATATTTTCAATTTTAAAACTTACCCAAATACGAAGATATTTATTATTGTTCTTCAAACCATACATAAAATTATATTTAATGTATTTCAACAAACTTTAATGATTTTTATTATTTTCTAAGGATATTTTCTAATGATACCATCTACATTATTTCTATTTATGTATTATTATTATATTTTATATAAATTTTTATTAAAACCATTTCTTTTCTATGAGAAAATTAAGATATGAATGAATGATGAATGTTCTTAAGTTCTTATGGAATATACAGTTATGGTTTATCATTATGTGATGGTTGGGGTCCTCTATATCCCTTTAATGAATTTGTTAATGATTTAATTCTCATGAGATAACAATGGTAAACTTGGACCATGCTAAAATGGTCATAATTTTCAGTTTGGACCATGTTAAAATGTTAAATGTGTTAATAATTGACCTTTTTAAAATGTTCACAATGTTAAGAGTGGACCTTGATAAAATGTTCACAAATATAAGAATAGACCATATTAAAATTTTCACAATGATAAGTGTGGTCCCTGTTAATATTTACAAAATTTTAATCATGCACCTTTGAAGTGCACTGTGTTGCATTTGTTGTCAATGAGGCATGAAGTTGTCTTGGAATGAATGGAAGTCAAGGAATGTCACGATGTGAATGAAAAAGGTTGTGATGGTGTTGGTGGTGAAGGAGAATGGCCATGGAACATAGAGGCATGTCACTTAGGAGATTCACTAAGTGACATAGGAGATGATGGTTGAAACATTCTCTAGTAAAATCAGACGATTGTTGAGCTGATCTTTAAGTTCATAGAACTTGTATCCTGACGATACAATGTCACAACATTGATTGAAGACCATGCATTGTCTTCACAATGCATAAGGAGCTCGAAGAAAGAGATCCATCCACAACTTCTAAGTGGATGAAGTGGATTAATGAAGTCCATGCACTATCTCTTAGTGCATGTGAATCAGAAAAAGTTCCAATTGATCTCTGATTAGATCAATGAAGTTCATTGAAGAATTTATGTGATTAAGGAGCTCGGTTGATGGAAGAACCTTCAAAAATTCCATTCTTAGATGATGATTATATGTTAAAGAAGGATGATGAATTCTAATGAAGAAGAAGAAATAAAGAAGAGAAGAAATGGAGAAGAAGAGTTGTGGCACATGGCATTTTACACTTAGTCCTTATACAAAGTACTTAGTGTTTAAGTAGCCAAAAAATATGCCACCAAGGGCCAGCCTTAAGGGTTCGACCCCCAAGGCACATGTGGGCCTAAGGCGCCACGCCCAAGGGGGGATCCCATGTGGCCATCCCGAGAGGCAGGGGGGCCGTGTGTAAGCCCCGGGCCACGCAGGGGATCAGTTCCTGCGCGGCACGGGCGCCAGTGGCGCGCCCGGAGGGTGCATAGTGGGCGCCAGTGGCGCGCCCGCAGGGAGCATAGTGGGCGCAGAGCGCGCCCGCAGAGAGAACCCGGTGCGGGGCGGCACCGGGAGGGGAGAAGTTCAACTGAGCGCTGAGAGGCAGCGCTTAGTTGATAAAGCGCGAGAAAACCGCGCCCCGTTTCGATGTGGGATGCGGAAAATTCACCGGGAGTGAATTCTGGCCGTCCATTTCATCGCGCGCCAGATCCGAGCCGCTCATCTAATCCCGCGCGAGATCTTCAGATCCAGGCCGCCCGATGTATCTCCATCACCTGATCCGACGGCCGTAGCTCATCTCCTTCCTCGAGCTCGAGCCGAGGCACCTCCCGCAGCTGCCGATGAACCAGAGGCTACCCGAGGCCGGTTTTCAAGTTCTCGGCCACCTCTGAAGTATCTAAGACGTCCATAGAGTTCGTCTGAGCCATATGAACATTTCCATGCATAAAAAAGGAGAATGCACACGATGTATGGGAAATTGGAGTTCGGCCGAGGCATGCGAAGTTGTCGAGGCCACGTGGAGAGCATGCTTTGCATGCATGAGCCAAAACAGAGGCCGTGCATGCGTTCTAAATCGCATGCACGAGGAGGAAAGTAAAATAGATGAAGCCCGCGTGAAACAGTGAAGGAAAACAAGATTTGAAAAGATTTTTAAAGATCCGAAGATCTCGGGAGTTTGAGATTTATCACGCGGATGAGGCGAAGCCGCCTCTGCCTATAAAAGGATCACCCGAGGCATTCTAAATGCTTGCTGATGCGCTGAAATTTTGAGAAGTCCCGTGAGAGCTCTTGTGCCTCGCGAAGAACTGAGCTGCGCGCCCCCTGCGCGGCAGTAAAGCCCGGAGCCATCAGAGGCTCCGTGAGGTTCCTTTTGCGCTTCCCTTGCGCGAAAGAAGTGAAGGGGAGTCCCCTGCGCGTATCCCTTGCGCGACAGGAAGGAGCCGAGCCGCATACTTGCGCGCTCGAGTCTCTTGCCACCCTCTCTGCCTACACACTTGCGTGGCAGGAGGAAGGAGCCCGCGGCAGTGTTGCACCCTTGCACACTTGAGCCTTGTGCGGCTGCTCCTTGCACCCGAGGAGGTTTCACTTGCGCGGCCAAGTGATCCTTGTGCCTTGTGCTTGCGCGGACAAGAAGTGGAGATATGCCACACCTTGCATGCCCTTGTGCATCTTGAAGACCTATGCGGCAGTGGGAGAAGAAGAATTGGGCGCACCCTCTTGCACGGCTTGCTTAAGGCAGTAGGGGTTCGGGTTGTGTGTGAAACAAGAAGGTCACCACAACTTGGGTGTGTGCAAAAACAGAAGAGGACCCGAGGCCAAGTGTGTGCCAAGTGGAGAAGAGGCCATATCCAATTAGGTGTGCAAGAAGAAGTGGAGGCCGAGAACACACCTTGTGTGTGCACCAAGTGAAGACACATTTTGTGTGTGCACACCTTGAAGAACAAACTAAAAGAACACTAAAGTGTGTGTGTGCAACAAGAAGAGGAGGAGGCCAACTCATGTGTGTGCTAAAGTGAAACAATTGTGTTCAAATTAAAGAAGTGGCCGAACCTAGGTGTGTGCACTAAAAAGTGTATACACATTAGAAGAAGAAGAAGAAGTTCCACACTAAAGTAAAACACACTTCTAAGTGTGTGAACAATTTGGATAAAGTGTGTAAAGTTCAGTGAAGGTGTGTGTTTAAAAGAATTACACCCTTTGAGGGTTTACTGCACCTAGAAGAAGAACAAGACAGTGCATGCATACATGCATGCACGTGCACACGTGAACATAGACAAATCAGTGGTGTGCATTTGAGTTGTCCAAGACCAGGAGGTTCTTGAAGAATTGAGAAGGCTATGCTATCAGTGCATGAGGATGAAGAGTTTCCATGCACTCAGTGAATGAAGTTGAAGTGAGTTGAGACTGGACCAGACCGAAGATAAAGCTATCAGTTGTCTGAGTATTCAGTAGCTGAAGAGAGGCCAGGTCATCCTGAGAAGAAGGAGATAAATCCTGAGCAAGACGAGAAGACCTGTTCACCACAAGTGATCAGAAGAAGAGCAAGGCCATCAGCCTTTATCCCAGGCTGCTGAAGATACTTGAAGAGCTGAACAAGAAGAAGAGCTACTCGTGTGACTCGAGGAGCCAGGAGAAGACCCTGTGGGACTCAGGGAGAAGAAGTCTTTAGTGGGATTCTGGAGAAGGCCAGTGGGACTCTGGTAACACTGTGGAATGCAGTATAAAGACCCTCCTGTGGGACTCAGGAGAGATACAGTGGGACTCTGTATCGACCATTGTAATTTTAACAGGTTATAATGGAGAATCCATGCTGGGAGAGCATGGCAAGGATGTAGGCCTTTGGTGCCGAACCTTGTAAATCCTTGTGTCCAGTGACTTTACATTTACTGCATCATTCGTGGAAAGGTGAGAGATACAAGAAGAGTGGATCGAGGCTTTAACCAGCCATAGAGGTTTAATTGATTAAGGAATCAATTAGTAAAACGTTTTAAGGGATCACTAATTCACCCCCTCCCCCTCTCAGTGATTCACACTGATCTGGGCACTTCAATTGGTATCAGAGGGAGGTTACCTCTAAAAGATCCAAGGGAGTCTTTATGTAGTGCAGATTTGAGGAAATGAGTGACCAGCCTCAAATGGAGATATCTGCCAAGACTCTGAAAAACAGAATGAAGAAACAGGCAAAGCAGATGAAGAAGAAGGCTGGTGCAATCAGAGAAACTCCTTCTATGGAAAGAAATGTGAAAGTCACATCAGATGACAATTCCTTTTATCCTTCTTCTAAGAAAACCTGTCCTAGCTGTGATGAAGTTGAAACAATAAATGATCTTCAGAGTGCACTCAAATATCTTCAGAAGACAGTTCCCATGGAAGTGGAAATGTGTATAGCTATAGGCATCCTTGATCTTCAAGAAGAAAAATCACAGTTAGAAGAAGAAGCCAATGCAATGGAAGATCAATTGGCAAAAAGGGTTGGCATAACCAACACTCTCAGAAAGCTGGTGAAGGATAAAGATGAGACAATATCTCTTTGCAATGAAAGATATGAAGACACTGCTGAAGAATTGCAAAGAAGCTCTTCTGAGAAAGAAATATTTATGATAATGATCAAAGAAGTTTTCCATGCACTGGAAAAGAAGCACAAAGTTTCAATTATTGTCAGAGATGCTCAAATTGAAGACAAAGTCAAAATGGTGAAGGAGCTTGACAACTCATTGCATGAAATAAAGAAGGTGCATGATGACCAGATGGAACAGCTGAAACAGAGTGGGAAGGTAGGCTAAGATTGGTTGAGGATGAGAAGAACTCCCTCAACATGAAATGCTTTGAACTGGAGGTGATATTGAAAAATCTGCAATCACCCAAAGCTGAAGCCTCCCAGTCAGCTGAAAGAAGAAATGTTGCTACTCAAGTATGCATTGAGCAGGATGATTCTAAAAGAAATACATCCTCTAATAAAAGGGCAACAACTTCTAAAAGGAAGGTACCATCCATCCCATCTTGTACTAATGCTTCTAATTGTGTTTTCACAAAAAGTGCAGGATGTAAGAATGAATCCAAACAAGTATGGATGAAGACAATGAAGAAAGAAAGCTCTCCTGAAATAGCACAACAATTCAAGAAAAGTACCCAACAATCAGAAGGACTGAAGAGGTCAAGATTTGTGGGGCAGTGTTGGTATTGTAATAAGTATGGGCATTGTGCAAAGGATTGTTGGTACAATCCACTGAATGCCAAAGCACATAGGCAGCCCATGCCTAGGGGGAGCAAGCCAGAAGAAAAGAAGCAGCATCCACAGGTCCAGAGACATCTGTTTACTGCTAACAGATTTGGATTGCTTGACAACATCTGGGATGTTTGCAAAAGTGGTCAAAATGATACATGTCAATCTCCAACTGTATCCAAAGATGAAAATAAGAGAAGATCACTGAACCTGGCTAAAAAGGAATCCTTGGGAAGCAAGAAGAAGAAAGTAGAAAATGCTCCCAAGAAGTGTTTGAGAAATGAAGAGAAGTCCTTGGAGTCTGAGTCCAAGAAGGGTGATGCATCCAGAAGGACCACCAAGAAAACATGCTTCTACTGTGGAAAGAAAGGTCATACCATGGATCTTTGTAAAGAAGCCATGAAATGCAATAGAGGCAGACTGAACTCAAACAGACAATCAATCCAGAAGAAGCAGAAGGGATTGATTGAAAACAAGTTGCCTAAGAAAGGTAGCTTGACAGCATCAAAAGAACCATGTGGAACTTCCAGAACTGGGGTCACTCTTCCAAATGATTTACTTGTCATATGGCCACATCAGTTTCAACTTGCCAGAGAACTACAAAGAGTTGAATATGAAGCTCTGGCAATTGCTAAAGCAAAAGGGAAGAAGAAGGTTTCACATGAAGATGTTTTGAGAACCACATCAGCACAATCATCAATGAAGATCAAATGTGCAAGTGTGAAGAATGGTGAAAATGGGACATCTCGGTTGAGAGAATCTTCTCAACCTTGTTGTTCACATTGATGAACCAAGGAGGTTCCATCTTATTCCCTTATACTCTTGGTATTTACATGTGATGACATTGCAGGGAATTGAAGATGATGATCATTCTCAACTGGAGGATGGTTTGGACAGAATGGAGTGCACCCCTTGAGGGGGAGCCAATCTGAAGAAGATGATATTCTGAAATTAATATCATATTGAGAAAGTAGATGAAAGGGGGAGCTTTATCTTTGCACCTGAACTTTCTAATGTGTTTTGTGAAGTATGTGCAGGATTCAGAAAATTCATTGTTATATCTGAAAAATTTCAAGCCCCTAAGCATGATCTCACATGTGTAGAGAATTGTGGACAGCATTGAGTTCCTTGGTTACATCACTCTTGTTTTCTACACCGGGTTATCCCAAGTAGACTTAGAGTTGATTTACTAAAGGTTCTTTGCTAAAGAAGAACATGTGACATCATCCCTCTCTTAGTGATTTTTAAAGAAGATGCTATTCGAAGGGAGGAAGAGATTTTTTTTTTGAAAGTGAACCACACCACACCTTTGCATTTGATTGCCAATAAGGGGGAGAAAATATTGGCACACATATTGACCCATTCATATGTGCTGAAGTGGTGTATTGACAACAAATACAAAGGTGGAGATTGAAGTGCACTGTGTTGCATTTGTTGTCAATGAGGCATGAAGTTGTCTTGGAATGAATGGAAGTCAAGGAATGTCACGATGTGAATGACAAAGATTGTGATGGTGTTGGTGGTGAAGGAGAATGGCCATGGAACATAGAGGCATGTCACTTAGGAGATTCACTAAGTGACATAGGAGATGATGGTTGAAACATTCTCTAGTAAAATCAGACGATTGTTGAGCTGATCTTTAAGTTCATAGAACTTGTATCCTGACGATACAATGTCACAACATTGATTGAAGACCATGCATTGTCTTCACAATGCATAAGGAGCTCGAAGCAAGAGATCCATCCACAACTTCTAAGTGGATGAAGTGGATTAATGAAGTCCATGCACTATCTCTTAGTGCATGTGAATCAGAAAAAGTTCCAATTGATCTCTGATTAGATCAATGAAGTTCATTGAAGAATTTATGTGATTAAGGAGCTCGGTTGATGGAAGAACCTTCAAAAATTCCATTCTTAGATGATGATTATATGTTAAAGAAGGATGATGAATTCTAATGAAGAAGAAGAAATAAAGAAGAGAAGAAATGGAGAAGAAGAGTTGTGGCACATGGCATTTTACACTTAGTCCTTATACAAAGTACTTAGTGTTTAAGTAGCCAAAAAATATGCCACCAAGGGCCAGCCTTAAGGGTTCGACCCCCAAGGCACATGTGGGCCTAAGGCGCCACGCCCAAGGGGGGATCCCATGTGGCCAGCCCGAGAGGCAGGGGGGCCGTGTGTAAGCCCCGGGCCACGCAGGGGATCAGTTCCTGCGCGGCATGGGCGCCAGTGGCGCGCCCGGAGGGTGCATAGTGGGCGCCAGTGGCGCGCCCGCAGGGAGCATAGTGGGCGCAGAGCGCGCCCGCAGAGAGAACCCGGTGCGGGGCGGCACCGGGAGGGGAGAAGTTCAACTGAGCGCTGAGAGGAAGCGCTTAGTTGATAAAGCGCGAGAAAACCGCGCCCCGTTTCGATGTGGGACGCGGAAAATTCACCGGGAGTGAATTCTGGTCGTCCATCTCATCGCGCGCCAGATCCGAGCCGCTCATCTAATCCCGCGCGAGATCTTCAGATCCAGGCCGCCCGATGTATCTCCATCGCCTGATCCGACGGCCGTAGCTCATCTCCTTCCTCGAGCTCGAGCCGAGGCACCTCCCGCAGCCGCCGATGAACCAGAGGCTACCCGAGGCCGGTTTTCGAGTTCCCGGCCACCTCTGAAGGATCTAAGACGTCCATAGAGTTCGTCTGAGCCGTATGAACATTTCCATGCATAAAAAAGGAGAATGCACACGATGTATGGGAAATTGGAGTTCGGCCGAGGCATGCGAAGTTGCCGAGGCCACGTGGAGAGCATGCTTTGCATGCATGAGCCAAAACAGAGGCCGTGCATGCGTTCTAAATCGCATGCACGAGGAGGAAAGTAAAATAGATGAAGCCCGCGTGAAACAGTGAAGGAAAACAAGATTTGAAAAGATTTTTAAAGATCCGAAGATCTCGGGAGTTTGAGATTTATCACGCGGATGAGGCGAAGCCGCCTCTGCCTATAAAAGGATCACCCGAGGCATTCTAAATGCTTGCTGATGCGCTGAAATTTTGAGAAGTCCCGTGAGAGCTCTTGTGCCTCGCGAAGAACTGAGCTGCGCGCCCCCTGCGCGGCAGTAAAGCCCAGAGCCATCAGAGGCTCCGTGAGGTTCCTTTTGCGCTTCCCTTGCGCGAAAGAAGTGAAGGGGAGTCCCCTGCGCGTATCCCTTGCGCGACAGGAAGGAGCCGAGCCGCATACTTGCGCGCTCGAGTCTCTTGCCACCCTCTCTGCCCGCACACTTGCGTGGCAGGAGGAAGGAGCCCGCGGCAGTGTTGCACCCTTGCACACTTGAGCCTTGTGCGGCTGCTCCTTGCACCCGAGGAGGTTTCACTTGCGCGGCCAAGTGATCCTTGTGCCTTGTGCTTGCGCGAACAAGAAGTGGAGATATGTCGCACCTTGCATGCCCTTGTGCATATTGAAGACCTATGCGGCAGTGGGAGAAGAAGAATTGGGCGCACCCTCTTGCACGGCTTGCTTAAGGCAGTAGGGGTTCGGGTTGTGTGTGAAACAAGAAGGTCACCACAACTTGGGTGTGTGCAAAAACAGAAGAGGACCCGAGGCCAAGTGTGTGCCAAGTGGAGAAGAGGCCGTATCCAATTAGGTGTGCAAGAAGAAGTGGAGGCCGAGAACACACCTTGTGTGTGCACCAAGTGAAGACACATTTTGTGTGTGCACACCTTGAAGAACAAACTAAAAGAACACTAAAGTGTGTGTGTGCAACAAGAAGAGGAGGAGGCCAACTCATGTGTGTGCTAAAGTGAAACAATTGTGTGCAAATTAAAGAAGTGGCCGAACCTAGGTGTGTGCACTAAAAAGTGTATACACATTAGAAGAAGAAGAAGAAGTTCCACACTAAAGTAAAACACACTTCTAAGTGTGTGAACAATTTGGATAAAGTGTGTAAAGTTCAGTGAAGTTGTGTGCTTAAAAGAATTACACCCTTTGAGGGTTTACTGCACCTAGAAGAAGAACAAGACAGTGCATGCATACATGCATGCACGTGCACACGTGAACATAGACAAATCAGTGGTGTGCATTTGAGTTGTCCAAGACCAGGAGGTTCTTGAAGAATTGAGAAGGATATGCTATCAGTGCATGAGGATGAAGAGTTTCCATGCACTCAGTGCATGAAGTTGAAGTGAGTTGAGACTGGACCAGACCGAAGATAAAGCTATCAGTTGTCTGAGTATTCAGTAGCTGAAGAGAGGCCAGGTCATCCTGAGAAGAAGGAGATAAATCCTGAGCAAGACGAGAAGACCTGTTCACCACAAGTGATCAGAAGAAGAGCAAGGCCAGCAGCCTTTATCCCAGGCTGCTGAAGATACTTGAAGAGATGAACAAGAAGAAGAGCTACTCGTGTGACTCGAGGAGCCAGGAGAAGACCCTGTGGGACTCAGGGAGAAGAAGTCTTCAGTGGGATTCTGGAGAAGGCCAGTGGGACTCTGGTAACACTGTGGGACGCAGTATAAAGACCCTCCTGTGGGACTCAGGAGAGATACAGTGGGACTCTGTATCGACCATTGTAATTTTAACAGGTTATAATGGAGAATCCATGTTGGGAGAGCATGGAAAGGATGTAGGCCTTTGGTGCCGAACCTTGTAAATCCTTGTGTCCAGTGCCTTTACATTTACTGCATCATTCGTGGAAAGGTGAGAGATACAAGAAGAGTGGATCGAGGCTTTAACCAGCCATAGAGGTTTAATTGATTAAGGAATCAATTAGTAAAAAGTTTTAAGGGATCACTGATTCACCCCCTCCCCCTCTCAGTGATTCACACTGATCTGGGCACTTCAACCTTGATAAAATATTCACAATGTTTAGAATATACCTTTTTAATATGTTCACAATTTTTATCATAGACCATGTTAAAATGTTGATGATGTTAAGAATATACCATGTTTAATTGTTTAAAATGTTATGTTTAAACCTTATTAAAATGTTCACATTATTAAGATTAGTCCATTTTTTAATGTTCAAATATCAATGTGTGATCTTTGTTATGGGTGGCTATGCTCATCAAGCTATTATTTCATATACATATGTTTATGTCATAGTTTAGTATTACAGTGCATACCTATATAATTTTCCAATGCTCTGGATAGATGTATTTGGTTTATGTTCCTTTATTCTATGGTATATTCTTGAATCATTTTGATGTTATATGTTCTCTGGTCATGTCTTATATACAACTTTTATGATTCCATGATCCCTTTAATCATATGTTTCTCCCAAGATCATGTTTTATGATATTATTATGATATAAACCCCTTTTTCAATCATTAGAATGTGTTTACCTTAATGATCAATTTATCTCACCATTTCAAATGTTTCTAAGATATTATGTATGAGTTTTACAAAGGGATATAACATGAGAATATTATTTGTGGAATGTTACAAACATACTGTTAATATGAAGATCATTTAGAAAAATATAAAGAAACGAATCCATTGGATTCTTGGATCATGTGAATTACTGATATTAAATGTTTAAATTAAGGAAACTATGTAAATTATATGTCTTCTATGATTTAATCATCTCACTAGGTATCAATGTTAAAATACAAAGGATGTTTTTTTTGGCATAAAACCAGAGAGTATGGGTTTGGGGTATCTTTGTTATTATTACAGAAGGTTTTAGTTATTTTTTGAATTATGTAACCAATGATATGAGGATAAAACCTAAACATCCTATATATAACTATAAGTTATGTTGGTTAAACCAAGAATTTAATTGGTTGAAATTAAGTTTGCATAATTTAGAATATATTAATATTTCTTTTTCTTATCATATGATGTCTTAAATAGACTATTTTTTCTTAATACCTACCCTTACGCTTTTGTTTTTACTCAATATCTAGAACTAATCGGAATAAATTTAACAACTTGAACCTGTTTAAAATCCAAAAAACACAAAATATATTAAAATTGGAGTGTCATAGATGCTTGGGTTATAAGGGCCTTCTTAAAAAAAAGATTCAACTTCCTACATGTTAGAAATATCTGAAGTGGCACCTAGATTAATGTATCAATGGAACAGTATGATGTTTTATGTGTGGAAAAAGAGGGCATATAGTGATGAATTTCTAAGGGAAAAAGGAAGATTCCAATTAACATAATGTATGAAAACAAATATATTCATTAGGTTCCACAAACAATTCATTTTTTAAATGTAAGGAACTTAAGAAATTTATAGTCCAGTGTATCAAATCAAGAGTTAACAATGGAAATAGATGAAAATAATCTCCAAA
Organism: Viscum album; assembly: GCA_963277665.1. Taxonomy (NCBI): domain Eukaryota; kingdom Viridiplantae; phylum Streptophyta; class Magnoliopsida; order Santalales; family Viscaceae; genus Viscum; species Viscum album. The sequence goes on along the minus strand of OY728143.1, from coordinate 2,127,870,818 downwards.
GACAAAATAGAAAGGGAAAGCCTATGTATTCAAAAAATACATGTATTAATAAAACAATGTGGTGAAATGTACACTAATCATCTACTATAGTACAAAAATGTGTTGTTTTATCCTAGATCTACTTACTTTTTAATATCTTTAATTCTTTTAAGAACATGAAATCACAACCCCAAAGATTAAATAATGAATTATCCGAGAAAATTACTAGTGGTATGAACTAATCATGAGGGTTATTTAGCATAAATGGTTGGGGTAGAAACTCAACATTTGGGACATGCCTATTATAAATAGAAAAATATGAATTACCTAGTATATAATATAGTGAGGTTAGTATATATGAAAATATTATATCTTCATTTATGTATTTATTATGGATACCCAATATATTTTCATTGGTAAGTGATAATTAAAATTTTGATGATGGAATTTATTTAAGGGGCTAGAATGTAATACCTCAATATTTTAGTATATATTTATTCTTAAATAAATATTGGTTGAATATCTTATTTCACACATAACTCCAAAATAAAACCATTTGTGAAAAAATTTATTGAGATAAAAATATTACAATAAAAGATAAATAGATTATAAAAATGAAATATTAAATAGAATTAAGAAAATTATAAGAGGAATAAATATATATGTAAATAAAAATAACATGAACAAAAAATCATTATCATCATGGTTTTCCATGATGATCACAACATGGATTTATACTATGAAAATAAGGAAAAGACTAATAAATATAATAGATATGTTTAAAATATAGTAAAATAAGAAGAATGAATTTGTGTTATATAAAGGAAGGATATCTGACTATTATATATATGGTCTTTGGGATTATATAACCATTGGGATTTCATAAATATTTCAACATAATAATTGAATTGGAATGTATAAATACTGGTAAACACTTATTGAAATCTGTGTAGAAAAGTGGAAGTAATGAAATCCAGAAATAGAAATATTTCTTATGAGGATCATTTCTTTGAGTATGTAAAGAAGGTCGTATCACAAGGTTTTCCCCTAGACCAAGCCTAATCTTAACATAAACAAGCACGGTTTGAAAGAAATCAAATCTATGAGAAGTTCAAGCTTATGGAAATCACTATTATATCAATGGTAATTGAACCACCACCTGCAACAACTGAAAATTCATATCTAATCCTTAAATCTTATTAGGTGGTCTAGAGGGTTTTCTTAAATAGAAATTAGTATGATATAGGAATGAAATTATGAATATAATAAATTTAATTTGTTTTCATTATTATGTATAGTAAATTTTACATTTTAATAAAATATACATTTTTATTAATAATAATGTAATCAATAGAATTTTTTGATTCAAGGGATGATAAATTAATAACATCCGATAAATAATTAATTAACTATAAGGAATTTTAATTTAATTATTCATGGCTAAAAATGTGTTCCTAAAAAACCCTTTTTAAAAATATATTATATTTATTTTAATTAAAAAATTATAAATTTTAGAATTCTTATTTGAAAAAATCAACCTCATTTTTTTGTTAATGATGTAAAAATTATTTCACGGTGAATTTTTTGCATTTTTCTGAAGAAAAAAAATTATTTTTAATTGAATAATAAAAATAAAATTTGTACAAATACCATAAATTTGATGAAATAATTATGATATAATAATTACATAATAATATATGAAAAAAACTCCCAACCAAAATTGAATTTAAAGGAAAAAATAATACATTTAAAATTGATCAGTTGAATTTATAAATATGTGGTTGAATTTTTGGAACCTAAGTTATATTTTATTTTAAGAGAAAACTATTTTTGCATATTTTAATTTAATTGAATGTTTTAAACATGATTTTAATTCTTATATTGATCTAAATATAAAATAACACTCTATTTTATAATAATAAATTAGTAAATTTCATGAGAATCAAGTGTAAATTTTGTTTTATGCTTTAAAATGAATTTTTCAAAAACTATTTATGTTACCTTAAGAATACTTTCATTAAAATTAATTTTTACCACCTCTATAAATTGAATCCATTAAAATGGTTTTCAAAATTTTCATCATACTTTCAAAATTATGTAATAAAGTCAATTTAATTTTTTATGGCATAAGATAAGTTATTGAGGTAAAAACAGAATTACAACAGTAAGGGTAAAATGAGGTAAAAAGGTTTAACTAAGTAGTGAAGAATTAAAATATCATGAATCCAAATCTATAAATGTGTTAATTTACTTATTTTCAATTTTAGAAAATATTCCCCTCATTAATTATCATTTTTATCAACTTTCCTTGAAAATAAACTTTCTTTTTTATATTAAGAAATTAATATTGACAAAATTACACTCCTCGTACTTATAAAAGTCCCCATTCACCACCCCACTTATCTAGACACATAAAGATTTCTATAGTAACCAGGCTCTAAATAATCCACTTCTGGACCCTATTTATCACCTCATATATGTTTTACTCTCTCTAAAATACTAATATATGAAGGATATAGATGTATTCTAAAGTATGATATCCAAGGAAGAGGTAATTATCTTAACTGAGTTCTTTAAAGTTTATTTCCTATTCCTCAAGTTCCAAATCTATTATAAAGATACTAATATAATTAAATTGGTATAATTTTTATACTAAAATTTTATTATTTTGATGGTACAACCATTATCTACCTTCCTTTCATCCATTGGAAAATGAAAATGACAACTGTGTTATTTGGGGACAATTATCTCCATGAATGATGTATTTCATTTTTCATAAATATTATAAATATATATTTATAAAAACGAATTTAATGAATAAATATAATATTTATATAATTATTAAGTTTTTTAATAGATAATATGTCCATTATATTAATAATATTAACAATAAATTCTCATCATCAAATTTAATCGCGTATAATGATCATACCAAGACACTTTCATCTTACCATTATCATTTTTATCTTCAACACATAACTCTTCATGAATAAGATTTATCACTTTAATAAAATGTTTTTCTAAATCATTAAACCTCTATAAAAGTGATATTATCACTATATAATAACATGTTCTTACTCATTCATCCATTATATCGTGTTCTTGTTTTGGATTTTCTTACCACTTAAATAGAGATTTTTATACTTTTTATCTCGTAAATGAAAAATTAAAACATAAATACTGGTAATAAAAAGTAATAATGATGAATTTAATATTTTTTAATCCTTTTATAGTGTTAACATTAAAAATTATTTATACCAATAAAATAAATTCTCTTATTAATTCAATAATCACAAAAAAAGGGAATTTCTAATTGTTCCATGTGAACCAAAAAAATATGTCTTATAAAATTGATATGATACTCCAAAACTATAAAAAAATAATTATTAATTTCAAATTAAAATTATTGAGCTCATGATTCCATGAACAAAACTCAAAGACTGTAATCGCCAAACCAAAGCATGTAAGGAAGCGAAATGATTAACTCCTGAATGTTAAGTTTAATAATAAAAAAAATTAATATATAGGTAATAAGGAATTTTAAATGAATTTTTTGAGTCAAAATAAATATGAATAATGTTCTTATTAATGTTAATAATAAACCAAAAAAATTTACAAATGGTTTTAGAGTGCGTTTGACTAAGTAGAAGACTAGGGTTAGTGTTTTCATATAAATTACACATCATTGAGACATGTTTCATATTATAAATTGATTTTAATTTATATGGTGTATATAATTAATCATTGAAGTACTATACCAATGACCTATTTTATTCTCATGGTATTATAATTTTCATACCTAGTTTTTATTTTAATGTGTTTTGATTTTAATAGTAGTATGGGAATTTATTTTAAATCATTTATTTAAATGTTTTGAAGTATTTTACCAAAATAAATTTCCTCTGTATCCATATTTATCTTTAATAATGCTATTATATTTAATCCAATTATTTTACATTGAAATTTTCAACTATATGTGACATTATTTATACAGGTTTAAAGTAATCCTCTTAACATTTTCTATATGTGTCATTTTTTACTTTATTTATAAAGGTGTGAAAAGAATATATTTTTTAATGTTTACCTATAAACGGTATTTTTATAACTTCAACATCATTATACATTATTAATATTTCTTTCTATATTTCAGGGTTTTTATATAAAATATTATTCCCATTATTTTAAAAAAAATTCTTTTTCTAAAAGTTACCTAAAGAAAAGGGTATTTCTTCTTTTTTTCAAATCACATTTATAATGATTTTATAAAATTATTTTTGATCTATGTAAACATCCTTATGATTTATATGATTCATGGGGGGTATTTTATAATGATACCATCCAATTTCTTTCTGTGGATAGCATGTGATTATTTTTTAGGAAACTATCATGAAACATATATCATTTCAATGGGTTAATTAAGTTATGAAGGAATGATGAATGCTCTCATGTTCTTATCGAATACATAAGTATTTTTTATCATCATGTGATTAGTGGGGTCATATATATCCTTCTAAGTAATTATTTAATATTTTATGTCTCATTGGATTAAAATTTTTAATATGGACCTTGTCAAAATGTTCACAATGTTAATCATGGACCTTGTTAAAATGTTCACAATGTTAAGAAATAACCATGTTAAAATTTTCACAATATTAAGCATTAGCCTTGATAAATTGTTCACAATGTTAATTGTTTACCTTGTTAAAATTGTCACATTGTTAAGAATGTACCTTGTTAAGATGTTTACAATGTTATGTGTGGACCTTGATAGAATGATTACAATGTTGTTGGGGGACCATTTTAAAATGTTCACAATGTTAACCATGGACTTTGTTAAAATTTTCACAATGTTAAGTATGGACCTTGGTTAAGTGTTAGGAATGTTAAGAATAGAATTTATTAAAACTTTCACAATTAAAAGAGTCCTCCTTTTTGATATGTTAGAAACTCTATGTATGAACCTAGTTTCTTGTACCTATGTTCAAAAATTTATTATTTCTCTTTCATATGCTTATCACACATTTATATGTTATAACACATCCCTGTGTTATGTTTCATTGATCAAAATTATTGTATTTATGTTTCTAGTAACTTATTTAATGGTATATTTTTTATTCTATTAGAGTTTATATATTCCTTGATCATGTCTTATGGGATACTTTTATGGTTCCATGATCCTTTAAATCATATATTTCCCCCATGCTCATGTTTTCTCATAACATTAGGATATAACCATATCATGACTCATTGAAAAAAATTTCCCTTATTGAGCATTTGATCTCACACTTTCATATGTTTCCATTCCTTTAGTTATAAATAAGGGTATTATTTATGAAGTTTAGAGAAGGGGTATCACATGAAAAGTTTATTTGTGGGAAATTTTAAAGTATTATTTTAAATATTAAGATAATATAGCTACTCTTCAAAGAAACTAAACCATATAGTTCTGGGATTATTTGAATTAGTGAGATTGAATGTTTAAATTATGTAAATTGTGTAAATTATAATTATAATAGGCTCTTATATTCTCATATGGTATTAAATATGGTGTGTAAAGGTTATGTTTATGGAACCAAACCCAATAGTGTAGGTCTGAGGTGTCTTATTGTACCTGTTTTAAAAAAATTAAGTATATCACTTACATGATGTTCTATCCAAAATGATATTTATTACCAAGATCCTACTCACTTATCAAAATTCACTTTTAAATATTTTATATGGTTCTTCTCCAACTTCATAACTTTTCTTTGATATAAAAACTTACTCTAAAATATTATGATATAATGGGATGATCACTTAGTAGTCTTCTCTTCCAAGTTACTTTACCAACATAAAACAATTCCCCCTTTTCATCTCCAATGGTATCCAAATATTTACTTCATTCCGCTTTATCACACATTGACTTTACATTCTATTTAAAATTATATGACTTCATACTTCACACAACCATATGGAGCATTAATCTCCCCCTTTGGATTTAACTTAAATTCCAAATTTACATCCAAAGTCAATGTATTTTTATCATCATAATAGAAAATAAATGAAAATGAGGTAATGTTTTTATCCCCCCTTTATTAATAATTTATAGAAGCATCATCAAAGGGAAAATTAATCTTCTTTTACTTCTTATAAATTTAATGAAAACACATCTTCTCCCATTTTTATTCATCCACATTCTAGTTTATCCACTAATTCCATGAGATAAAAGTATCATCACATGGTCTACTAAAAATGAGACACAGTTATTCAATTGTAATACTACATGGTATAACCGTTTATATAGAACAATAGTGACTAATTGAGATAAAAAAATTCCATTAACAATTTAATGTGGTACCAACACTGAATTAATTCTTTTTATAGGGTACATTCAAATTCATTTTCAATAAATTTCAATAACCCACACTCACTTGTATACACACATCAAACACATTAAAGTAAAAGGTATCTCTGCCACTAATTTGATTAGATGGTCACCACCCATTGAAAAAAATACTCAACATAAACCAAAATAGAATTTTGAGAATGAAAATCATACCACGTATTTCTCAATTAATAGGGTTTTCTAGAATTATATAGTTAACTATAATGAATAAATACATGACCACTTCACCTCTTTTGATAACTCCCTCTCAAGTGATGATCTTTTCCCTTCATTGTGGTAGGTAGGTTCCAAGGATTATACTCCAATAAATTTTTTAACCAATTTTTATAATAGATAATTTGGTGTAATGAGATTAAAATTTCAGTTCACCATGATGAATTTCTTTCATTAGTTTTATAGAAATCACATCATTTAGCATTTCTTCTCTTATTAAGATTCACCTTGAATAACCTCTTCAAATTAGCACAACCAAAATGATATGGGGATAAGTTGGGTCTTTATATAATTTTCAATGTGAACAACATCTCTAAAAAATATTTCTAAAAATATAAAATCATTTCATTGATGCTCTAAAATTTGAATACTTCTTCATGATTTCTCCATTCTGAACTTTCCAAATTTATTACACTTTAATAAGTGTGGTATTATCTTATTTTTTTTAACTTTCTTCCAATATATAATTTTCTTCTTAACTCTAGTAAATATGTCACTTTGATTCTTTTCATCTTGGTTCTTCTCATTGTCCTTCCTCAACTAATCTGGACATATGATCAAACATTATTTTTGAATATGATCAAACTTCTTCATATTTGGGGAATCCTTATTCATATAAGTTCTCATGGATCTAGGAGTCATTGGTGATTTTATTTTATTCTATATATGAAAAATAAAAATACTTATACACTTGGTAGCACTAGGTCCAACCTATTGGAACATCCTATACACTTCCTTATCTATTTTCATCTTACCATTTTTTAAATTCCTTTCAAACTCTTCATCATGGATGTTCACTTCCATGATGTGGGATCTCTTACCAAAAAATATGCATCTTATCACTATTGTTTGAATATCCTTTTTACCTTTATTCACTTCCTTCTTAGGTGTACTCTTATTAACTTTCTTATTTTGATTCTTATCAAAGAGGAAACTTCTCTCTTATTTTAATTCATTGTAATTTTTCATACCATTTTCCATTAATTAGAATTAATTTTTGGTCGGATTTGTAGATACTAAAAATATTCACAGAAATGACCAAAAAAATTCAAAATGCAAAGTAATTTTCTAAGTATTCAAATATTTTCTTCAAAGATAGATTTTAATTTCATTATAAAAACTATTTCCTTCCCACAAGTTCACTTCTTATTTAAAATTTTCTCCCCCTTTCATTAGGGATTTTAACACTTATATAAACTTACATGTTTTATCAGCAATCCATTTCCCTATATCCAAATATCCAGTATCACCAATATATTCTAATACATCATGATATTTTTACTTTTGAAGTAGTCTTGATAGGTTTGAATGATTTTTATTTTTGGGTGGAATCCTTAACATATTAGGCTATATTTGGGAAACATATCTTTATGTAATTTCATAGTTCCACCCTTAACTTATGAGGATATTTTAAAACATTTTTACTCCTCCACATTTATATAATTTTTGAATTGAAATCTGTATAACCGATCAAAATAGGTTTAGTAGAATCAGAATTAACTATTTTGTGGGTAAAATGATTCTATTAAATTGAAGTAGATGCATCTTCATATGATCTCAAACGTATATTTACACTAATAGGAGTCTTATTTAAAAAATACTAACTTTATATTTTTTTTGTGGTATTATTTATCATCTCATATTTTTTGTAAATTCAATGATATATAGATTCCATATTTTTAAACATCAATTCCAACTCAAGGAACTTCATCTAGAGATAATTATTTTAGTCCTCAACTAACCTCAACCTATATTCCCACACTTTATTTAGATTCTGAGTTTTATCCTCATGAAATTTACTTGTTTCTTATAATTAACTATCAATATCCTCCGCATTATTTTATTTAGATTCCATATTTTAATTCTTCACATCCATTCACAAATTATATTGTTTCTCCAATGCATGTAATACCCTTTTAATAACCATAGGAATCCATTATTTCTAAAAAAAATCTATTTTCAATTCCTTGTCATCCACTGAAATTATTTCCTTTCAATGTAAGATATATTAATCCTTAAATTTTACTTTCTTTGTGAGAGTTTTGAAATACCTTACATTCTTTATAATTATTCTTCCATGTAATCATCTTCTTATGATAGCTGTGACTTGTCATATTATTTTCCCTCGATGTATGAAAATATATAGGTGACAGATTAAATGGTGATTTTCCTCAATTATTTATTTACTTTATAATAAAATTCACTAATTTAATCATTGAAATCATATTCAATGTAGGTTGGCCTAGAATTACTAGAAATGTCATTAATAATTGATCTAGAAAGATAAATACCACCCTGATTACCTTAAGGTTGTGGTTGAACCACTTTCCTTTTTGAAAATTATATTCTCTTTTAGGACCCATTTTTATTTTGTTTTTGTAGTTTCATGCTCAAAACATTCAAATATTTGTTAATTGGTATGTAAATTGGTTCTTCCATTTGAGTCTCTTTTGTATACTCTTCAAATATACACTTCAAGTATTTCATGTAAAAACACCAGGGAAAAAGAAATTATATAACCAATTAGATATAAAAACATTATTCTCACATTTAAATTTTTATAGAACAATAGACCAAATCTGAGGGAACATTTTCCCTAATAAAAAATTTTGGTTCCCCAGGAGTGGTACAGACACATAAGTGGGGGGTAAATCAGGTGTTTATAAATTCATTCACCAAAAAAATCTTATCTTGTATTTTTATTAACTCCCTTTGTTTTTGACCCACTAATTTTAGATAATAAAAATAGATCCTTTTTTGTTTAAACTAAAATGTAACATGAGTTTTTATAAGGTTCGGCCCCAATGTGGGAAACCAACTCCTTTTTGTTTTGGGATGTCCAAGTCTCCACTAAAACCTTATTATCAATTACAAGTAGAGTTTGTCCATGGATTTTCATAAAACCAACCCCATCATATTACATAAGTAAGGGACCACCATATTACAAAATTCATCCAAAAAATATCCCATTTCACATATTTATATTTGAATCTTACTATTTATTATCATCTCATACTCCATTTGAAGTAGAACACCAACGTTGTCTAGGATGTCACTGCATCGCAAAACTAATCTACGTATTCTCGATATAGATTTTCTCTAACTATTTTCTTATATTCATGAACTACTCATAAAACTCATCCTATATTCTAATAATATGCTAGATCTTATGTAGTATTAATTTTTGGAAACTCCCAACTCATAATATCAATAACTCAACTTCCACTAAAACATTTATAAGCACTCTGGCTAATCATTCTTATCTTATATTGGGAAAAATCTCTCATGGTAACATTAAAACATTTTTGGGTTGATTGTTTTTTTTTTGAAAAAGAATGTTTACAAGTTAGGTTTTGGATTTCATACATATTTTTGAAATTTTATGTTGAAAAATATCAAAGAAAATGGAATGGATTCCCTGGAAGTGGTAAAGAAATTTTTGTAAACAAGGTGATGTCAGTTCCCATTGTTTGTAAGATTTTTGGGGTACAAAATTTGGAGGACGGATCACATCAATAAAAGTTGATTTACTTGAATTTATTATGAGAATATTAAAAAGGAATGAGTTTTGAAAATATGGTATTTATAAAGGTTTTTTCACGAATGATCAAATAATATTGACGGTGATCTACATGACAGCGATGAGAATCGTGAACGTTTTAGGTGAGGAGCATTGATAGTGGATCATCATTGTAGCGTGAAGATTTTAATGGTGATATCTACAAAGATGATGGGCATAAAGAACAATGAATTTTCTTATAGAATCACAAAAAAGGAAGCATCATGGTGAAAAAGAGGGAGCATCATGAAATAGTGATGACATGGCTGGAAGATTCTAGAATCAGTGGAAACTCCTATAAATATGCCATTACCACCTTCATAAGAGAAGTGATACTTAATGAAGATATTAAGTATTTTTAATCATGATATTGGTTTTCAAATGTGGTTTATAAAGGTGGTTCATGTGAAGAAGTTCACAAAGGATATAAAATCCAACTAAATGTTCTAAGCATAGAAAAAGTAAGGAAACTCATGAATGTTATAAAAATATAACAAAAAGTGTGGATCTTAATGAAGTCTAAGTAAGATTTATGAACTAAGGAGATTCACACAGTCTATTTGATCTTTTTTAAAGAATTAGCTTCATGAAGGCGGTTTGAGCTTCTCAAATAAGGAGCTTCATGAAGGCTGTTTGAGATTCGCAAAAGAGGGAGCTTTTTGAAGGTAGTTTAGCATTGTGAAAAGTTTTTAAATGGAATTCCCCAATAAATATATGGTAAAGTGGTATTAATAAATTTTATTAAAAGTATAACTTCAACATAGAATCTATATACAGGGAAATATGAATTCATTATAGATAATGAAGGGACCTACAAGTCCATAAACTATGTTTTAATCCCTTTCATGAGCATTGAGAAAAGGAAGATGAAGCAGGTGATCCTTTACTCCAACAATGAGCAAGATCCAAAGATGTAGGGATTGACCATTAGGAAATTACTGAGCTAAAAATAAACCTTATAAAGGCAGTGAGCATGGGTATAGAAGAGATCTAGCATAAAAATCATTATTAGCATTTATACTTAGTTAATTTGGTGCAATTGTCACATCGTCATTGTATGCTCCTTGGATGTATCCCAGTGAGGGTGAACCAAGTAAAAATTGATGCATCCTGGTGCTTTATTTCTTATATTACATTCAAATCATCATCATCAGATAAAGAATAATAAGATCAGTATTAACACCTATGTGAAATTAAATTGAACCTTTTAATAAATAGGTAAAGATCTAGTGGGGTATGAAGAATTTAGAAAATAATATACATACCTTGATTCACACCCCCCCTCAGGGAATCTAGACCCATTTTGAACCAAATAATTAGTATCAGAGAATATGTTTCTTTTATTAGATTTGTTTCCTCTACCTTGGTTCAGTCGATTGTTGAAGTTAAAGATTCAATCTACTTTTATATTGGTGTTCCATGGAAAAGGGGAGAACTTAAAAGAATAAGAATAAGTTTGGTGTAATTAATTAGTGTCAATGTTTCTATGGAATGAGGGTTATAATGTTAAGAGAAACCAAAAATTTACTAAATAAATACATGGATGAACCAGACAGTTAAACTATTCACTCATTCAATGATGCTTAAGGAATGAGTGAAGAACCTGATATTCCAAGTGATATTGGTATAATAATGATGAATAAATTAAAATAATACCAAAAGTTTTTGTTTTCCACAAAATAAAGGAATTGGATCCAAAATTGGCTAAAGAAAATAAATGAAAAGCTATCCATATCCAAGTGCAGGAAATTGAAGTCAACAAGTTGAAAGGTTTAAATAAAATACTTCTTATAAGTCGTTACTAATCTGAGGGAGGATAATGATTCCCAATCTGAAGAACTATAAATATGTCTAAAAAGATAGAAAAACTAAAATCTGATGTTAAGGGGAAGAATCTAATCTCAAAAAAATTCAGAATCTTAAAGTATGGGATGATGATCTTTTTACACAGCAATCTGAACTAGTTCAAGAGAACCAAAGTCTACAAAAAGTGAATACATGTTTTCAAGATTATAATTATTAATAAAAAATTAAAATAAAGGAGAAAAGTGACATTGTGTATAAGTTCACCCAATAATTGGAATATGAGATGAGTATTGGGAAGAATTTCAAGAGAGAACTTAATAATCAACTTGAATCAATGGATATAAAGATTCAATAACTGGGTGAAGAACTATGACTAGTGAAGAAATAAGTTGATAAATCTAATTTCAAAGGTAATCATAAATTGGAGGATTATTTTTATTTACTATTTGATTATCCTTCGGTAGGTTATAATGAAATGAAAATCAAATATATTATTTTCAAGTAAAAACAAGAACATATTTTCTCATCTCCAAGCTCATATAGTTTGGGAAAAACCAGTATTAGATATGATGAACCCTCTCTTATGCATGAAAAGATGAGTGTTATGAAGAGTTCTAGAAATAGGAAAAATCCGATAGATATCAGAAACAGACCTAAAAATGTTTTTCTGGATTTAATGATAGTATGTTCTATTTTATTGGGATTTATAGTCATACATCAAGTTTTTGTTTAAATGATTTTGAATAAATTTTATGCTGTGAAGATAGAAATATTTCTAAATCTGATAATAAGAAGAAGCATATTGATAAATCTAAAAGAATAGTCTCTTAGAAGAAATTATCCATCAAATTATACTATTATGGAAGAATGGGACACACCATGAGTATGTGTCAAGAATCCCAGAAGATCAATGTTAGAGGAATAACTCAATTTGTATCAACATATCAACTAAAAAATTATGAAATTAGGTATGTTTTTAATGGAATTTGTTTTATATTTTATAATCATGGGAATTAAAAAATGATATTATAGTAGGAAGAAACCATATAATAAAAAGGAACTTGAAAGGGGATCCCCAACTCTAGTGGTGTGTAATAATAAATCTTATACTAGAATACAAAGTGATAAGTTGAAAAATAAGTTTAAAGTATTGGAGGAAACACAAGGGTCTCAAAAAAAGGTTAATCAAGAACCTCCTCTATTGTATTGACAATAAATCTCTTTTAAAGAGTGTTAATGAACCTGGAAGAAAAAGGTTGGATCTTCTTTAGTTTTTAGTAAGAATATTTTATGTTTATTAGTGGACCCACCACCATCAAAAAATAATGTGGTGACTCAGATAAGTAATAAAAGAAAAATGAATAAATAATGTGTAGAAACATTTTTATTTCATACCCCATGGATATAAGTGAAGGAAATAGGAGATACCTTTAATGGAGGGATGATAAATTGAATACGTGAAGTAAAAAGATCCACATTCAAAGAAAGAGTCATGAAAAATGGCATAGTGGTGGAGCATCAAAGAAAGAAATTTCTACTAATCGGTGTAAACCAAAAATATTGAAAAATTCCAAGCCTATGGAAGCTAAATGTCATAAGAAGACTCAAAATGTGGGTAAATAATTCTTAGTCATATTTCTAGAATAGTTGAAGTTATCTGGGTAGTTAGAACAATCAAAAAATGAGTACAATGCTTTGTAAGAAAGTATTAAAGGGTTGATCTATCAGAATCGACCAAAATCCTCATCTTGAGGATTTCAAAGGTACCCCAATCCCAATGCATTAAATATTTCTAATATCTAATGGATGTTTTGTTGGAATAAGTTGGAGATACAATCCATATGGTGTGTGTAATGAAATTTCATGAGTGTGTAAGTGTATTGAGACATATACCAAGAGAATAATCTAAACAATTGAAATCCACATATGATATTAGATTCAACAAGTTGTGTTAAAAAATACTTATATTTTTCAAATATGAATTTGAATGTTGTGTTCTATGAAAAATTATATGATATGATGAAGAGTCTGATTTTAAACTAAAGATCTATAAAATCTATACTTAGATGATCTAGTTGTGCCAAGTTGCATTGAATACATAAATATTGGTATCATGTATCAGTTAAGTTGATATTTACTAACCAAAAGAAGATACTGATGATTAATAATAGGAGGTCAAATCTATATCATCATGAAAAGCAGAAGATACAAGGTGAAATAGATAGATATAAAATCATTGTTGATAAAACAGTTCTAGTGTAGACAAGTAGAATGAAAACTCTATAGCAAGAATTATTTCTATATTAGGAAGAGCCTAAATGTTTTGCTGAATCAACTGGATATAACAACTAGGTCCAGGCTATGAATGAATGTGGTGTATTGATTCAAAACAAAGCATGAATAGTGTGAAAAAGGTACTCCTATATAGAGTATATTGATGTTGATTAAACATTTTCACCTATTGCGAGGCTAGAGACAATAAGATTATTCTTTCCTATAGTAGTGTGAAGAAATTGAAGTTTTCTTGATGGATGTCAAATCATAATTTCTGAATGGGGTTCTGAGAGAAGAAGTTTATATTGATCATCCAGATATTTTTCTTATTCATGGATATGAGAGAAGAGATTTTCAGATGAGGAAGGTTCTATATGGGCTAAAACAAGAACTGAGGATATAGTACACAAGGCTCGATCAGTTTTTGAATAAACTCGGTTTTCAGTTTCGTGGAGTTGATTACAATCTATATGTCAACCATGATAGTAATCAATAGATGACGGCGCAGGTATTTATTAATGAAGTAATATGTGTAGGATCAGGTGAATCTCAGTGAAAGAAATTTTTAAAATTCATGAAAAGTTAATTTAAAATGTCAAGAATTGGTGGATTAATGGTTTTCCTTGGTTTACAGGTGACGCAAAGAAATAATGGCACATTAATCTCTCAATATAAATATTCCAAGGAGGTTTTGAGAATATTTTGAATAGATAATTATAAGGATATGAAGACTTTTGTGGCTACATGGATAAAATTGTCTCGAGATGATGAATCCAAATTGATTAATGTAAAAGAATATAGGGAGATAAATGGGAGACGATTGTACGTAATAGTGGCATAACCAGATTTTTTTCACATGTCAAGAATCACAGTATTAATGTAATCCCAAGGAAATACAATTGATTAAAGTGAAAAGAATACTTTGTTATATCAATTTCATGATATATTTTTGATTTCTATACAATAACTAATATCATCTATTGTAATTGGGATATACATATACAAACTGAGTTGGATCAGCTAATGATAGAAAATCAACGTTATGTGGTTCATTTTATCTTGGAAGATTGTGTATTATTTTTTTCTTAGAAAGAAACAAGATTTAATTTCTTTGATAACCACATATGAGGATTACATTATGGCTACTCAATAATACATGAAATTAATATGGATGAAGCAGTAGTATGGTGATATGGGAGTTGAAGTGAAGTCTCTAATCAAAATACATTTTGATAATTCATGTTATATAAATCTTATCAAAAATCCATTCCATCACTCAAGGATAAATCACATTGAAATGAAGTATAATTTCATAAAGGAAAATGTGGAAAATGGTCTTGTGAAGGTGAATTATATGTGCCTATAGAACTATAGGTTGTGTAAATTCATCCAAAGGTCTTACCCAAAAAATCATTTGAAATAAATCAACTGGATCTGGTAATTCATTCAAATCCTCACAATTAAAAAGTGTGGATATGGGACCCCCCCCCCCACTCTCCCAGAGGTTTGGTGTATTTTCCCATAATGTGTCGATCTGTGTTCTTTACCTTATTACAGAACACAAAGGAGTGAAATTCAGGTTCGTTGATAATGGGGGAGAAATTTTGGATGTCAAAAGGGAGAAAATGTCATAATAAATACATGGGGAGAAGTTGTTTGGTAGAGTAGTGAGATAGGGGTAGTTATAGATAACAGGTGGAGTAGTGATATAGGGGGAGTATTAAATCTGACAAAGCAAAATGTGATCGATCAATGATTATATATCATAATATATGGAGTTCATGATGAAAGTTGTTAACTAGTTTTGGAATGAAGTGATTCATTGATGAACTTTCTATAATACTCTTATTTCTCACACTGAGCATGACTAATGGGGTTTAGAGTTTGTGTTTAGTAAATATTTTACTTCTATATGAATCACAAGAAGTGAAGATCAATAGGATATGGAAGAATATTCAACAAGGTATCCAATTTTGAATAATTGATAACAAACCCAAAGTGGGGACTGTTGGGAAAATCCCTCAAGGTAACATTGCAACATTTTTAGGTCGATTGTATTTATTAACAAATCCAGTTTACATGGTAATTTTTGGAGTCCATACATATTGGTGACACTATTTTTGAAAAATATCCAAGACAAAGGAATGGATACCCTGGAAGGAGGATAGAAAATTATGTACACAAGTTGACATCGTTTCCCATTGTCTACCAAATTTTTGGGGTCCAAAATTTAGAGGATGGATAGAATCATGAAAAGTGGATTTACTTAAAGGACTTATGAAAATATTTAAAAGGCGTGAGTTTTGTGAATATGGTCTTCATGAAGTGTGTTTCTCAAAGGATCAATGAAATTTTATAGTGATCTATGTGACAACAATGAGTATCACGAACGATGAAGGTGGGAAGAATCGTGGTGGCATAAAGAGTTTAATAGTTTTCTCTATGAAAATGATGGGCATTGTGAATAGATAATTTTCTTAGAGCACGTGAAAAAGGTAGAATTGAAGTAGATAATATATAGAATCACAAAATGGTGATGATGTGGCTGGAATATTAATCAATCATAGTAAATGCTTATAAATAGGCCTCTAACCCCTTCAAAAGAGTAGTGAGACATTATGAATGTCTTAAGACTCCAAAGTCACAAAGGTGGTTCACTAAGGTGGTTCATGTAAAGAAGTTTACAAAGTCTATAAAAGAGAGCCGAATGTTCTGAGCATTGTGAAAGTAAGGAAATTTAGGAAGGCTATAAAAATACAACTGAAAGTGTGGATATTTGTGAAGGCTAAGTAATCTTTGAAAAATAAAAATCTTCATGAATGATGTTTGAGATTTGTGAATTAAGGAGTTTCTTGAAGGTAGTTTGAGATTTATGAAATGAGCTTTGCAAAGGCTGTTTGAGCTTCATGAATGATGAAGATTTTAGAAGGGTGTTGATCATTATGAAATGTGCTTCAAAGGGATTTCCCATTAAATCTGTGGAAAATTAGTATTCATCAATTAGATGAAAGTAGAACTTCAATAGACCATATACATATAGTGGAGGATTCATTCATTATAAATAATGAAGGGACCTAGAAGCCTATAAACTATGTTTGGATCCCTTCTAAGGGAACTGAGAAAAGGAAGAGGAAGTAGGTGCTCTTTTCCAATAATAATGAGCTAGAGAAAGAGACATATGTAATGACCCTTGGGAAATCATTGAGCTGACCCTAAACCTTATAAAGGTAGTGAGCCTAGGTATAGAAGAGATCTAGCCTGAACCATCATTATTTGTAGTGATCCTTAGTTAATTTTCTATAATCTGCATATCAGTGTTGTGTGCTCCTTGGATGTATCCCAGTGAGGGTAAACCAAGTAAAAATCATTGTATCCTTGTGTTTACTTTCCTATATTACATTCAAAGAATCATCATCAAATAAAGAAGGAAATAATAAGACCATAATTAGAACTTAAGTAAACAAAAAGTGACCCTTATAATAAAGAGTTCATGGTCTAGTGGTTTAATAAGAATTTAGAAAATAATATACATACCCTAATTCACCCCCACCCCCCCCCCCCCCTTAGGATATCTAGGAACCTTTTAGACATAAAATCTCAACATATTTTAGAATAGAACTGCCTAAAATACTAGCAGGTGAATACAAAAAATACATTAGACTTTTCTTCCTCCCTCCTTGTAAACCTTTATAGTTAACTATTGGTTCTTCTTCTTCTATTTCCCAAAAAGTTTCAACATTGTAGTTTTATTCAGGATTTGGTCAGATTATTCTACTTATTATAATTTTCTTCTTCTTCTTAGAAACCTATTTTATTCTCTATTTATAAAAGTTTGAAATAACATTCTATTAATTGATAATAATTCATTTTATTTTCATTTACTAAACAACACTTTTATTTAATAGTTCACTTCTCTCAGTACACACACATACAGCTCGTAAAACACTTCTCTCCTGGTATTTTATTTTCTAACTTTATTTTTAATTATATATTATAAATTTAATCACATTATTTTAGAGTCATTTTAATTTCCAAATAAAAAATTTTAGTAGAAATCATGAATCAAAAAAATATTCACAACATATCCCATGATCCTGATGATTTATTTTTCAATAGTTGTATCTACTCAAAGTGTATTACACAAATAAACATCCTTTATTTCTTCTTATTTTTATATTGGATGAATATATCTTCTAAATTATTATATATTAGGATTATATTATTTTTCTTCTGAAAATTATTCTATATAATATTCACAAATAATAAGTCTTTTAAAGATTTTATACAATACATAGAAGCTACTTTTGGATTGGATCTCTTTAATTTCAACTTGAGGGATTCAAGAAAGTTTTGTATAAACTTTATATATGGCCTATGTTTTTGATAAATAATAATTTGTTCTATATATCCTTCTCAAAAAAATAATTGTAATTAATTTTATGATATTTTTATGATGGATGAATTTCCCAATTATCTATAAAATTTGTTTTTTAATTTCTAGATTTTTGAAATATGTAATTTCTCATTTTAATGGAGATTCAAATTTATAGTCATATATTTAATTTAATATTCTTCAAATATAGATTCAGTTATTTATTTTCAAATCTTCATAATTTTTTAAACTTCATTACACAACACTTTCACCACAAAATTTTTTTTTCTTCATCAGAATTACGAATTATGGAAACTTCATTCTTAGGTTTACGTTGATATTCTTCTCTAAAATTGAATATAAACTTGTCATAAATTTTTATCTTAAATCACACACCCTTATAAGTTTTTTTGATGTTTAAGACAATTATTAATGGATTTTTAATCATCCCACATAGTTTCCACTTCAAAATCATCAATTCTGTAAACATTAATTTTCTCACCGTTCTAGAAATTTAGTGTACCTTATGATTCACTATTTGAACATTATGACCATTTATCTTTAAATTAAAGTGAAATTTTAGAACCTTATGAGGATATATCTCAACCCTACAGTCTGGTTATTACAAAATCACAAGATGTATATCTGAAATTTACAACCTCTGGTTGTCCTAACCTTATGAGGTGTCTTTCTAAACCCTACAAGCAGCTTGTCTGCAACATACAAGGTGTTTTTCTTAACCTTATGGTTATCTATATCAAACATATGAATATATATACACTAGTTATCTCAATTTTATGTGATTTAGAGAAATTTTATGATAATTTCAGTTCTTAGAAAAATTTTATGCTCAAGCTTAGACATCCCATATTCTTCAAATAGAATAAAAATTTATTTAGTTCTTCAGAGGGCCACTTCTAACCACTATATATCAATTTCAGACCTCTAAAAACATTATTTAGAGTACATAAAACATGTCTAAACCTCTTTATCTCCATTCTCAAGAATATGGATAAAATAAATAACCCGTTATACCATTTCTAAGAACTCACCATCTCATTTATAATTGTAAACTCAAACACTTTTTTTCATATAGGAGTTATTTTTCACTGATTTTAGTATCCAACATTCTCAATATCTAAATTATGGTTTTCCTAACATCAAAATAGATTCCTCAAATCCATTTAACCAATTTTAATCTTTTAGATACAGTTTATACAATTAGTTCTATCTTAAACTAAATTCCACAGATAACTTTATCTTACTTCCCCATCTTCACTTGTAATTATTCTAGATTGTGTTTCTCCAACTTCATCACTTGAATTTGGCATTCAAAACATATCTCCAATCATCTTATGTAATGGTATTATCACCAAGAATAATAATATTATATGTTTCTTTTCGATCATAAAACAATGACCCATTTTGATCTTCAATGGAATCCAAACCTTCACTTAATTCCACTTTATAACATTGACATTCCATTTTATTTGAAAAAATAAAACTCATACAACTTAATGTTATATAAAACCATAGGGAAATTTAGTTATAATTGATAAAATTATTTTTTTAATAAAACTATCTTAGGAAAATTAAAGAAAAATAAATTTGGAAAATTTTATAACTTCCCAAATATTCATGATAAAAACTAAAGTATTAGTAAATAAATTATATTAAAGTTTCATTCTTATAAAGGAATAAAATAATGAAATTAAAAATAATTTCCAATTGGGAATGAATAAATTCATTATATTTCAGGATTTATGAATGATAATTCTGTATTTATCCATAATGATCATCTTATACAACAATAAAAATCTTATTTAACATTGTACACATTTTCTACCCACATAAAGTGATAAAATTAAATATATTAGATTTAAAATTTGTGTAACTCCATCATATCAATTATGAACTATAATAAAAATAACATCCACTTTAGGGGATAATATTGAATTAATTATATGAGATGATATTGATAATTTGTAAGTACAAATTAAATAATATATTTTATTGGATAATTATCCTACATGATAAAAAAATTTAAAAATATTCAACATAATTTAAAAATAAACTATGTTGATATCATCCTTCAAGGGGTAATATTTTATAAATATTAATAAAATCCATTTTTCTCTTTAAACATGTCTTTATATAAAACCTCATTTGGTGGTTAAATTATTATTATTTATTTATTTTCCTTATAAACAAATAAGGGACAATAATGATCCCTAAAACTTTATTTATAATAAAATCATGTATATTTACATTAAATTCAAGGAATAAAGTTGAAAAGTTTTCATTAACATTCTCATTCACTTCAGGGAACAAAATAAAATTATTTGATCAATTTTTATAGTCTCCTAAATATGATAACATGGATATTCAATTAAATATTTCAATCCACTTCATAGGATTATTATCAATAAAATATAACTATATACTTTATCATGAATTCTTAATTTATTTCATGAATTTTCTCAAAATTAAAATGAAAGAGAATATAAATAAAATAGTTAAATTTTCTAATATGGAGGGTCTGAACCAATGTTATCCCAAAGGAGATGGCTATTAAGGACAAAGGTATTCCTCTTGCCTCAAGATGCCTCTACTATTCAACTCCAAAAGAGGAGACTTCAACCCACCTTTTCCTTCAAAGTGATTGGGATAGCTAGTTGTGGAATTCCTTGGGGAGAATATGGAATTTTTGGGGATGATATTCTCTCTTGTGGAGTTCTTTCAGCACTGGTACAACAGTGCCTCCACAAAACATGAGGAGGATAGATTGTCGGTTATTCTTGCTACTGGATTTTGGAGCATCTGGCAGGCGCGCAACCATGAAAGGAACCATGGGTCTCACCCTTCTCCCCATGGTTTGATTCACCAGACCAGGCTATTAATAGCCGAGCTGGCTTCACACCGCAAGCATCATAAGGCATCACCCTCCCTTAGTCTCTACTCCATCATTTTACTATCACCAGGTCCTCCACCCCCTATGATGCATGGTTCTTGGTTAAGATGGCACCCTCCCTCTTGCGGGCTCAAAATCAACACTAACAGGGCTTGCATCCAGGGGCATGAGGGGAGAAGGGGCTATTTGGGACACATCGGGCTCTGTTTTCCTTATATTCAATGCCTTCTATAGAGCTGGTGACCCTCTGGTTGCGGAGTCCAATGCCATGCTCAGCAGCTTAGAACATTGCTCCTTGAGGGTTGTACCCTTTTCTACAGTGGATACAGACTCAAAGATCATTTGGAGCTCCCTCAATGGTGACATCTCTCCTCCTTGGAAGATCACCTATCTCATCCAAAAATTCAAGGTTCTTCTTTCCCATGACACCGAGATTCTCCACACATCGCATGAGGGTAATTGGATTGCTGACTTCTTGGTCTCTAGGGAGACCCCCGTCCCCCATATTTTGGTATTTAATTCCCTCGGATCCCTTCCTCTGGGAGGACTGGACATCGCTATTAGGGACGCTCTTGGTCTTCACTTTTTCAGACCACCTTGATTTCCCTTTCTAGTTTGGTTTTTGGTTTTGGTTTTGATTTTGGCTGTTGGGATGCTTCGGTTTTAGACTTTCTTTCAAATAAATTAAAATTATGTTGTTGATAAATTTTATTATGTAATTATCATGGTTCATGATATGATCAACACAGTTCACTTCATTATATAATTAGTACATAATTTACATTATTCGTCCACTTATGGTGGCATCATTTCATCTTTTAATTTTATGAATGATTTATTCATGTATATCAACCACATTGTTAATTAACATAGTTTTTATAATCACCCATGAGATTTAATTTAATGAATGTAGTAGAATTCAACAATCGTGATTCATTACTTCTATTTAAGAGCCTTTTTTATCCGATAAAAAATAATTCAAAAAATAATTCATTTATATTTTCAATGTTATTAAGATTTATAAAAATTAATATTATAAAATATGACATTTAAAATAATACTTTTTTATATGGTTCCTTTAATGAATGAAGATGATGCATACATGAATAATCTCATAAAATGTCTATAGAAACTTGAGACATATCTTTTTAATGTAAGGATTGTCTTATATTAATGAGAGTAATGGAGGTAGACTCACCACAATGTATAATGAAAATAATATGATCATACTCATAACATGTTAGGAAATAGGATTGGGAATTCGATTGAAATCATAGAGTATTTAAAAATTAGGATAATTATTTTTAAAAATTATAATGAAAGACATTTTTGATAAGGTATAAAAGCTATTGTTTATTAATTTTTTTTTATAAAAAGTGGTAATGAAAGTTAACATTTATCATTTATGAAATGCACATATAAATAAAATAATTTTTTTAATAAAAAATTATAATAATAAAAAAATTCCTTAAAAATATATATGTTTTTGAATAAAATGAAATGATTTTCAATCAAATGTAACGCACAAAAAGGGAAACATATATAAAAAAATTCATAAAAAGATTTACAAACTCCTTGTTAATATTTAATTTATTCTTAAAAGAAAAAGGTACAAATAATGGAAATAACACAAAAAACATACACATATTGCATGTATCACTTTATTTATATTCTTTATTTATTTATTTTTCATATAGAAAAATTACATCGTGACACCTAAATTATTTTTAGACTTTACATCCATGTGAATCATTTGAGGAATGAAATCATGATACATGTAACACCTTGAATTAGACTGTCCAAATAGTACCCATGTATGGGCATTATGTGACCTCGGGCACACCTCTATTTATGTTAGAGGCTATTGAATAGAAATGTTGTCATAACATAGTCATGGGGATAGAGTTCCCTTAGTAACAAAGACCAAGGTTCATGCCCAAATATAATAAAAATTCAACATGACCCATCCAAATAATGGATAGACAAAAATGTTGAAGACAAAAAACGTGGATCAAAGAGGGTTCCCAAATTCCTAAATAGAAATCAATAAGTCGATCTATGTGATTCTACAATACATAACAAATTAGACTCAGTAGATAAAATAAATACAAATATTAAAATAAATAAATGGTACACTTTGTAGTAATACTATTATGACCATCCTATTGAATAATCGACCGCCATAACCATATAGACCATAAATATGCATCAATATTCAAGTAATACTTATGACCTGAGAAAAAACATGAATTTCTACCCACATACATAAAAACCCATGTTGTGTACATGGGTAGAGGTGAGTCCAATGAACCAATATGAATCCCAAATTCCTTGATATACTGAGTGATATTGTGATCATGTGGATGTCCATATGATAAATATAATTAAGTGTATTTGTTCCCCTGAAACACACCTTCCCAAAAATATAAAACACAATGATCACATAATTATACATTTTAGGTCATTATGTTCTAACCAAGCCACCATGACACCTGGCCATACCTACTTCATCCAATTTTGAAAGGAAAGTTGTCACCTCATACCATAACCCAAAGAACACACAAATAATATGGGAATGTTTTCTCACTATGCCCCAATTCCTACCTGAGGATGCAGTGTATAGTGTCATACCATATATGATTTCACCCCAAGATCCTAACATTCCCTTCCCACTGAAGGAAGGTTACATCAAAATCTAACTGATACATTCTCACTAAACATATATTCCATCCATAATCTATAGTACATCAGAACATGGATCCCATCTCACTCATAGTGGTCCCGCTTTCTGATCTCACATCTTGGATCCAGTCATACCATTCATGACTTACCCATCATCATACCACCAAGCCTAACAATCTCACTCATAGATGGACCATCACACTCAAGCTAAGAATCTCACTCATGGAGGGACCAAAAATTATATCTAATAAAGAATATGTATAATGGTAGTCCCACTAATGATATCTTACTCGTAGCGAGGTATGATGTATGGAACCTATCCTCCACCATAATTAGTCACCTAATGAGAGCATAAAATTAAGGCACACGTGAAACAAATAATATGGCATGAAGTCCATCCCATAGGCTCACCAGCTCATCACCCAAACATGTACCTTGGAACACTTAGTCACACTAATTTAATTTATCTCAATAGATTACTCTAGGAATTATCTAATTAAGTTGAATTTCCCACCATAAGTTTTAGAACACAACATGATTCCACCATTCTAAATCATTTCTACTCAACTCCACCCTCTAAGGGTCTACCCACATCAACATAACCTTGCTTCGAACTTGATACCAAATACTACATCACGGAATGAAATATCATATAACAACCAACATACATGGAAACCACATTAGGGATCAATCTCTAAGAAACGATAATTAATACTAGGTGATCACAACCATAATCACCATCGCACAAAATTTTATAAATCAGGTAATTATATACATGAGGTTAAATAGACACAAACTCTTCCTAAACCAATCCCTTTAGGATTTATTGAATAAAAATGAGTTAAATCCATTCAAACCTATATTCAAAAGGCACTATATGCTATTTAACCATGCATGGACCCTAGAAAAAATCATGAAAAAAATGTTTCAAAACCCATTTTGAAACACCATTTCAAAACCTATTCTCAAAGAACCATTTTTTCTTTGAAATTCCAAATGAAATCAAAACCCATTTTGAAAATACAATTTTAAAAAGTAAATACATTATTCTATTAAAATTCAATGCACACCTCTAAAAAACCAAAAATAGTTTCATGAGAACTCATTCAACCAAAGCATCTTTATTGAATCATTTACCAATCTATGAGGTCCATGTTGACTATTAGGTAGACATGAGCCCATACTTATTTATCGTAGAAACCACACACATGTAATTCAAGAAACATGTAGGCTGATAATATAAATTTCATGCAGAAAAATAAAATTATAAATCACCAAGAGACTCAAATATGTAAAGTCCAACCACCTCATCCAACATTATTATAATTTATCCCAAACTCATTCCGACCTTCTTCAATTCCATGAACACCTATATCATCAATAAACTCTATTGAATTATTTAATAAAACATTAAATACCAATATTAAAATTTTGAATATTCAATGTAAAGGTCACCAGACATCCCTATGATGAAAAATATAGAAGAAACAAGGTATGATACATTCTTAAAACACACATGAACCTAAACCACATAAAATTCATGAATTAAATCACGTATTCAACAATTAATTTCACAAAAATTCTCTAAAAACCTCAAATAAATCAGTTAGATAACTTATCTCAAGGTGAATGGTCAGCATTGTCTTAATTAATTCATAATCGGACCTCATCTATGATCCACACATGAAAAACCATCAATCATGATGATTTCACCATGTTTTATTGAAATCCTTCTCTAAAATACCTAGCCGGACAAACCAAATTAGAGGATAATGATGGAAGAATAATTAGTAAGATATCATAGAAAATATCCATGTGATAAAGTACCCCCAAACCACCCGAATCAATTGGGATAAAAGATATAGAGAAGGAGAAATCCAAAGTGGTATCTCCTATATTAAAATGAAAAAATAAGATGAGAACCTAATGGGTTTATGAATAAGAGGCCCTAATGAATTACTAAACGGCCCATAAAAATGGGGTTCCCACCACATGTCTAAATCTTTACTATAGGTGTTGCATCATGAGACATCCTCTATGAATAGATAAGGCTATATTCCTAGAAACCTTCATGGTGTTAAAACTATGGGATATGGTGTGAATGCCTTTTTCTTTAGGATTTCTTCTGAATGACCACCCAGCCACTACTTTGATACTCTCCCAAGCACCCAAGATGTAAAAACCTTGACCCAGTTTTTTCAGATCTGAACCCCTATATAAATACATTGTTATGTTTACAAGGATGTATCATCTTGAAGGATTTAATAGTTCAATCGTTTTGGAAAACCAGATACAAACATAAGATTTACATTACAATTTGAAAGAAAAAAAATTCAACTCCATTGGAAGCACCAATAAACTCTTAGATTATTCCAACAAGTCATTCCTAATAATATTCATCTTCACATCCTGAGAAAAAATAAAACATAAGAAAGGGGTGATCTCAGATGCTCAATAAGGTTAATTAATACAACATGATTTATCATAAACATATACATTAGCAATGGTAAATAACCAAAAACACAACTTGATCATAATATGTCAGGAATGAAAGATGATTACATAAAGACATAAAAATAATCATAAGAGAATGAAACTTAACCATGGTTATTCTACTAGTTGAATAATCACATGGTTTATAAATTACAATTTTCATAATGAGGTAATGTATAATGTTATACATCTGAAACATATTGTCAAGGCCTTGGCCAAGACGTCTGAAAATACTAGGGTAAGGCCTCATCCAAAATCTAATTCTATTTTGACTTATGAGACCTAATGATGCATAAAGAGTCTATAAAAGGCCCCAAAAATCACTAACTAAGCCCAATTCATTACTCATATGAATGGTTTAAAACAAAAATTACATGAACATATGAAATGTAAATAACTATCCCTAATCTGTAATAATAATCACTAACCAAACTGAGTAGCATGCTGAATGGTATCAAGATAGAACATCCACATTCAAATTCATCATCAACCATTTAATAACATATGTTAGATGACAATAAAATACTCTAATAAAATCATAAATGAATTCTTAAGAAAAATACCCCTTTTACTTTGAAAAAAAGAGTTTCTTTGAAAAAAATAATTTTTATTTGTAATAATTGTTTGTATAAACCTAAACATGAAAAAATATTGTTTTTCATGAAAAAATTACTAATTTTAGAAAAAAAAATATTGTTTTCATAAAACACATTTTAATTGGTACTTGAAAATGGGTAAAAAATTGAGACATTCCCTTTAATCGGGATTGTGTCTCGAGAAGGATTCAGAAAGATCCTTATAAAACATGTAACTCCTAATAAAATAAAAAAGGATTCTGATTGGTAAACATATATAGAATATTCACACCAAATATATGAGGATTACATAAGAATAATTCATAATTTCAATGGGTTAAATAGATATAAAGTTTAATCCCGAATGAAAAATGGAGGTTCGGGGAGAAACCCATACCTTATGTCTGAATGAGTTCTTTACTAGACCTTAACATCCTAGATAATCAAATTAAATCTATTAATTAATTAATTAAATATCTTCTCTATAAATATTTGAATAATTATAGTTTTACTAAGTTCATTTTTAGTCTTAATTATGAGTTATAGAGTTTAATTTCATCATTCAAGAGCATTCATTTTCTTGGTTTTCATAACTGATTCACTTGTTTATAAGTAATGGAGTTCATTTAAAATGGAAATAATTCTCTAAAATTGGAATTAAATATTATTAATTAAAATCAAAAAGTTTAAATGGTTATATATATCATATGGTTATATAGTATGAGGATTATCCATTAGATAAGACATTTAGTGATAATCGTTTAGATTATTACAACGGTATTTTGATCCCCACAAACTAGTTTTGTCTTATGAATTAGTATTATCTATATATACTGGTTCCAAAAAAATTGAATAGGTTATAATACATATATTAAGTCTAGTTAAACAATAAAAATGGTATCATGATCATCCTTGAGGAGTAAATTTAAGAACAAAATTTTGAAATTTTTCCATTCAAGAAGGCTCTACATTGGCACCTCCGGAACGATGATTTTGTTTTTAAAATAAAAGAGAGAGAGTAAGGAGATTGATAGTGGTTATTTCATTAAAATGATATAATTACATTATATAGATGATACTAGATATATCATGATCATTTGGATATAATATGTGTGGAGAGTATAATAAAATAAAGAACTTGAAAACAAAATAAAAAAATAGAAGTAAGAGGATTTCACCCCTTGAATACTCCTCCTAGAAACCCACCTTAACGATAAGGGTTTTGGTCTATTGTTCAGACCAATATCTCCTTGATGTGGGGAGATACTAGTTAAGATTATTTTAGTATAACTTTTACAAGCTTCAAGACTTAGAGGAGTGAAGAGAAGAGGGGGGGTTTATAGTGGTGGATAGGGGTAAATTCTCATTATTTTATTCATTGGTTCATTATTTTTTCTCACAAAAATTAAAAGTTTTTATTCTTGTGACTAAATATAGTAATGAGTTCATGTGAGTTTAAACCAAAGGTTTTTACATAATCTATGACTCTATAATTAATGTATTGAGCATTTATCATAAATTTTCATATTTTACTATTCATCAAAAATTCAAGTACTTTAGAAAAATCACAAAAAAATAACTCTAAGGATTTTTCAACATGTATAATTCAAAAATGAACATAATTTTATGAAAATAATTTTAAAAATATTATAAATTTAATTTTTAATTAAAATCATCATTTACTTGAAAAATACAAGTTTAAAGATTAAAACTGATTTTATAACACCCTAGAAACTTAACAAATGTCTTATTAAATTATCATAAAATCATAGGTAAACAAAATATTTATTTATGAATACTTTTTATGAAAATTAATTTTCATTTAAATCAATTTATTAATTATTTATTACTCACCAAAATACTAACACTTATTAATTTTTAAAATATTCACTTACTTGCACAATGATATAATTATATCATACTTTCATTTATAAGGTTCCAAAATTTTAATTATAAATTTGTGAGTGATGTTACTATTCATTTGGCCAATTTACTATTCATAAGGTTCATATAAATATTCATAAGGGTACATTACTATTCCAAATGGTCAAGTTACTATTCACCAAAAATGTTAGTTAAACCTATCAGACTCTGAATATCTTACTAATTCTAACCATGTATATCTATTTTCTCAAATTCAAAACATAGAAGTGTAAAAATTAGGTTTAATGGATAGGTCATAAATATCTACTATAAATAAAAAAGTTCTGTTTCGTAGAGACTCAGTATTGCATGCATCTCATTCTATATTATTTTATTTATAAATCCTTGGGGTGTTACATTCTCCCCTCGATCAAAAACATTAATCCTAGAAATTACCATCATATTACCTCATAAAAATATTAGGGTAGTTCTTCATCATAAGTTCCTCAAGCCCTTGTTGCCTCTTAAATTTTATGATTTTTCCAAAGTAACTTTACTAGTCGAATTATTCAATTCCACAACACCTGTTCTTTAGTGTCCAAAATTTAGATAGGCTCTTCACAGTAAGATATGTTTGGTTCCAAATATATTCCTTCATAAGTGAGTACATGTGTTGGGTCTAGAATTACTTCCTTAACAAAGAGATGTGGAACACATTTTGTACCTTAGAAGTGATAAGAGGCATCTCCAAATGATAAGCTACATCTCCAACACTCTTCAGAATTTTAAAAGGGCCAATGTACCTGGAGACTAGTTTCCCTTTCTTTCCAAATCTTATAAAACCCTTCCATGGATATTATTTCAAGAAAACATGATCTTCCACATGAAATTAGAAATACTTCCATCGATTATCAACATTTCTCTTTTACCAAATTTGAGCTGCTTTTATATGGGTTTGAATAGTCTTTATCTTTGCTATTATTTCCTATACAATCTCGGGGCAGACAAGCTTCCCTTCACCAACTTCATCCCAAAAAGTTGGTGTACGACATCTCTTTCCTTACAATGCTTCATATGGTGCCATTTGAATACTTTTATGGAAAATAATATTGTAGGAAAATTTAACCAAAGGTAAATATTGATCTCTCATACCTTGAAAAACAAGTGAGAACGATCTCAACATGTCTTCTAAAGCTTGTATTGTCTTTTCTGACTACCAATCAGTTTAAGGGTGATAATTAGTAGTCAAATAAAGAACATTTTCCAAATCATTCTAAATAATTTTCCAAAATATTGATGAAAATTCTGGATCTAAATCAGACAGAATTGATAGAGTACTCCATGAAGACTTACAAATTCATTAATATAGTGTCCTTCAAGGATCTCCAGTGGAAAATCCTGCCTTATGTAGAGGAAATGTACATATTTGGTAAGTCGATCCAAAATTACTCATATTTAATCATTATTAATTGGAGTTTTGGGTAACCCAATGGCAAAATCCATAGTAATATCATCCCATTTCCATGTAGGAATAGGTAGGGGTTGCATAAAACCTCTAAGATGTTTCTTTTCAGCCTTCACCTGTTGACAAACAAAACATCTTGATACATAATCAACAATTTCCTAATTTATATTATCCCACCAGAAATGTTCCTTCAAATCTATATACATCTTAGTGCTACCAGGGTGTATAGGGAAATTTGAGCTATGGGAATCACCCAATAACTCCCTTTTAATCTCAGGTATATAGGGAACAAAAATCCTTCTCCAAAATTTCATAATTCCATCCTCACATATGAAGTTTAGAAACTTCCCATCATTCACTGTATTAATTTTATTTTGAATATTATCATCATCACAATAAGAACTTTTTATTCTTTCCAATAAATAGGGTTGGTAAAGCAATTAAAAAAGTAATGATGTTTCACCTTCCTTGATAATTCTCATAACCATATTTTCTAAAACCATATACACAGCATCCTTGTCAATCCTCATTTTTTTCAAAACCCCATGATCCTTCTTGCTCAAAGCATTTGTTGCCTTATTCACCTTTCCAGGGTGGTAGTGTATTGAACAATCATAATCCTTGAGTATCTAAATCCATATCCTTTTCCTCATGTTGAGTTATTTCTATTAGAAGATATATTGGAAACTCTTGTGATCTATGTATATCTCACATCTTTCACTATAGATATCACATCTCCATATCTTCAGAGAAATGATTACAGCTTATAACTCTAGATCATGAGTTTGAAATTTTTCTTCATTAATTTTTAACCTCCTTGTCACATAGGTAATAACTCTATCATTCATCATAAGGACACAACTGAGTCCTTTCTTTGATGAATCACTATAAATCACAAACCCTCCATTTCCTAATGGTAGAGTAAAGTTTAGATAATTCACTAAACTCTTCTAAAATTCATCAAAACATTCTTCATAATATTTTTTCATATGAAATTAAACCCTTTATGAGTAAAATTGATTAACGAGTTAGCTAATCAGGAGATGTTTTGAATGAAACGCAGATAATAACCTACTAAACCAATAAAACTATGTACCTCATTTATGTTCATTGGTATAGTCCATTCCTAAACTGCCTTTGTCTTTAAAGGATCAACTGAGATACCATCCTTTGAGGCAATATGTTCATGAAAAGAAACTGATTGAAGCCAAAATTAACACTTTCTAAACATCCCATATAATTCATTTTTTCTAAGAGACTTCATATAAATACTCAAGTGATTATAATGGTCTTCATAAATTTTGTAATATACCAATATATCCTCAATAAATACCAAAAAAAAAACCATCATGAAATTCCTTGAAAACTCTATTCATTAGATATATGAAAATAAAGGTTGCATTAGTTAGTCCAAATGGAATTATAGTAGACTCGCAATTCCCATACCTAGTTCAAAATTTTTTATTTGGAATATATTTCTTCCTCACAAGGAAATGATGATATTCAGATCATAGGTAAATATTTGAAAATAATGAGGTCCGTGAAGATGATATAATAAATAATTAATACGAGGCAAATGATATTTTTTATTTATCAAAATAGCATTGATTTCTCTATAGTCAATGCATAGCCTTATGAATCCATCTTTCTTCATGACAAAGAGAATAAGGGATCCCCGTGGAGAAACACTAGGGTGGATAAATCCTTTATCACTAAATTTATCTAGTTGTTTCTTCTATTTTACTAATTCCATCATAGACATTATATAAGGAGTCTTTGATATAGGACTTGAACTAGGAATTAAATCAATAAAGAACTCAACATTTCACTTTGGAGTATATCCATATAAATCCTATGGAAATACATCAATGTATCCTTGTACAATAGGCATATTCTCAATTTGAACATTTCATTCCTCACCCATAGATATTACACTCCCCCCCCATCCTAATAATTGCATTCAGTATATCTACTAGGGGTGGATCTAGATAAGAATCATATGGTGATGTTTCTTCTCCAAAGATAATGGATTCTAAACCTTCCTCACAAATCATAATTTCATTCTTTAAATATATTTTAACATCATATTTTGAATTCCAGACCATGTCAAGGATTATATCAAATTTTAACAAAGGTATGGTGATAAAATTAGAAGATAAATCACATTTATATTCTATAATGGGAACTTACTGACACATATTTGATGCAATGAGACTTTATATAGTGGTTTTTATTGATAAATTCCTTGTTCAGAAGAATTATAAATTTCTAATTTTTAAAGAAAACTGGGAAGATATAAAAGAATGTGATGATATATAATCAAATAAAGTATTTTCCAAGTCTTATTAAATGATTATAGTACCTTCCACTGCATCATTAGGAACTTCAACCTTATTAGTTGTGATTACGTAAGCTTGTCCTTACTTCTATGGATTTCCTAATGAAATTATCCTTAACACATTTGACAACCATTTTCATAGTTCACCATATCCCTAAAATTTTAGCATTGAAAATTAGTAACTTCTTTCTTTCCCTTTCAATCACAAGCTTGGTGGAATTTTTCTCCACACTTGTAACAGACTCCTTTTCATTTTAAGCAAGCTCTAGGGTGTGTCCTTCTAAAGTTAATACATGTTGAAAATATCACTTTTTTATTCTTCCCTTTATCCATTTTTCCTATTCCATTCTCTTCTTTTATTACTTTCCCTTAAATTCATAAGACATAGATAATTATTTTTCTATCTTAATGGTATATGAGACTATATCTTCATATGATGAGAAATTTTTGGAGACTAATTCCATTTAGATAAATGGTTTTAAACCATCAAATAATTAATCAATTTTTCTCCATGGATTACACATATAGTTTGTGGCATGCCTTGCCAGCCTTGTAAAGTTGGTTTCATACATGGCAACATTTTTATCCTTTTTTGCCTTAGATTCAAGAATTTTCATTCCATATCCACTCATTTTTCACGAGGAAAATATTTTTCTAGGAATTTTTTTTAAAATATCTCCATTCTATATTTGTAATTTTGTCTTGATCCTTTATGTTTTTAATTAGGGACCACCATCGATCACTATATCCTGATAGATGATCAACTACCATGAAAACCTTCTCACTTTTATTACTTACTAAAGTGATAAATGTCTTCTCTAAGGAACTTATCCACTAGTCAGCTATAAATGGGTTTTTATTCCCATTGAATGATGGAGGTTTTTGATGCATAAAGCGGTGTAACTTTTCTCTGCCACATTGTGTATTATTATTCTCTATATATGTGAGTTTATTATTCATAACCTGAGTCATATTGCCTAGTATAGTTATAATTTTCTCAGTACCAGACACATCTCTAATACCAACATCATTATATTACATAATAGGGGAATCCCTACATGGGATACATGCATTGATAAAGTTTACATTCCTTCTACTAGGTTCCATTTCTAAATAATTTCATACACTAGATTAGATTATGAATTGTAATGTATAATCTCAAACTAGAATAACACAAATCATAAATTGAAATTTTATGCATATTTAATCTGATAATAATAAATATAGTTTCTTTAAGGATAAATTTACTTTTAAATCCTTCATATTGGATTATAAATAAAATGTGAATTATGCTAAGAATATCCCACAGGAGTGTCCAAATAGGTGTGCAGTGAGGCCCATTTTCATGTACCAGGATTCATAAGTCAGGCCTGAGGCACCCTGATAGAGTTGTTACCTCTATGTACATTTTTTCCATAACAACGTCCACTTGCAGTATCCAGAAAGGGGTGTTTTACTATAAATATAAAAATAATATACACCTTAATAAAATTTTAGTATTTTTTTATATTATTATCCTCAAAGTCTATCCTTGAGTTATGTTTACTAATCTTTATTCTCTGAATCTAGTTTCCAAGGTTTCTACAAAACGTTCTTTGATACCAATTGTAAGGACCCTGACCCAGTTGTCTGGATCTGGTGCCTTATATTTATATATTGGTGTGTTTAAAATGATGTTACATTCTAAAGTATCAGATAGTTTAGTAGTTTTTGAAAAATAGATACAAACATAAGATTTACATTACAACTTGAAATCAAAAACAAAATTTCAACTATATTAGAAACACACATAAACTCATATATTATTCATTCAAGTCATTCATAATAATATTAATCTTCACATATTATGGGGAAAATAAAACATAAGAAAGGGGTGAGCTTAGATTCTCATTAAGGGTAAGTAATACAATGGAAGTTATCATAAACATAAACATTAGGCATGGTCAAAAACTAAAAACACCTACCTTTAAAAAATATCCTTAAGTATAATATGGTAGGAATGAATGATTATTATATAAAGGCATATAAATGATCATAAGAGAATGAAACTTAACCATGGATATTCTAATAGTCGAATAATCACATGGTTTATCAATTACTATTATCATAATGAGGTAATGCATAATTTTGTACATCTAAAATATATTTTCAAGGCCTCAGCCAATATGCCTAAAAATACTAAGGTAATGCCTCGGCCAAAACCCAATTATCTTTTGTTTCATGAGACTTATCGATGAATTGAGGGGATATAGAAGGCCCCACTGATCACTTTATAAGTCCAATAAATTCCTCATATGAATGGTACTAAAAATAAATTACATGAACAAATGAAATATAAATAATATTCCCTATTTTGTAATCATAATCACTAACCAAACTGAGTAGCGTGGTGAATGGTATCAAGATAGCACATCCATAGTCAAACCAACCATAAACCATTTAATAAAATATGGTAAATGAAAATATTAATATATAAATCTTAATAAAGCATAAAATTCAATAGTGGTGTTAAAATATATTAAAATAAACTAATAAAATCATTGAATAATTCTTGAGAGAAATACCCCTTTTACTTTGTAAAGAAGATTTATTTTGGAAAAATAATTTTTATTTTTCTTAATTGTTTGTATAAAACCAGAAATTAAAATATATATTTTTTCATTAAAAAATTATTGATTTTATAAAAATAATTTTTTCTTAAAACATATTTTAGATGGTAATTGAAAATTTGTAAGAAATCAAGACGTTCCGTTTAATCAAGCATGCGTATCAGGAAGGACAGAGAAATATCCTTACAAAATATGTAAATCCCCATCAAATAAAGAAGGATTATGATAGGTAAACATATATATAACATTCAAAAAATAATTTATGAGGATTACATAAGAATAATTAATAATTTTATATGGTTAATGAGAGGGAAAGTGTAACCTCGAATGAAAAATGGAGGTTCGGAGAGAAACCCTTACCTTATGTCTGATTGAGTTCTTCACTTGAACTTAAAGTCCTATATAGTCAAATTAAATCCATTAATTAATTAGATCAGAGTGAATTATATAATTATTTTAATCATTATAGTTTTATTAATTTCATTTATGACCATAATGATGAGTTATAGAGTTTAATTTCATCATTCAGGAGCATTCATTTTCATGGTATTCGTGATCGGTTCACTTGTTTATAAGTAATGAAGTTCATGTAAAATGGGTATAATTCTTCATAATTGGAATTAAATGTTATCAATTATAATAAATAAGTGTAAATTTCTATATATATCATATTTTTATATGTTACGAGGACGAACCATTAGATAATACATTTAGTGGTAATCGTTTAGATGATTACGGCGGTATTTCGATCAACATGAAATAGTTTTTTCATATGAATTAGTATTATGTATATATACTAGTTCATGAACATTAAATAGGTTATAAAACATATATTATAGTCTTTTTTAACCATAAAATAGTATCATGACCATCCTTGAATAATAAATTGAAGAACAAAAGTTCATCATCCATGAAGGTTGTAAATTGGCACCTTGCAAACGATGATTTTGTTTTTAAAATAAAAGAGAGATAGTAAGGAGATTTATGATGGTTATTACATTAAAATAATATAATTAAATAATATATATGATACTATAGTTATCATAATCATTTGGATAGAGGGGTGTGGATAGTATAATAAAATAAATAACTTGAAAAAAAATAAAAAGAAGAGGAAGAGGACTTTACCTCTTGAATACACCTCCTTGAGAACCTCCTTAAGGAAAGAGGATTTGGTATTTTGGTAATAACAAGGGATCTTGGATGTGAGTAGAGAATATTTAATAGGATTTAGAAATAACATTGACTAGATTCATGGCTTAGAGTAGTGAGTATATGGGGGTTGAGCGTGGTTTTTATAGTGGAGGAGAGGGGTAAATTCTCATTATTTTATTCATTGTTTTATTATTTTACTCAAAAAAAATAAATAGTGTTTATTCTTGTTAATAAATAGAGTAATTAGTGCACTTTAGTTAGAACCAATGGTTCTTACATTATCCAAACATCATTCACAAATCTATAATTCATCTATTTAGCATTTATCATAAATTATAATATTTTACTATTCATGAAAAATTAAATTATTATTGAAAAATACTGTAAAGACCTGGAAATTTCAAGGAAATTTTTTTCTTAATTTATTTGGAATTTTACGAGTCCACAGTTTCTAACGGCACCAGATTTAGAGGCCCGGTGTGCCCGAAATCAATTTCCGAAGTCTGGATCGGGTACGTCCAGTGAACGAACTAGCGGGTTTTTCTATCTTTTGAACCGGTGCTCGGAATTGAAATATGAGGGCACCGATGAACTCACAGCACCAATATTTGCTTAAGAGGACCTTTACCAAAGTTGCATTTGCTTGGGAGTTATTAGAATTTTAGGATTAATAATGAATTGAATAAAATTTGTGGTACAAATTTTATTCCCAACTTAGGTGGTTATATCCTAGGAGTGGGAGTTGGGGTGGGACCCACTACTTACTAACTACTCATGAGAGGATTAAGGTGAGGTGGGGCCCCCACGAGCCTAACCCTTCATATTCCCTAACTCCTCTAAACCCCCTCTTAAGTTGTGTAACTTATCTTAACTTTGTTAAACTTTCCAATAAATTGGGTGACTTCTCCTCTCCTCACATTAATTTAATGCCAACACACATTAATTCAATTAATTGAAGCTCTTTAATTAATTCAATTATGTGTTTTGAATTTTTTAATTTTGAAAAGCTTGGCATGAGTTAATAAAATAAGGAGGAACCTTATTTTATTATGTTGGCTTATTGTGTGAGGATTGGGAAAGAACGCTTGAGAATAAGAAGTAGTTTCCTCCTTTTTTGAAGTTCTTCATCTTTGAACGAAGAACGAATCTCCATTATTTTCTTCCTCTGATTAATAATGGTTCATCTACTTTGCATAATAATGACCATCCATCTCGACAAAGAACACTCCCCGGTTTATCATCAAGGGAGGAGGCGCCGCCGCAGGGAAATTTGCAAATGACGAACGACACGAGGTTGGGTATTTAATTAAGTATGATTTCATTCCCTTGATTCTTTCATTATAAAAACAAAAAACGTGGATCAACTTATTATTAAGTTGTTCTATGAATGTTTTCCTTGCGGGTTGGGAATATTTTGTTGCGGGATGTTGTAGGGGTTATTTTCGTTCATGATTAATTTAACGTTCTTCGTTAAATAAATTGGCCCTTGTTATTGACATAACAAGAGGAGATCAGACCACAAAAACATGGCCGATCCTCCTCCCCTTTAATTTGTTGATCCTTATTGAACTTTTGGCAAAGGCGGCGTGGTGTCGTTGCACCGCACGAGAACGAAAAAGGACAGCGGCCGGAGCGGGCCACGGTGGAGGTGCGCGGCGCCGTTGCCCCGTGCTGGTGAGACCAAAGGAAGCCACGGCCAGGAGCAGGCCATGGAGGAGGGGCGCTGCATGCTGCGCCACGCCAGAGCACCAAGGGGCCATGGCTGGGGCGGGGCGCGGTGCTGTTGCGCCACGCCGGTCGGACAGAAGTCGTGGCCTGAGGCCGCGGCGGCTTCTCAAAGGGGAGATCGGCCGAGCCGGCTGCTGGCGCCACCTGAAGCCGGGACATGTGGGGGTCCCACGGTCCATACAAAGGTCATCCATTTCAGCCAGCCATTTCCACAAACAGGGGGGCACCCCCTTTGCGCCCCGCTTGGCCGGCGCCGAGCCGCCCGCGCTGGGTCGGACCACCTGCGTCGGGCCGAACCGCACGCGTCGGGCCGAACCGCCCTCGTCGGGCCAGGCCTCAAGCACCAGGCCGGGCCACGCCGGCTGGGCCGGGCCACGCTAGCCGGGCCGAACCCAGACACGGGACAGGTCGACTCGATTCGGGCCGACCCAGGGGGTATTGAGTCGGGTCGGACCGGGCCCAAACCCCCTATTTTCGGGTAGTTTTGTTCAAATGCTCATATATTAGGCTACGGACCTCTGATCGATGCACTGTAAGTTGCGTTGGGATACTTGGATCAAGACAGTCATTTCAGTATATTAAACTCAATGTTTTGGAGATATATGGGTATGGCCGGGTTGGTTCGAACCTGAAACCAACCGGGCCCTCGGAGTGGAAATGGTTATAACTTGAGTTCCGAACGTCTGATTGACATGTCGTCTACTTTGTTGGATTCTTCTTGATGAGACAGTTCTTTTGATATACTTCACCTGAGGTTTGGACTCAGTTAGAATATGGCCGGGTTGGATTGTACCTGAAATCCAACCGGGCCCCTAGAACGGAAAAGCCGATGCGTTTTAGACCGAACGTCCGTTTAACGAACCGTCAGCAGCATTGGTGATCACGTTGAAAAACGGTCCCTTTGAGTATACCCTATGTGAGTTTGGGGTACAGTTTAGATACAGCTGGGTTGGTTCGTACACGAAACCAACCAGGGCCCCTAGACTAAAAGGCTAATAACTCACATACCGGGCGTCTGATTGACGCGACGTTTGTTGCGTTGAGACCCTTATGATGAGGCGGCCCTTTGAGATACTTCTTTGTGGGACTTTGTGATACTTGGGTTATCAACTAGTAGCTCGTGGAGAGGACCCTCCTGGAGATGAGCATACAGAGTACGGAGACCGTGTAGCTGGCTGAGACCTGATGACTGCTTGTCCGATTCGAGTCGGAGTGACTTGTATAGTCCAGTGGGGAGCACTATTGTGTTTGGGTGGTGGACCCATGGCGGGGAGCACTACTGTGTTTGGGTGGAAAAACCACGGTACTTGACAGAAGGAGTACCTCTAGAGGCTATTAGGGGGTGCACTACTATTTTTGGGTGGCAGACCCCGGTGGTGAGCACTACTGTGTTTGGGTGGCTGACCTGCGATACTCGATAGAAGGAGTACCTCAGTAGTCTAAGGTTAGTGAGCAGTGCCTCGAAGTCGTGACAGGATCAGTGTACTCAACACAGGAGGATCTCTTCCGCAGTTTCGGTTTTGATAATGAAAATCCTGGTTTGAGATGAGTCAATGAACTTTGTGTTTTCCTCATGATTAAAATGGGTTACTTGATAACTTAGGTATATGTATGGGAATATACCTAAGTAGTGGTTATCCATTGACTTCATATCTGTGTGATACCTCTTGATTGAGATGGGTTACTTGATAACTTAGGTATAAGTATGGGCTTATACATAAGTAAGGGTTATCTGTTTAGATCCTACTTTATGGTTATCCTTATTGGATTTAGTGAGACCTTGAGGGTCTTGGGGTCCCTACTTAGTATCGTTATACTCACCCCTGCACAGGCTATGCCCTCACCTCGTTGTATTCGATGCAGACGACGAACAGCACAGACGGAGGCCGAGTGTTCGAGGACTGGACGGTACCCAGAGGTGGACCTCACGATGATTCGGTATCTGGAGGTGGACCTCACGATGAGTCAGTAACCGGAGGTGGACTTCAAGATGAGACGGTACTCGAAGGAGGTTGATGGGAGAGAGCATTGAGGAGGCTATATGTACCTACCCTTCAGGTAGGATCTGTGGTGGACGATCCAGGAGCTGTGCTATCTGTACCTACCCTTCAGGTAGGATTCTAGGTGGACGACCCAGGAGCTACTTCTATTCTTCCAACTGCTTGTCTTTTCTGTTGTACTTTTGTTCAGTTGTAGTTGTACTTTTCAGTTGGGTTTGTATTCTGGCCCATTTACTTTTCAGCACTTTCTTTTGTACTTAGTGTTTTCTTCTGCTTGAACTCTGTTGTGTTGTTTACTTTTATAAAGGCAATTCCTTCCCTTTTTATTGGGATTTATGCCTTTGGTGCTAGTCGCCAGCCCCTGGCCTTTAGAAGGCGGGCTTGGGGTAGTCACGGAACGGGCCCTGAGGACGGGTCATGACAAATCCCAAAAATTTACCTTAACCATTTTTCTACTTGTAGATTTAAAAAATGAAATCTATTTTATGGAAATAATTTACTAAATATGAGAAATTTATTTTTTAATTAAAACATCATTTAATTGAAAAATACATTTTTTAAGATTAAAAATAATTTTATAACACCCTAAAATTTTATCAAAGGTCTTATTAAATTATCCTAAAATCATAAGAAAAAAATATTGATTTATGAATACATTTTACAAAAAAATAATTTACTTTTAAATCAATTTATGAAATATTTTTTACTCACAAAAACACTAACAGTTATTAATTTTTAAAATATTCACTTACTTGTACTATGATATAATTATATCTTAATTTAATTTATAAGGTGCCTAAATTTTATTAATACATTCATGAGTGAGGATACTATTCATTTGGCTGATTTACTATTCATAAGGTTCATTTTACTATATATAAGGGTACATTAATATTCTGAAGGGTCAAATTACTATTCACAAAAAATGTGCGTTGATCCTATCAGAATATAAATATCTTACTGATCACAACCATGTATGACTATTTTTTGAAATTCAAAACACATAAGTGGAAAAAATATGTTTAACGGCTAGGTTGTAATAATCTCCTATAAATAGAAAGGTGTTGTTTCATAGAGACTCAGTATTTCATGCATTTCATTCTATATTAAGTTATTTGAAAATACTTGAGGTGTTACACAATACACTTTTCATGACTTTTTTCACATCTAAAAATATCTTAATGAGATGTTTAAATTCTCAAATTCCAATTTATGTCCCATTTCACAAGATTTCTCCATCTATGGTACTGAAAAATAAAAGTCCTCCTATAGTGATAAGTTTCATTATAAATGACCCACCATAAATCTTCACATCCTTGAGAACCATCCGAAAATTCCTTTAGCACGAATCTAGACCCACCTCTATCATCAATTCACCAATAACTCACCTTAATGAATATAGAAAGAGTTTAATGAAGTTGAAGTGACCATCCTAAGATGGTTTTCATTATGTTTGTTGATTATAATGTTGAACATCATATGTATGAGGTGTTATAAATCATAAATTACAAATCCAGACTAAGAAGTCTAATAAGTTCTTGAAATACTTTACCTTTTGTGTTTTAGGATACAAATTACCTTGGAAATTGGAAAGATGAGATTGGATTTATTCAAATAATTACTATGATTATTTGAATCCATTATCTAGTGATTGTATTTGTCTAGAAATGTCCTAAGATGATTATAATGCATTTTAAATTGATTTAAAAGAATTCTAAATTTTGGATTAATCATTGAAAATGGATAAGTAAAGATCTTTGTATGAGATATATATGAACTGGTTATAAGTCATTCTCAACTCTATGTATGAGTCATTATAACCATGGGATAAAAATTTGGAAAATTAATAGTTTTTTATGCTTGAATATATCTTGAGTGTGAGTCTTTATAAGTTGTATATGAGTCATGTGATCCTATATAAGAGTCATTGTGACTAGTTTATGAGTCAGTCTAAGATTTTTATAAGTAAAGGAAAACATGTATGAATGATTCCACACTATGTAAAAATCATTTCAATATATGTATGAGTATTATATTCTTTCATACAAGTCATCTATGTAAGATCCATAAAATTGAGAACTATGTTTGAGGCTTTCATTTGTAAAATTTTGAGTTTTCTATAAAATGAAAAACCTAAGTTTTATGGAATTATATATTCTGAAGAGTGATGAATTTATTCAATAGAAAATTTATTCCATAGAGTTATTAACATCATAAACACATAAAAGGGTCTCATATTTAATATAACAAATTAAAATAGGTCGGCATTTGAGTTTTGTAAAAATAAGATCAAAGAACTTATAGTTTTAATGAATTTGACTCAAAAATTAAATAGTGAGAAATTTCAGAATTAATTCTGAAATTCAAACATAGATAATAATGATTTTAATTAATGTACTAAATATAATGAATTTATGAGAATTCATTATTCAAGATATAATTATAATAATATTAAGGGATAATATCACTATTATGTTATTCATAACATTCAAATGTAAATATTTTTACATCATTGTTTATAGTGAAAATGGAAATTAAATATGAAGTTGTTTGATCTAAGATTCAATTATTTATTTATCACAAATGGATGGTTGATAACTATTAAATAATGATAATAAAAAGGTTTAAGGGGGTAATTTATGTCATGTGATGATGTTTTTATATAAAATAGACACTAATTTTGAAATTCTACATACATCCATGTCGGTAACTAAGTTATCACATCCCAAAAGTTATATTGTTGTGTAATTTTTATACAGCTATGAAGTTTTAGTTACTAGGGATATTTTGGAAATATTCTAATAAGATGATTTCAATACTATTGGAAGAATAATCTATAAGAATTATTTATAAAGAGATATAAAAATATATAAATGAGATGCATGTTTCTAGAAATGTGTTTGGTATAGCCTTTTAAGAAAATATAATATTGAGGGGATCATGGGAATATTATCGCATGATACATTTGAGAAAAAGAGAATAAGATTGTGGATCTAAGCTGATGAAAATTAGGAGGATGTGGTACTGAATTTTCTCCTCACCTAAAGTCTTGGAATATTTTTTATTTATATAGTCCACTTTTCAACTAGGTTGTGAGTTAACCCTTACATAGCATGAGTTCAA
The DNA here is from genome assembly GCA_963277665.1 of Viscum album. Taxonomy (NCBI): domain Eukaryota; kingdom Viridiplantae; phylum Streptophyta; class Magnoliopsida; order Santalales; family Viscaceae; genus Viscum; species Viscum album. The sequence goes on along the minus strand of OY728143.1, from coordinate 2,127,827,288 downwards.
AGAGTACATTTCATGTATTCTTTATGCCACAATTATGATAGTACATATCTTTTATACAATTTATTTCATGGTATATCACATAATGATAAATTTAATAATTTCTCAAAATATTGAGAGGCCTTATGTATCTGAGTAATTAGAAACATATCACAATATCTTAAATCATGGATACAACAACATTATTTAATACTCCATTACATGTCCTTAAAAATCAATTGATCTTCTAAAATTGCATGGGATAAATTGGGGTATACATAGTATAAATATTAGTAAAGGAATATTGAAATAATAATATAAAGTAAAGTAATACATGTGAGTTAAGAGGCATAATAGGACAACCTTGAATGGTGAGAATCATAATCCAAAACATTGAAACATGATATAAGAAGATAAAATCAACGCATTATATGAATGTGGAAATGACATAAAACATGATTTCATATTCAAAAGTAAATTATAACCATGTATAATTAATAACATAGTGTGCTTTTTATAACCACACATGCACCATAAATGTTATCTCATGAGATAAAAAATTACCCAATGCATTGGAGGGGAAAATAATTCTGGTCCCACCAATCACATTAAAATTATGTAGATGCATTTGGGTTCCAAAAAGATCATACCAAAGAAAAACATATTTCATTTTAATCCCAAAATTAATTAGTGTGGGTTACATACATGGAATTCTATAATAAATTATTTATAGGTACATCTTGGTGAATATCATTTAGTGTAAATGGGGATGGTTATTCACAACATAATAGTTTGCATGGAAATTCACGAGATAATTTTTGCAGCATAATGGCTGTATAAAAGGGTTCATAAAAGTGTTTAATCTGGGTGAAAGGTGGTATCTCAATAATTTTTAATCATAATTATTTTATAGATATATGTAAATAAAAATTAAAACATCAAAAATTGGAAATCAAAAGGCTTAGTACAAAGAAAGTACTTAAATAAAGAGGGAGAGGAGAGAATCCCTTACTTGAGAGGTTGCTTCTAAAAGCTTGGGAGGATATTCTTAAGATCATGATAAATCCTTGGAATGGATTTAGAGAGGGATAGGTAGAGGAAATTTATTCTCAATTGTTTTTTAGTGAAGAGGAATGGGAGGTCAGGAGGGTATTTATAGAAAAATATTTTGGAATTCTTTATTAATTTTTAAATATAGGTTTTGGACTCTATGTGATAAAATAATAAAAACCACAAACTTTCCCATGTGTTTTCACATTGTTCTACCAAATAATATTGGTTTATAATATATTACAAGTCTATTAAACAAACTCATTAAAATAATACCATTTATTATGTTGAAGTGAGTTATGTTTATAAAGAATTATTTTTTAAACGTTAAAATATAATTTAGGTTTTAGAGGATTCATTATAGGTTTTTTTAATTAATAAAATAACTTCAAAAACAAATTATTTATATGGGAAAATCTATTTTTTTAATTTATACCATATATATTATTTATTGTATCACTTTTGGGAAATTATGAAGTCATAATACATAATATATATTAATATTGTATTTAAAGTTTTCCCAAAAAATTCGATTATCTTGAAAAACTATAAAAAAATACCATTGGATAATTTGAACATTTTTATTTTCAAAATAATATTTCTTTTACCAATTTTTTTTAATATGAGAATTTTTGATTTTATATGAAAATCATTTTTTACTGGAAAATACTGGTTTTTACGACTCTAACATATTTCTAACACTTAAAAGATTACATTGGATATTATTAAATTATATTATCATTTATATTTAAATAAATATTATTTAATACAAATTTTTAATAAAAATAAAATTTATTTTAAAATACATGAATTTATCAACAAATAGTTTGTTAATTGAAACTAAATATTTCTGAAAAATACAATTTTGGTTCATTTGTATCAAAATATATTTTTTATAAAACTCATTATATAATAATATATATAAGTTAACAATAAAATGGATTAATATAATCATTATTATATTAAAATGGAAATATAAAAATCCATACAACTAGGGTCTAGATAAATAACCCCTTATTACATTAGTGTATTCCCTTAGGGTAAGTTGTACGGTGGTGGTACTTTCTTGGAGTGGTTTGGTAAACATGATTTGGGTTATGATCTTGAAACACTTGAAATTCTCCCATAATTGGTTTATATCATTTTCCACTTGTTGAATCTTGTCTTGGTCTTGGTCAAGAAAAATCTCAGTGATTCCATCTCCCTCTAAAGCTCTTATAAATGGGATTCATAGGGTACAATCCTATTATTCAAGGCCAACGCTTGTTAATTTTATATCAATTATATTTTATCATAACCCTTAATATATACTTATATTAACGGTCATGTTATTATGGTTATATTAGAAATGGTAATTATGTTTAACAGTATTTCAAATCTGATTGGAAAATTATTACTATATTTTACAATAGTCTAAGATACAGAAAATTAAATGTGGTTCATCTTTTTTTATAAATTATTTACTTAATAATGAATATATTTATTCAAAAAGAAATTTAATTTTAAAATTATTATCATTAAATTATTCTTCCCATTATAAATTTCACCTATGAAATTTTATTTCATACACTAAAATAGATGAGGGTACTTTTGTTTCATTTCCTCTTCTAGTTCCCATGTTTCCTCCTAAAACTTCAGGTTCTTCAATAGTAAATTGACCAAGTGAGTTGTTTTATATTATATAAATTTATATTTATGATATAAGATCTTCATTATATACTCCTTGTATTATGTATTGTTCTCCAAAGTTACAGCCTCAGGTTTCTGTACATGTGAGGAATCTATTAAGAACTTCTTTAATAGGGATACATACAACAAATAATGTACTTGCGATAGTATAGGTGGGAGTTCTAATAGATATTACATGGCTCTAATATGATAAAGTATCTCAAAGTAGCCTCTGTATCTATGACTAATCATTCCCTACTTCCAAAACCTCATGACATTCTTCCACGATGATATATAAAGGAACAGTTTATCTCTAATCTCAAAATCTAGGTCTCTTGATGATTTTATTCATATATTTTATATCAACTTTTCTTTCATTTCATATTATGATGAATGGTTTAAACATTATTTATCATCTCTTGGATGATATCTGGTCCCATCAACTTCCTCTCTCCAACTTCAACCAAGTATGTGGGAGTCTAACACCTCTTCTTATTCATAGCCTCATAAGATGTCATTTGAATTCTATAATGGAAATTATTGTTATATGATAACTCCATATGAATAATTTCTTGATCCCAACATCCTTGGAAATATATTTAACATGATATCATCATATCTTATAGAGTCTGAATGGTTATTTAAGACTTACCATCTATCTAAGTGAAATAATAAGTACTGAAACTTATCTTTGTATCCAGTTCTTGTGAAAGACTTCACTAAAACCACAAGGTAAACCTCATATCTCAATCAGGTATAATGGATAGTTGTACTCCAAATATTCTTACCATTTATCTTATGTATATCTTGGTGAGAAGGTCAATAGATAATTCTTCCTTGACAGTAATGAAATGTATTAAATTTATAAGGATATCAAACACCACCCAAAAGGCTTTATTATATTTAGATGTAGTAGGGAGTCCTAAGAAAAAAATTACATGGTTATGTTTTCAAATTTCAATATTAGTATATTATATGGTATCATAATTACATTTATACATACAACATTCATCCTTGACTTGTTGGAACACCAAGGATCGAGATAAAAATTCTGAAATCATCATTTTCAGGTTATCCTACAATAATTTTTTCCTTAGAGCTTTATACATATTATTACTTCATGTATGAACTAATAAGGACTAACTATATGCATAATTGAGAAATTTTATCTTAAGTTCTGGTTTTTATGGGATACATATCTAGGTTCCAAACCTTATAACTCCATCTTTAAAAAATTTGATCTTTAGAATATTTGATGCCTTCCTATCTAGTTTCTCATCATCAATTTTGGCCTCCTTAGTCCTCTCAAGAATTTATGGTGGAGAATTTATTTGATAGAGGTAGGGTGAATATCATGTTATGATTCCAATTTTTGTCCTTTAAATGTCCATTAATATTGGATCCCTTTAAATCTTTATCATGTATAGTTTTATGGGATCATTTTTACTCAAATCTAACCAACTTCATTACCGCATATTGAGATCCTTTTGTTTGAATATATACATGAGTATTTTATGATGCATATATATGTCATAATTTTTCTTCTAGATATAATTTCACAAAATCACCAATATAGATATCACAGTAGCCAATTCCATATCATGTGTCGAGTAGTTCTTCTGATGGATCCTTAATTGGAGATATACAGAGGCTATCACTGTATTATTTTTAATGAGTACACAATTTAATCCCTTTTTGACACATTTTTATAAATCAAAAATAATTCTAAACTTTTCATTAATGTGATAAGTGGTGAAGTGATTATAAACTTATTTACCTATTTAAATATTTCCACTCATATATCATTCTACACAACCTTCACCCCATTATAAATTATTTTGGTTATTGGGATTTGAAATCATTGGATTTTTCTTAATTTTCGATAGTAGAACCCAGGTAATCCAAGGAAACTATGGATATCCTTCAAAAATGTTCACCTGGGTAATCCTTTAATTTCCTCTATCATTTAAGGATCCACAAATATCACTTAGTTTGTAATAATATTCCCCCATAATGTTACTTTCTCCATCCAAAACTCATATTTACTATACTTTTCAAATAATTTTTTATTTTTCAATATATTCATTACTATATTAAAATAATCCTCATGTTATACCTTTCTATTAGAGTAGATAAGAATATTATCAATAAATATTACCTTAAATTTGTTAAGGTAATCTTGAATGACTCTATTAATTGAGTCCATGAAGATAAACGTGGCATTACTGAGTCTAAATGGCATCACTGTGAACTCACAGTTCTCATGACTTGTACAAAAATTATCCTTCGGGATATCCTCTGTCACATTTACTTGATAATATCATAATCATAGATCCACCTTATAGAAGTGTTGGGATCCACATATCTGAACGAAAAACTCATTAATCTATATTAAAAGATAATTTTTTTCATCATTTTCTTTTTGAGTTCATGATAATTAATGAATATATTCATTGACTTATCCTTATTATTGATAAAGGGACTAGTTCTCCCCATAATTAAGTGATTGGTAATTTAAACACTTTATCAATATTTGCATGTAGTTTGTTCTTGAGATCTTTAAGTTCAACAGTGTTCATTCTCTATGGAGTCTTGTATATTGGAAAATCTCTATGTATAAGTTCAAATGAGAACTCAATTGCTCAACTAGAAGGAAGACCAAGAAATTATTTAGGGATTGCATCACTATATTCTCTTACAATGGGAATTTCATCAAGGATAATCCTTTTCTTAGTCTCAGCCATTTTTTCTATATATAATTACTCATAAGGAAATAATATCCACGCTTGATATGTTGATTCCAAATAAAATTCATCCACCTCCATATACTTGTATAGAATAAATGAAATATTCATGATATAAAGGTTGATTTCCTTATCATGGAAATATATGTTGGATATATACAAGGAAATTAGATCCATACCTAGAATAGAATTAAATTATGCTAATGGGAGTATCACAAGGTTCAATAGAAAATTCATCCCACAAATTTTGATAGATAAGAAGTTATTTTATTGGGATGAAATAATTTATCCATTTTCCATTTTCACTTATAACTGGAATTTAATGTTTTGATTTATTGTTGGAAAATTTCTTCTAAACTTTCATGATATGAATAAATATATAAAACCATATTTAAATATTATGTTTTCCATTCTTCAATGAATAACTAGTTTAACTATCAACACCTATTTGTTAGGATCCACCTCATAAGTTGTGATGGAATATGCTTTACCTTTGTCTTTAATCCTTGGGGTGGTTTTTCTCCATTGTTATCAACAAGTCATGCCTTAGTGAATTGGTTTTCATAGTTTCCTTGTTCCTTGTAGTTGAAACCTTAGATTTTAGGCTGAGGGTTGATTGCAGCATTCATTTATTACATCACATTGGTAGGTTTCTATCAAAGGAATTTTCTAGCTTAGTGACCTTCCTTTTAACACGTAATGTATTTCCTTTCCCACTTCCAGAAATTTCTGGGCTTTTTCTTTGCATATTTTTTATAGTTTTTATGTTAGGATTTCTTTCCACCATAATATTTCTCCATTTCTCCACCAAAATAAAACTCAATTTTACACTTCCTATATCTAGACCCAAGAGATCCTTGATATTTTTTTTATATTAATTTCAAATTTGAGGGAACATTGAAAAATTTATTCATACATTTTATAGTCTTATATCATTAATGATATTTTCATATTCATATTTTTTCCACAAAAGAAGTGATCGAATTTACATTCAGGGTCAATGATAAAGTTAAAGGTGCATCATGCATGTCTTCTGAAGTTTTTCACATACAACCCAATGAATTAATCCTCCTTTTTATTTATTCTATAGAAATCCCTATACATTTTAATTAGGAGATTGGGAGTAAAATATTTATCAAAAAACAATTTCCTAAATTCTTCCGGCTCCATTGATTTGATGTCCTCCTTGGGCCTTGTATTCTTGATCAATGTCCACCATTGATCATCCTCTCCCTCCATGTGATAAACATCCATCACAGACTTCCCTTTATCAAAGCACTGTAGGATAGAGAAGATAATTTCAATATAGTTAATCCAATATTTTGTTATTAAGGTATTAGAAGATCCACATAAATTCATAGTTCTTTATTTCATAAATGTCTCAATTTTAACTTGAACTTTCTTAGGGGTGTGTGGGTGCTCCAACCTATTCAAGTTTCAATTTGAAACTTGAGTTAATTGAAAATTTATTATCATAATGTTCTCGAGTCATTATACCATTGTGTTGGGAATATCATTTGGGCAGTCCTCACATTTCTTATAGCATTGATTATTGACTCAGTTCTTCATATTTCTAGCCATTGACTAAAATAAAGGAAAATTTGATATAGGAATTTTCAAACTACTAAACACATAAAAGTGATATAATGAAAACTAAAATTCATTTATGACATGTATTCCTTAACCTCTGAAATTCTAGGTTTCAATCAATGTTATCCACAGACTATTTTCTAACATTAAATTTCATAGGCATTTTTCCCTTCATAATGGTTTGTAAAAATTACCTGAGAAACCAAAGAATATCCCCTGGGTGTATCTGTCTAGATGTGTAATATTAGGAATCTTTTTCATACACCACTTATAGGGTGATTTAATACCCAATAATTCATTTCATAGTTTCTACCCCTATGTACATTTATTCCACAACCACATCCACTTTACACTATCTAGATAGGGATTTATTTTTTCAGAAACCCCCAAATTCTATAATTTACCAAAATTTAGATATTTTTTCTTATGTTTAGTTGTATCTTTATGTTTTCACTAAATGTTTATATTCTTAATCCACAAAAACAACTATAACTTTATCTGAAACCAACTATGAGAACCCATATCTTTTGTATGATTTATTTCATGATTTATTACATCGAAATAAAATTAACACAATCCTAAAATATTGAGAGTCTAACTATATTTTTGTAATTAGAAACATATAATATTAACATGAAATGGGGATATATTGACATTATTTAAAACCCCATTATATGCCCTTAAAAATCCATTGATCTTCTAAAACTCTATGGGATAACCTAAAGACGTTCATAAGAATGGGGTGAGCTATAATGCTCAGTAAGGGAACAATCAAAGCATATAATAAAGTAAAGAAGCACATGTGAGTTAAGTGGCATAAAAATATGACATAAAAATGTAATAATCATAATCATGAACATAGAATAATGATATAATATGACAACCTCAAGGTAATATAATAATTTGGAAACAACATAAAATATGAAATCAGAAGCATAATTCAAGAATAACCACCAAGAAATCAAACAATATTGTGCATAGACTAACCACCCATGCACCATATATGTATATAATGTGATAAAAACATTACCCAATTAATATAAGAGATATATAATTCTTGTCCCGCTTGTCACATTCATATTATGTACATGAATTTGTGTTCCACATAGATGATACAAAATAAGAATTTATTTCATCACTTTGAATCCCATGATTAAGGAGTGTGTATTATATAAATATAAGTCCAAAATAAATGAAGGATAGGTGAATCTATGAGAATAAACATGATTGGAAATGATGATGGGTATTCACAACACAAAATATGGAAAATCATGGGATAATTTCAACAGCATAACGGTTGTACATAAAGTTTCATAGAAGGGTTTAATGAGAATTAAATATGTTCTTTAATTACTTTGGAATAATAATTATAGTAAAGGGATGTGTCAAAACACCTTACAACATAAAAAATTAGAAATTTAATGTCTTAGTAAAAAGAAATAACTTTAATAAACAAAAATAGGAGAGAATCCATTACCTTAGAGTTTTCTTCTACAATCATGGTAAGAGATTCTTAAGATCTTGGGAACACCATGGGAGGGATTTATAGAAGAATGGGGAGATGAACGTCGTGCTAAATGGGTTTTGGGTGAAATTTAATGGGATCTTGGGTGGGTATTATAGAAAACTATAGGGGAACTCATTATTAAATTCTAAACAAATGTTTTGGACTCTAATTGATAAAATAGTCAAAATTAAAAACATTTTCATGGTTTCATCACATGGTTTCTTCCAAAGGGGAGTGGTTTTAAATATTTCATTATTCTAATAACCAAACTCCTTATAATAATATAATTTATGACCCATATCTGAGTCATGTTTATAAATAATTATTTTTAAACCATGAAAATTTAATATTTGATTTGGATGATTAATTATAGGTATGTAAAATTAATCAAATAACAAAAAAAATTATATTAAATGAGAAATATATTTTTGGTCATAAATACCATTTATAGTATTTGTTAAATTACTTTTAGTATATTATGATGTCATAATACATAATGTATTTAATTTTTACTGAAAAATTTAACTATCCTAGAAAATTAATAAAAAATAACCATATCCTAATTTTGATATGTTTATTTCAAAAATAAATTTTTTCTCTAACATTATTTTTTAAATTTGAGAATTTTTACTTTTAAATCAAAAAAAATTATTTACTGCGAAATACAACATTTTATGACACTAACATCTTTCTAACCCTTATAAAAATTACACGAGACTTCATTAAATTGTATTATAATTTATATTTAAATAAATATCATTTAATAAGATATTTAATGAAAATAAAATTTATTTAAAAATTCTTGAATTTTTCATAAAAAAGTGTCTTTATTGGAACTAAATATGTCTTAAAAATAAAAAGAAATCTTTGTATAAAAATATAATATTTATCAAAATCATTATATAATTATATATATAATGAAATGGATAAATATAATCCTTATTTTATTAAAAGAAAAATATATAGACTCATACTTCTAAGGTCTGGATATATAACTTGTTATGACACCAGCATACATCCTAAGGGTAAGGTTTGCGATTGTAGTACTTTCTTGGTATTTTTTAGAAAACATGGTTTGGTTCATATCCCAATAAGTTTTAACATCTATCATAATGGGTTTTACTTATTTTTTAGTTGTTGAATCTCATCTTGGTCTTAGTCATGGAAAAATCCTAGTACCATGGAATTTTATTCCTGCTCGGATTTGATCTTGGGACTTTTATATAAGATCCTAGGGTTTACCACTCAGGAACTAATTTCATTTGGAAGATTTTATATATTTAAATATGATAAAATATATTATGGTGAACTATGAATAAATTTGAAAAATAAATAGATATAGTATTTTTAGTTGAATTGATAACTGATATAAAAAATATATCAAAGAATTAGAATAAGAATAATAATTATTTAAATATGTTAACCTTATGTTAAAGAATATTTCCCATCTAGTTATTGAAGAAAAATTTATAATATGATCATGTGACATCCCCTATTACATAAGTTTTATAGGATGAGAAAGAATAAGAGGCTAATGAGATACTGACACTTCTATTCATAGTTTTGGTCTGGGTGTTGAGCCCTTTAAAGATTGAGGGGCTACAAGATTTTTTAAGATCACAGGAGCTCAATTAAGTAAAGAGTATCTAGTGAATAGTTTCTAGAGAAGAATTATGAATCTATGTAGAGAGTATAGATCAAGGTTTACATAGTTGTTCTTAAAGACCTACTAATATTCAAAGACTATATTGAGTAATTAGATCACATCAATTGATGTAGTGACATGTTGTACTAATTAGTGACCTACTTTAAGATATTGTAGGTTGATATTATTACCTATATTGAGAAGTTTTGAAGTCTAATTAGATGTTGGTAGTGTGAAGTCTAGTGGGATGTTGGTGGTTGTAAACATAGTGGGATGTTATTTTGGTGTGTGATATATCATGGGTTGGGATGTTAACCTCCCAAACAACTTATAATTGGTGATAATATTATTAATGGACAATATTTTATTCATAAATACCAAGAACGAAAAGTAGTGGGTTTTCTATAAAGGGATAAAACATTGTTAAAACACATGTGATGATATTTATTTAATACAATACATTGTATATCCGTGTATATTCTAGTTTACATAGGAAACCATTAATTTTTCATAAGAAAAAACATAGGTTAACCATCTAAAGTGGGAAAACAGTTAAAAGAAAAATTGGATTTTTCTAAACAGTTAGTAACACCTAATTCTCCCCCCCCCCCATCAAGTGTATACATGGATCCTTTAGGGAATTTCAATATACAAATAGTGTGGCATGGATCAATGCTATTATTTTAATTCTTTTAGTGATGGATACATTATATTTTTTTTATAAAGGGGTGATATTCTCATTGAGAGATCATGTATGTAAAGGATTGATTAGATAACATAGAAGTTAGATAAGGATTTATATTAACTAGTTTGATTTTGGGGATGAAGATCAAGAGATAACACAAATATTTATCCATTATGTTATCATAGGATACTACATTGGAATGGTTTTAAACAAATTTATTATTTTATAATCAAATCCAATCTACATTCTCCTATAAATCCATTTTAAATTGAAAATTTAGTGAGAAAAAAAAAAGACAATAGAAGAGGCTAAGTACATAGAAATTGTCCCTTATGCATCAGTTGTTAGAACCATAATGTATTTCATGGTATGTAGATAACCTGATATTTATCAGTTAGTGGGAGTCATGATAAGATACATCAATATCCATTGAAAGAAACATGAGGAATATTTGAAGTAGAAACTAATGTATATAAATGGAATCATGAAAGTATCTCTGTTCATTGTGAAATTAAATTCTTTATAAGGTTATGTGGTTGATGACCTTGGAGGTGATTTCAATAGTAGGAGGAGTAAAAACGTTTTGTAGTTACTTTTGCTATAGATATACTGAGTTTGGTATCACAATTATATAAAATTGGTAATATTGTCTACCACAGAGTAAGAATAAATTATTTTAATAAAATATAGGAAGGATATGGGTTAGCTAAAAAATGATATGGGTAAAAATAGAGAGGAAAATTTATTACACTATGAAGGTGAAAGTGTTATAAATCTTAAAAGGAAACCAGTGCTTCATACCCAAAAATAATAATATTCATTTGAAGTACAACTATATCATTAGTTTATTAAATGATTGGTTAATTACATTGAAAATTATTTGGGGAACCAACAATATAGTAGATATATTTCCAAATCCAAAAGAGATTGAAAAGTTAGGGCACTTTTGTGACACTATTGGTCTTCCTTGATGAATGTAGGATGAGAGGATAAATATTAAATAACATTATGGGGGAATAAAAGGAAAAACTACATATATTTTATTAATATTTAGAATCAAATTGATTATTTTATTGGAAAGTACTCATTGGAGAGTCAAGAAGAAGTGAAACTCGGATTAAGTGTGTTGTTTAAAGCTAGAACCCTATAAGGATGTTTGTTTACTGGATCATGCTCCATGTGGGTGGTTTTTGGAATAGTGTAACTCGGTCCATCAGATGCAATGGGTTCAACTTCTTGCAGCCCATAATGAACACTATGCCACAACTCTAAAAGTAGTTCTATACCATTGTGTACTTTGACATGGTACTATTTTAGTGCTAACCAATGATACTGACAATATAATATATATATAAACCTTTTCAACATTGTTTCTATAGCATGTTGGACTTGGTTCCCTAAAACAAACTACTTTGTACTCTAGATTACCTATATATTCAAATAATTAAATAATAATGAATATCTTACCAAATATTGACTATTCTTCAACATAACATTAATGTGATAATGTCCTAGAGTATTGGTCAAGCTAATAAGGTCATAAATGTTTCCTTATATGATTAGAACCATTAATTTCTATAATGATATTCTTAAACTTATGTCCTATGATCAAGATAACATTCTATGATGATATATATAGTATGTTCATTTTTAGGTGTTTATACTCTAATATAGTTGAGACTTTATCTCATGAAGTTAGAACTTTGTAATCTCCATAATGGGAGGATTGTGTAGATATACCTCCCATTTTTAACACCACATGTTTATGTGTCATTAGATATTCCCATCTATGATCACATTAATGATCCTTAAAAATTCACATTATTATTGATGAATATCATGAGTCAAATGCAATTATGTATTGAAAAAAATTATGATGACATATTTTCATAAAAAAACGGGAATATTGGGTGCATCATGATTAATGTGTATTAATTAATTAGTTTTAAATAGATTTTATAAGTCCTAGTTTACCATTACAGGCATGGCTAATAGGGGTTGAATCATGTTTTATCAACCTTTAAACCAAATCCAAAATATTATTTTTAAATTATCCCATTTGATATTTGAAACCCTATTATCTGTTAAGATATAAATTAATATTTCTAGATTTATCCAACAATACATAACCACATGTAACTAATATATGTAATAAATAGATCAGCATGATTTATTTTTATAAGTTTTTACCCCAATGTTGTAAACATAATTCTTGTCATATCAACTCCTTTCGAGTCAAAGATTCACCACTATAATTCTTGTTATCCATTTAAAATGGGTTGGCTTGGGATTATCCTCAAACCAGTTCCATCATATTACATAGGTGTGGTGATCGTATTATATAGGTGACATGCCTCTAATATATTACATAAGTGGAGGTATCTTTATATTATATCACAGAGTCTTCAAACTAGAATCACCCCAAATGGTCATCTTATATTTATTCCTCCTCTTGAAGTATGCCATCAATATATTAGAGGATGTAACTACGCCTAAAAATATAGATCTACTTCCTAAAATATAAAGCATCATTAAATATTCAAAAACTACTAATAAAAATCATCCTTTATATTCCCTTCCTAGCTTCCCAATTATTTAAAAATATGATTTTTGAAAAATCTTAACTCAGTATCATCAAAAAAAAATACCATCATATTTTACATGTCTCTTACAAAGTGAATAAAACTGTCATATAATTATTCATGGTAGTATAATACTCTTCTTGTGGTTTCATTCTTGATCACTGTATGTATGTCATTATAGGAATTCTTTTTCTTATTCTACATTTATTTTTCTTCCATCTTGAGTGCATAAGATCATATAATCATATAATATTGCATTAGATCTTATATTTATCTCTTATTCTTCTTAGACACCCAGATGATCTTCTATAGTTATTATAATATCGGATTCTTCTTTGAGAGGATGATTAGTCTGTCAACCTCTTTATCTTTACCTTTACTAAAATCTATAGTTCTCTCCGAGCACACAAAATAGTCCACAGTAAAACTTAATAATTATTTTCCCTCTTCTTGATATTTTCATTTCTCATATTGTTTCATTAATTATATCATCACATTTTAAGTAGACTTTTAAAATCACTATAATAATATAACTTTTTTTGGTTCCCCATGATCATTGGTTCACTTCTCAAAAATATTTTACGTGAAATTTATTTTCATGATTTTTAAACATTGTGGATAATAATAACCTTTTATTTATTACTCCTTTTTGGAAACTCATCAAAATATTTATTCATATATTTTATTCATCATTCTTAAAATAATCTTCCAAAAATATTTATCCATGAATTATTTACTTACAAACTCAATATAGTTGTATATAAAATATAAATCCTACCATGTATCACAATATTATAGCTTTGGCTCATAGCATGAGAGAGTCCATAAAAAATATAGGTTACATATTCATATTATAAATGATAATAGTATCTCGGAATCTTATTTCTTTAATCATAATACCATATATCTTGAATAGTAAATATTTTAAGATATTTTTTCCACTAAATCACATAACTTGACTCGAATTATTTATTTTAACATTTCCATATTTAATAAAATTTGGTAGAAACTCATTTTAGGCTTGGAAAAATTTACATCATTCTATATCAGCTTAATTGTCATTGTTTTAATCGTTAATATTAGTAATTCACTAATTATTTCATCTCTGAACACAATACCTTAAGATATAGTGAAAACTTGATCTCTAACTCAAAAATATCATCATTGTTCTTAAAATCCCAAAAATAATAATTTTAAATATTTTAATATTGAAAAAATTCTTCCATAAATCGATCTTCCTCTTCTTTATCCTGATGATGAGTTTAGAAAAGTTAAATCATAACTTATAATATCTTTATAATGTTTTGATCACTTAATAACTACTCTTTAATTATCCTAGTTGATTTTTTCTTCGTATATTAAATATGGAAACCTATGTTTTTTAGTTTTTAGAACCATCAAATGTTTCAAATTATTGATGTTTTCCCAAAATTAGCCTCATCCATACAAAAAATATGTGTACATAAAGGATTATTACATATACATAGATTCAATAATATGCATCCAAATGATGATTATGTAGAGGGAGATGAGGTTTACACAGTCTTAGATGGTTCTTACATAGCTTTTATTGATGTTTACACAAGACAAAATTTATTCATATTCAGCACTAGATGATGCTTCCACATATACTTGGATGATTATTACATGAAACAGGGATATTGATATTATAATTTTTATAATTTTTATAATATCTAGGAAATATAAAATCCATAAATATCCAAATTAGTTCAAATCCAACTCAAATGACCTTAGTCTATCTCCACTCTTCTCAAAAACATCATCCAAGTGTTATTCTTAAATGATATTCAGTATCCTTTATGCTTGTTCACTCAAGGATGGATTCTCAACACTTAAGGATAGTAATCTCAAAAAAATGAACCACTTGAGGTATTTTTAATTATACATATACAATTTTTTTGTTTCCAAGTTTAGCATCCATCTTCTCTTGGTTTTTCAAATTTGAAAGTGATTGTTGTATAAAGTGTTTCTATACCCTTATAGAACATTTCATTTCCATATAAAGTATCTCTTTAATAGAATTATGTTTCCCTTCGATATTTCACAATCGAAATAGATTTTATTTATGTAGAGATTCTTATCATTCACATATATTCTTCAACACACATTGATTATCCCTGTATATTGATAATAAACACAACAATATTTATAACAAACACAAAAAGAAAAATATGTGGCCATAAAAAAATCTCCCTTTTTATTTTTCATAAATACCACTAATAATAAAAATTCAATGTCATCTCTCTCCCACTTATTGAAAATAAATTAAAAGTAAAAAAACATATCCCTCTTATTGGTAGTGTATAAAGTATCTTCTAATTCTTATCTCAAAAAAATGTATATTCTCCCTATAATTAACATTGTGTGTTTAAGCATCAATTTTCTCCCCCCCCCATATTAATTATTTGGTAAAAGGTCTTAATTTAATATCTCCCTCAAACTCTTATAAATTTAAGAAACTCATCTTTCCTCATATGGTCATTCACTTCTACTACACTCACTTAATTCCATGAGAGAGGTAAATTTAGAAAGAATCATTTCTTATGAATTTCAAGTAATTATAATAGATTATTATCATAAAAGAATCATCAAAAAATGATTTTATTTACATTTATCTTAGAAATGTTCCATCTATTTAATAACTCTAAGTCCACATGGGATAACCCGATTCCAAAATCAAGAATGGTCAATTTTTATTAAAAAAAGTTTCCAAACAATTATCTATAATATTATATTAATTGAAAATTTATCTTTAAATGGATTTATAATATATATTAAAGAAATTTTATAAATATGCACTCACTTTAACAAATACATCAAAATATTTTATGTTTAAGGAGTTATTTATTCTATTTTTTAGATAATTACTCTAAATAGATAAATATAATGAATAAGAGTTAAAATAGTGGTTGAATGACATAATTTTTTTCTCCTTAAATAAATATTGTGATTGATGGCTTTCTCCACATGCATCTCCAAAACCAAAAAAAAATATAGAACATTGTAAGGTAGATGTACAATTACAAGTTATAAACATTTCTAATAAAATTATAAAATATATGTTAGTAAATATATATTTGTATATAAATAAGAAAAAAATAAAATAAAATTCACTTTAAATATCAAATCAATTAATTCAACTAATATATTTCTTTATTCATTAAATTTATTTTTAAAAATGTATATTTTTAATGTTTGATATATTTATTATTAACACAAATTTTAGAGGAATAGGTAATATAGAATGAAATGATTTCTTATAAAAACTATTTTTTAAGATATATTATGATTTTAATTTAATATTAAATTTATAAATTTTAGGATTTTAATTTTATAAAATTGACATAAGTTTTATATTTTTCATTTTCATGTTTTCTTAAGATGAATTTTTAGAATTTTTCTTTAAAGATTTATTTTTAGGTGAATAGGGAAAAATACAGTTTTTACAATTAACATTAATTTTGTGACATTAATAGCACACAAGTATGAATTGTAAATTTATGAAACAATATTATAAGACCATATATGTATTTTATAATTGAATTAATTATTTTAAAACAATTAATTCATAACCACTTATTTTATATTTTAGTGTTTAAGTTTTCTTTTTTTAAAAAATATTTTTAATATACATTTTGTATTTTAAAATTAAATCTTATCACATTTAAATATTTAATCAAAGAAAATGGATTTAAAATTATTTATCACTATGTTAAAATTATATAATAATGACCATTTTATTTTTGGTCATAAAGGATAAATCACGTAGGAAAAAACTAGTTACTAGGGTGAAAACGAAAATGGTAAAAATGAGTAAACTAAGTGATAAAGGGGATAAAATGTTTAAAACATGCTTTTAATTTTTTTGGGAAGATTTAATCAACCTTATATCTTACCCAATCTATTATTTCTCAATTTTGAACCAGTTTATTTGATAGGGACTTCCCATTAATGAAAATTTTTTGGTATTTACAAAAATACCATTCCTCTTCACTTATTAAAGTGGCACTGCACTCCTCACTTACATTCACAAAAAAAACCGTTATAATAGGCCCAAAATCTATAAAAAAAAACTTTCAGCATCATTTCTAATAACCATTAAGAGTTTTAATTATTCTCAAAAGACTATCCCTCAAAAGTTTAATCCCCATTACAAAAGAGATAATCCCTCCACAAATAATTGTGTTTTGTTTTACTTCACATGAAAAAATGGTTAGTTTCAGTATATATTTGGTGTTTATAAATGATATATATAATTAATATATATCATTAAAAATTTATTTTTGGATAACATAAAAGCTAATTATCATAATTAGGTAATTTATCGATATCGGTAAATAACCCAAAACTAGTTCATCAATATTTTTTTATTCCTTAAATGTATGTTATGGAATTTTTACATTATAAGTATTCATAAAACATAAATTATAGAATATTTAATTTTTTAAAATGTTGATATTTATGGGGAAAGTAATATTGTTACTACTTTTACACACTAAGTTCTAAATATTCAATATAATTAACACCTGATATTGAAATGAAATTACAACAATTAAATACATAGAGAAATTTTGTATTTATAAATAGTATAATTGGAAATGTATATGAATAAGTTCATCAAATAGTTAATTAAGATTCTTATATTTATGATATATTAGTTTAAATAACATCTACATAAATTAAGGGTAATGTTAAGGTAATTTTTAACTCAAAATCCTTTCATTGAGTTATAAAATTTCTTATTAAACTTCATTTACAAGAAATTTCATTTTTAATGATGTACTATTTTTCATTTTGGGTAGAAAGAGTTTTTTTAAAATAAAAATTTATGAATTGTTTTCTTGTCACTTTATTTATGAAAAAAAAAGAGTCTTTTGGAAAGGATACTCATAACTATGACTTTTATAGCGATGATTTTAAATTGTTCTCAAGAAATACCTTTTGTGAATTGGTGTTCATTTTAATCTATATATTCAAAAATATCTATCTCC
The DNA here is from genome assembly GCA_963277665.1 of Viscum album. Taxonomy (NCBI): domain Eukaryota; kingdom Viridiplantae; phylum Streptophyta; class Magnoliopsida; order Santalales; family Viscaceae; genus Viscum; species Viscum album. The sequence continues at coordinate 2,127,808,829 of OY728143.1, read as the reverse complement.
AATGATGTAACATTTCAAGTCTTACCCTCCATTCTTCTAGTAGTAGGTTATTATTTTTGTTGATCAAGTTTTCAATGTCAATCAATTTATTTCATGTTGTTATACTATTTGAAAATGGTTTGAAAACCATTTTTTTAATGGATTATTTATGAAAATTGAATGATTTCTATTTGGATGTTTTATAAAACCAATTTAATTTCATTATGTTCTTTATGAAAATAGATTAACTTACATATTGATGTTTAAAAACCCCATTCTTTTTTCATGGGTTCTTTAAGATATTGTGATGATTAATTTTAAGTGGCATGTATATGTATGGATAATGATGGGTGGGGTACAATATCATTCTCAAATGCATTGGTATAAGATTATATCTCATTAGAGAGTTACATGTTGTAATAATGAGATTTTTCACATAGTCAAGGCCATGATGGGTTTGATCGCATTTTCATCTGTAGACAAAATGAGTTTGTTCACATTGGTATGGGTATAATGGGTTTGGTCACACTTCTTTTCCTATTCTTATGTTTATGCCACATTCCCATGTTTTTATCAAGTTATGAAAAAAAATCAAGATTCATTTCATTTCCATGAAATTTTGTGTTTTCTTTATTATGGATTATTATTAAAGTATTTTGTAACTTTTTATCAGACTCACATTTTATATGATTATTAAGATGTATTTTTTTAGCAAATATTGATTCAAAAAAATTTTGTTTTTTTATGATCACAAACGTCCACATTTGTGTTACTAATGAATTCTATTTTAAGTGAATTTCATGAATTTATTATTCATAAAAATATTTATTTTGGAATTATAATCAAGACATTGAACCCTGGATAATACTTGTTAATGTATTTGGGATGTGTTTTAATATATTATAGAAACATTTTTTCCACCCTATGTGTGAAAACAGAATGTAATGAATCAACCTTACATTTGGAATAACACGTATGGATAATATGCCTTATGTTGTTAAGAAATTATGGTTAAAAACCCAATGTTGGTATGAAACCTTTTGTTTGAGGAAACAAACATATGGTACATAAATCCTACTTTTGGGTTCAACCATACATTTTCCACCCTATGTTTTGATTTTTTTCGTCAAGTGAAGGAACCCTGCGTTTGACTATTCAATGATGGAGTTTTAAATCTACGATATTATACAAGATTTATCCATTGGTCTGGAAGAAATTAAATATATTATCAAAGTTATATTACTACCAACTCAAAGCCATGTTGCGATTATATTCAAAGGTTTTTATTCAACAAAGTAAATCATTTGTATTCTTATGGGATTTTATGACTCTCTTGAATGTTTTTGATTTAAAATATTCATGATTTGTTGTGTGATATTTTTAAAGTTAGTTTAAAAGGTATTTTTTTCATCCTTCCGTATAAATATCAATAATTTCTTCATCAATACATATAAATATAATAGAAGAAATGGAGAAATATACAAGAAAAGGTTGTGTGAAGTTTCCTTCAGAGACACACTTTGGAGATATATATGTTTTGATCTATCTAATTGACTCACTGGTATTGTTTTTGTTTCTACTATGTTTTATTATTATATATTATTTTTCTATAATGATGAAGAATTTATCAAATATATACTTTAGATAAATATATGTTTAAAAATATTTATGTTGTTTTCTCTATCATAGTTTAAAGAAATCCTACACGACATTTCAGATTTATTTTCTTATGTTCATTATTGAAGATAAATTACATATGTCAATTACTTCTGAAACTGTGAAGTTTAAATTTTCTTATCAATAAGAAAAAAACTCTATTGATTTGTTAGATTTTTGAATACTCACACTCATTCATTGTTAAGTGTAATCTTCGTGCAGTAAATTATGGATTTTCAGTTTCCTGAAAAAGAACTATAAGGCTCTATAAACTCTTATTGTAGGGTTTAAACTGCCTTAACTTAGTTATTAAATTATAATGATAAGATGAGAAGTTCATGAAAATCACCATTCTCGTGGAGTTGAGTGTTGGTGGAGTGGACTAAGGGATCTTTGTTCCCTGAACCACTATACATCTGTGTTTATTTCCTTTATTTATTTCCACTTCTCACTCAACATTAAGAGAAGGAAAGTTATGATACTTAACAAGAGAGGATATATGGATATATTAAAGTTCTTGAAGAACACAATTCACCCCCTCTTTTTTTTATTATTTTTTTATAACCATCCTAACCAAACAATTTACATCATAGTTTGGACTCTATTGGAGATATTTCTCATTCTAGAAATATTTTTCTACCCAATAACTAGTGTCTAAAGACATACTCTATAGATATATATCTATTTTTTTAAATCCTTTAATATTCTATTAACTATAGTCTATTCAAATAATAAATATTAGAGGCAAGGATTTAACATGCCTTAAGTTAAAATTCAGACAAATACACCTTGAATTGACTGATTCTAGAGAAGTTATGCCAATGATTCGTGCTCTTTATTTTAATGGTGATAATTATGGATGTTGGAAAACTAGTATAATCATTTATTTGAAAAATATTGGAATAAGTTTTTAATTAAAGGCTATTAAGACTTATGAGATTCTTAAGGAGAATTTGTAAAATTGGAATGATGATTAAGAAAGAGAATATGATCTCAATTCCAAATCCATGAATGTTATTGAGTGTGGTTTAAGAAATGATGAACTCAATTGAGTATCTCAATGTTATACTAAATATGAGATGTGGAGAACAATATTTGTTGCATGTGAATAAACTAAAAATGTCAAAAAGTTGAATTAAACAACTTTGAAACTAAATTATGATACATTCATAATATATAAGGATAAAACTATCACTCAAATGAATGAAATATTGAGAGATATTTTCAATAATATTTCAGCATTGGAAGATTCAATTTCACAAGAAAAAAATGAAAAAAGTACTTGGAGTAATACCCTCAAAGTGTAATAGAATATCTGTAGTTATACTCCAATCGATACTAGTGAAAAAAATTTAGATATGAAAGAATCATTTGGGACATTAATTATTTGTGAAATTGAGATACTTGTTGAAGCTGAAAATCATAGAAAACATGATTAATATTCTCTCAAAACTACTATGGATGAATTATATGATTAATTTAATATATATTTGGATAATTAATTATCATATCTTAGTGATAGTTTTGAAAAAATATATAGAAATAAGAAGAAAGGGACTTGAGAAAATAAATGTTGTAAGAGCAAGAAAAAGGTCATACAAAGGAAATCTATCATTTAATAAAATAACAAAGGAAATATAATTAAAATAGAAAATGAAATATAATTGTAAAAAATGCATGGGTAATACTTCTGGTTCTCATGATGAATCATCTGCAGATTCTAAGGCTGAGAAAAAAAAAGACAAAAATATTCCCTATGACTCATACTGATCATGAGGTATAACCTTCCAGCTCTCAAAATTTTAGTTTTGAAAAACTATATAAGGATTAATTGAAAATTTATTTCTTTATAATATTAGATAAATATGAATCCTTTAATAAATATCATAGATAAATTATAAAATCATATGATGTTGTTTTATTAGATGAATAAAATTTGTCAGAACAGATTACAGATTTAAACTCTAATACTTCTAAAATTTTCTATGATCTTCATGACATTAATATTAAGGAATTATTGGTCAAAGTTAATTATTTAAAACAAGACTTGATTATTCCAAAAAAGGGGGAAAATATTTAAATCAAATTCTTGGGAAAATTAAAATTAATAAAGGAAAACATAGAATAGAAAGAAATAGTAAATAACCAAAAATATATAAAAATTATTTTTTTTTTGTTCTAAATAGAAATAACATCTCTATTTTTATATGTTTTTATTGTGGTATTAATGGTCATTATGTGAATGATTAATGTTTCAAAAAACCTAAAATTTCTAGTATTAAAAATTTGTATTGCTCAAAAAAATAGTTTACCTTGAATAATAGATTTATTACTCAAAACTATCATGTTTGGTTACCTAAAAAATTAATTTTTAACACTGTTGGGACAAAACTAATATGGGTACCAAAAAATCAATTTCATTTTTTGTTATATATTTTTTCACCACTAAGATGTATCATTAAATATTTGAGTGGTAAATTGATTGATATATGAAAGTCTCTACCAAAAGAGTGAATAACTCTGAAGTAGTTTGTTATCAAAAACCCTCAGTACTAAGAACAGTAATTCAGGAAGTATTTCATTTATATAACTATATTCTTCTAGTTTATTAACTATATTTCAAAGAAATATTAATATTTATAAAAATTTTATATTTTGACTATATAATTTATTTAAAATAAAATCAAACATTTTTAAGCATTGATTTACTCTTTAGATAAGCACAGAACTTATTTAAATCATGAAATGGTTATATTTTCCATCTTTAGACCTACTGAAATATTTATATTTATTTATTTTTTAATTTCATTTGTTTATTTAATCAAGAAAACTATTCTTATGAAACATGTATTTTTAAAAGAAAAAATTTGTAATGATTGTTCTGTATTTTTTTGATAATGAAAATGAAACATCATTTACACTTTTTCAAAATAAAATATTTCATATTCTTATTAAAACTTTTTATTTTTCATCATATTCTTATTATTATTCTTATTCTAAATATCTTGTTCAAACGACAATTGAAAACGAGTCACATAAAGATTAAGAGTTCAAGTACTTTAAGTTTAGAAGAAAATCTTTCTCATAAAAGGAAAAAAGTTAATGATTCTGATCCATCAAAAGAACATTTAGATTATTTTTTTGAATATTCATATGAAAATACTTCTAAAATAAATAAAGAAGATAATGGTTCTGAATAACTAGAAATATCTACCTCTTTAATGTCTTATGGATGTATTATATTTAAAAATATTCTATGAAAAGACATGAAAAGAAGTTCATAGTTCTGAATAACTAGAAATATTTACCTCTTAATCAAATATTCTATTATCATTGTGAGTAATAATTTTAGTTTTATTTTACTTATGAAAAGTTTTCATTTATATGTTTTAATTCATTGAATAATAAAATATTCTATGATTTAAGGGGGTTTTAATAAAATAAAAATTTTATTTTATATATTCTCCTTGTTTAAATATTGATATATTTTTATAGAAATCATAAATTTAGTGGGAGTTAATTTTACTACTCTTATCTTTTGATGTCACAAAAACAAGGAGAAGTTTATATGTTTTGATTTTATGTGGGACAATTTCTCTAAAAAATAAAAAGTATATAAAGGGATAATAATGGGAGAATTTTACTTTATGGGTTTCTAGTTTACATTCTTATTTTCATAGGGAAGAATTTTTCTGTAAAATAATTAGAATGGAGAAGTTTTTATCCTTATAATGGGGGAGAAGTTTCCTTTATGGAAGAAATATTATAATGAGAAAGAGGGAGAAATTTGTTTTGAAAAAAATTAAATTTTAAATATTTATGTTATGGGTTTTTTGGTCATAAAAAATGGGTATATTCTTGATCACATATTGATTCATCAATTCTAGTAATTTATTTTTTGTTTTGATTCTCATAAATACCCACATTTGTGTTGCTAATGAATTATCTTATAAGTTAATTTAATTAAGTTATTATTTGTCAAAATATTTATTTAGGAATTATATTCAAGACATTAATTCATTGGGAATACTTGTTGAAGTATATAGATGTATTTTAATATATTTGTGAAACCCTTTTCATACCCTACATGTGCAAGCGTAATGTATGGAATCAACCTTGTGTTTAGAACAACTCATGTCAATCATAGACCCTATGATGTCGGGAGAGCATGGCTAAGAAACCCTACATTGTTATAAAGCCCTATATTTGAGGAAACAGGCATATGGTACATGAACCCTACTTTTGTGTTCAACCATACATTGTCAACCCTACATTTAGATTTTTGTCGTCAAATGAAGGAATCCAATGTTTGACTATTCAACAACAGAGTTTTAAATCTATGATATTATCCAAGATTTATGCAATAGTATTAACAGAAGTAAAGATATTTTTTAAGATATTTTTTGATTGATTCAAAGGCTCATTTTTACTATATTCAAAGTCTCATATTTAATGTAGTATATTGTTTCTATTATTACAAGATGTTATGACACTCTTAAGTATTTTGGAATTAAAATATTCATGATTTATTATGAGATATTTCTGGAGTTCATTTGACCTAGATCTATTAATCCCACTATATAAATATAGATAAGTTCTTTAAAATACCCCAAGATCTTATGGTGTGTCTCTTTTAAAATTTAGCATCTTCTATAGTTTATGCTTCACGTAACACCAATCTTTAAACCATAATATATTACTAAATATGATAGTTTGACTAGTAATGTGACTATTAAGAATAGTAATATAACTAATAAAATAGTAAATTTACCTATGAAATTATAAATAAAATTTTCGTATGTTATGGAGGAAAATATACTATATTTATATCATATAATAATAAAATAAATGTTTTTTAAATTACAGATTAAGTGTTGATATTTTTGTTAAACATAAATGATTGTTTATAATTTTATAATTTAAATAATGATTTCAAATAATATTCATATTAATAAAATAAATTCATAAATTTATATTTTGTTTTATTATAATTATAATATAATTTTATGAGACCTTAATTAATTTTTCAAAGTGTTATGAAATTAGTTATAATTTTAAAATTGGTATTTTTCGAGTAAATGATTATTTTAAATAAAAATTAAATTTCTCATATTTAGAAAAAAAATTATTAAAATTCAATACATTTTTTAATTAAATACATCTAAAAATGGTTAGGGTGAATTTTTGGTATTTTTCTAAAATAGTTGAATATTTGGTGAATAGTGAAATGTTGTAACTTACGGTATAAGATAAATATATAAATTATTGAGTCATAGATTATGTATAGCTAATTTAAGACCATAATATCAAAATATCCTTAATTATTTTAATATATTTAGAGATAATTATCAAACTATTCATTTTTTTAGGAAAAATAATTAACTAATGACTAAAATAACGTGAAGACACCCATCTCCTCCATTATAAATATAACCCCTCCCCACCTATTCTCCACACACATCTTGAGACTTAAAGATTGTAAAATTCCAGCTCATTCCTATTACCAAGTCTTTTCCTTAAGTCCTAGAGCCTTTGGTCTCACAAAAATACCAATCCCAATCCCTTAAGGAGGTTCTCAAGGAGAAGAAATTCAAGAGGTAAAATCCTATTTCATTTTTCTTTTTTTTCAATTTATTTTATTTTATTATCCTAACCTAAAATCCTCTATAAAAATATTAATTACAACTATATTATATTATATATGCTATAATGTTATTTTTTTTAATGTAAAATCCATCATCAAACCCCTTCTCTCTTCCCTTTTATTCTAAAAATGAAAATATTGTCTGTGATATGCCGATTTACCGCCACCATGGACGATGCATTTTTAGTTTCCATTACCACCTTCATCTATGGTTATTAAACCATTATTCTGGTTAAATTAGACTTTATTATACATATTATAAGTTTTATAATGTTCTATAACCAGTATATATACATAATATTAATTAATAAAAACAAAACTAGTTCGTGATAATCAAAAATTCACCAAAATGAACTATTGTTATCATTAATGTTTTATCAGAATAATCATCTTAATATCTAGAAAAAAAATGATATATATGAATATTTAATATTAATTAATTTCATTAATAAAATATAATTTTAATTTTTTAGAATTAATTCCATTTTACATGAACTTACATATATATATAATTGAACTAATCATGAAAACCAAGGAAATGAACACTCCCGAATGACAAAATAGAATCTAATAACTCATAAAAAATACCTTAAATAAACTTAATAAAATTATAATAAATTAAATAAATGTTTAATAAGTTATAAATTAAATTATTAATGAATATAATTTCATTATCCACTGCATTAAGTGCAAGTGAGGAACACTGCTGGACATAAGGTAAGGATTTCTTCCCAAACCATCATTTTTCATTCAGGTTACACTTTATCTCTCTTATCCAAAGTGATTATTCATTATTTTTATATAATTATTATAAATTATGTTTATATATTTCAAACTCATATATCCATTTTAGTTCATCTTTATTTAATGGGAGAATATATGTTTTATAAGGTCCCCTTTTCAATTTCTTCTGATAAGCAAGCTCGGTTAAAGGGTACTTATCAATTTCTTACCCATTTTCAAGTACACTCCATAATCTATTTTAAACCACCAATATTTTTATAAAAAAAATTCATGAAGAACCATACTAGTTCATTTTTTTATGTAAAAAATTTAACCTTTTTACTCTTTAAAGAATGTTATATTTCCTCTTAAACTACATAGAAGTAACCCATTTCTAAAGTTTCTTTAAATCACTTTTTATTTATTTTTTCTTTAGTTGGAAATCATTTATGCCTCAAACATTATTTCATTTTCCTTCCATTTTATTTTTTGGGATATACATGTTTGTAATCTGATTTTATGAAAAATTCAAATGATTTTCCAAAAGATCTCTTCTTTCCAAAGTAAAAAAAGTGTATTTATCACAAGATTCCTTGATGATTTTATTAGAGTATCTTTATCTATTTAAATTACCTCTATTAAATCTTATTATTAATTGGTATTTATATTTAATTATATCATTTACCTTATCTTATTAAATTTTTTATGATCAGTTTGACTATGGATGGTTTATATTTATATCATTCTCATTATTACTCAAAATGGTTAGTGGTTATGTTTACTGGTTGGGGAAAGTTATTTACATTACATATTTATATGTTATCTATTTTTCATATCATTTATATAAAGAATTAATTGGACTTACAAAATGATGAGTGGTTTCCAATATAGACCCTTGATGCACCAGTAGGTCTCAAGAGACAAAACAGATATGGATTTGGCTAAGGCCTTAACCATTTATTTTCTTATGTCTAGGTCAAGGCCTTGATGGTTTGTTTCAGATGTTTAACATTTTTCATTCTCTCATTTTTATATTATTAATTGATACCTCATGTAATTATTTGACTAGTAAATTATCCATGGTTATGTTTCATGTGATTATTTATATGGAATTATTTATTTAGCTTTTATTCATTACATATTATGCTCAAGATTCTGTATTAATCGCATGTGTTTTTGTTTCTAACCTTGCCTTATTGTTTATGTTTATGATAAGTTCCATTGTATTGGTTACCCTTACAGAGCATCTAATCTCACACCTTTATTATGTATTATTTTTTCCTAGGTAGTAAAGAAGTATATTATGAAGGAATTTCAGGGACAATCTTGGATTTTATAGGTGTTTTCAATGGAGTTGATATGTTGTATTTTATTTCATGTTTTAATGTAATACTTATATTTATATCTAATTTTCCAATGATACTAAACTATTCATGCCTTCAGTATTTGAATTCCTTGTTTATTATGCCAATGTAATAATGTAAGGTGCCAACTCCTAGCTACTGGGGTCGGTGTCTTTATAGTTGGTATTAGAGGAAGTTTAGTAGAAAACATGGAAACTTGATCTAGAAAACACAGATTAGGTAACATAAACCTAATATGGACACTGAGTATTATCATAGAAGAAAATCCAATAATTTTGATAAGATAGATATTTTTTGTCTCTTCCTAGAAATACAACCCTATCTGGATACTACATATGGACATGGTTCTGGTACAGATGTACATAGGGGTAACAAATCCCATATGGTGCGTCGGTCCTGACTTGGCGTAACCTGGTATATGACAATGGTCCTTACTATGCACCTACTTTGACACTCCTGGCGGATATGCTTAGGATTTTTCAAATTTTCTTTAAAACTCATTAATAATGATTTAAAATAAAATATATCCCTAAAGAAACCATGTTTATGATTATGAGACAACCTATGTATAAATTTTTCAATTTATGTTAAGTGTTTTTCTATTTTGAAATTATTCATTATTATTCATAATCTAATTTAATGTATGAAATTTTTTATAAATGGTTCCTAGTGGAAGGAATTGGAACCATATCAACACGCATATCCCATGTAGGGATTTCCCTTCTATTAAAGATAATGATATTGGAGCTTCAACTAAGGATAATTTACTTATAAATATAATGAGATAAGCTAACTCAGGTTAGGATTAATAACCTTACCTATATGGAAAATTCAGATCCACAATATGCAGGAACAATGTTAGACTGCTTCAAAATACAACAACCTCCATCATGCAATGTGAATACAAACAAATTTGTAGCTAAATAGTGGATAAGTTCCTATGAGAAGATATTTATCACTTTGGGAAGTAATGAAAGATATATTCTTATCATAGTAGTTTATCATCTATCAGGAGATGTAGATCAATGGTGGTCATTAATTCAAAACATAAATAAGTAGAAATAAATATAAAATATATAATGGGAGGATTTTAAGGAAATTTTCTTGGATAAATATTTCCCTCATGAACAACGAGTGGATTTAGATAGTAAATTCTTGAGTCTGAGATAGAAATAGGATTAAAATGTATACAAGTATGAAGCCAACTTTAAAAGGTTAACAAGGAAATATTCAGACTATATATGCAATCCTAGGAGTAAGATTGTTTGATTATTTTATGGTTTAAAACATTCCTCTGAAGGGCACTGGTCTCCCAAAAATTTCTCATCATAAGAAGATATTATCTCATGTGATATCAAGATAGAGAAATAATTCTCTAAATCTTATGAATTTAAGAGGAAAAAGAGAAGAAGAGGGTGTAAAAGAAAATAATGGATAAAGGGAATACTAAAAAAAGGAATTTTTTAATGTGTGATACTTATGAAAGGAGACACCCTGGTGCCTTATTAAATGGAAAAGAAGTTTTTTACAAGTATGGTGAAAAGGGCCACTAAGACCATGATTATAAGGAAAATAAATAAGCTTCCAATGTTCAATGATAAAATTGAAAATATATGGGACATTATGAAAATGATTGTCCTAAGAGCCAAGAAAAAAATCTCTAAAAATGGCCAAGGGAACAATTCCATGCTTATTCTATCAAAACATATAAGGTTTAAGTTTATAATGATATGGTGTAAGGTACTTTAATAATATCCTGAAATTTATTTAAGGATTTATTTGATTCTCAATTATCACATTCCTTTATATCTTCCAAGTTTTCATTAAAAATTAGATATTTCCAATTCACCTTAATATGGGAGTTGTCAATAAGAACCCTAATTTAGAAACCTTATTACAATAAATATGTGTCTAATAGTTCATATTATGTCACAAAAATGCACTCTAATTGATGAATTTATCATCATAACTATGGTTTATTTCTATATTATCCTTGGTATAGACTGGAGTTAAAAATATAATGAAAAAATTAATTGTAAAGAGATTTAAATTATGATTTGTGATGAATGTATATACATTCTCATATTTATAAGGGAGACTTCATCATATGAGTCATATCTGGATCCAACTCTAGTATCTCTTCTAAATAAAATTCTTGGGAAAGAAGAGAAAATATTATTTTTGGATGAGGAATGAAATATTCAAATTTAATATGTACCTATAGTAAAAGAATACATTAGTGTATTTCCAGAGGATTTACTTGGACATCCTCCAAATAAGTAAGTTGAGTTACCTATTGATTTAATTCTTGACGCAAGACATGTATCAAATACTCCTTGTATAATGGCCATTATGGAATTAGAGGATCTCAAGAAACAACTATAGGAATTGAGTGATAAGGGATTTATTAACCCTAGTGTTTCTCTATGGGGAGCCCCTAATCTATTTTTCAATAAGAAAGATGGGTAAATGAGGTTGTACATTGAATATAGAGAAATAAATGGAATTACTGTAAATAAAAAGTATCACCTTCCTGTCATTGATGATTTATTTGATCAACTTCACATGGATCAATATTTTTTAAATATTTAACTTCAATGTAGATGTCTTCAATTACATTTGAGGAAGGAAGATATTCCAAAGTCATAATTCCAAACCAGGTATATATATTATGAGTTTATAGTAATGCCATTTGGACTAACTAATTAAACATCTATGTTTATGGAACTAATGAATATAGTGTACAAAAAATATATTTATGATTTTGTTGTGGTTTTTATTTATTATATCATGCTATATTCCTAAATCTATGAGGACCATGAGAACCACTTGCATGTGGTTTTGGAGACTCTTAGAAGAAAAGGGTTATATGGGAAGTTTAGAAAGTGTGAATTATGGATTCAAATAGTTTCTTTTCTTGTCCATATTATCACTAAGGATGGAATATCAGTCAATCCTATGAAGAAAAAGGCAGTCTAGAACGTCCTACACAAACAAACATAACTAAGTTATATAGTTTCATTGGTATAGCAGGTTACTATCGGCATTTCAATCCAAATTTTTCTTGATTATCTGGCCTATTAAACAAGATTACTCATAAAGGGGTTAAGTTCATATGGAAAAAAAATTGAAGAAATTTTTGAAGAATTAAGGAGAATATTAGTGAATGCTTAGATCTTGACTCTTACATCGGGAAATATTTGATTTGTGATTTATAGTTATGCATCAAGAAAGGATTGGGGTTTATCCCTATGCAGAATGATAGAGTTATTACTTGTGAATCAATTCAGTTAAAAACTCATGAAAATAACTATACAACTCGTGATCTTGAGTTAGCATCTATAATCTTTACTTTGAATATATAGAGACACTATCTCTATGGTGGAAGATGTGAGATATATATAGATCACAAGATTTTTAAATATATCTTCTCATAGAAAGGAATCAACATGAGGAAAAGGTGATGGCTATAGCTACTCTTGGATTATGATTTTTCAATATATTATAACCCTGGGAAGGTAAATAAGGTAGAATATGCATTGAGTGGGTAGGATCATGTAGTTATAAAAAAATTAGGATTGATAAAGATCATGTGTGCATGGATCTAGTAAATATGTATATGGAAATTATCAAGGAAGGTGAAACATAATAATTTTTTAAATTGGTTTCCCGGCCATCATTTTTTGAAAGGAATAAATGTTCTAAATCTGATGGTGATAATTTTCAAAATAAAATTTAATATTTGAATGATAGAAAATTAGTAGACCTCATATATGAAGGTGACATATAAAAATTTGTGAAGAGGATTTGTGTTCCTTATATACCCAAACTAAATATGGATTTATTAGATGATTCTTATATCTCAAATTTCTTAATACACCCTAGAACCACTAAGATGTATAGAGATTTGAATAAACCTTTCTGGTGGGATAATATGAAGCGAGAAATTGATAATTATGTATCAATTTTTTTAGTCTATCAACAAGTGGAGGTTGAAAGATAATATTCTAGAGTATTAATGCAACCTATTACTATTCCTACATGGAAATGGGATGACATTACTATGGATGTTTTCACTAGATTACCAAAAACACCAAGAATGAACAATGAAATATGGTTAATTGTTGATTGAATTACCAAATATACACATTTCCTTGCTATATGGAGGATTTTACATTAGAGAAACTTGCATGAAACTATATTAATGAAGTTTAAATACATCATAGTTCACCTATTTCCCTTGTGTCTAATCATTATCCATGATTTACATCGAACTTATGGAAAAGTATGTAGAAGGATATTAACACTGAGATTTATTTGGGTATTGTTTATCACCCTCAAACTGATGGGCAGTCTAAAAGAACCATTCAAACATGATAATACATGTTTAGATCATGCTCACTTGACTTTAAATGTATCTGGGATCATTATTTACCCTTTATAGAGTTTTCCTATAATAATAGTTTTCATTCATGTATTCAAATGAAACTATATAAAGCATTATATGGAAAGAGATGTCATACTCTAACTTCTTGGGATGAAGTGGGTGAGAGGAAGCTCGAAGGCCTTGAACTTATAGAGGAAACAACATAAAAGTTAAATATTATTCAAACCCATATCAAAGTAGCTCAAAGTAAAAAAAAAGTGATACTGATAATAAAATAAAGTATTTTTATTTTCAAGTGGAAGATCATGTTTTTATAAAAGTATATCCAGAGAAGGGTTCCATAACGTTCATTAAGAAAGGTAAACTGATACCCATGTACATTGGACCTTTTTAGTCTTGTAGAGAATTGGAGTTGTGGATTATTATTTGGTGATTCCACCTATCCTTTCTAAAGTAAAAAAATCTGTTCCACATCTCTTTGTTAAGGAAGTACATGATAGACCCAACACATGTCATCGCTTCTGAAGAAATATAATTAGAACATGATTTATCTGATTGTGAAGATTCTATCTAGAATCTAGATACTAGAGAACAGATGATGAGGAATCATATGACTCAGATAGTAAAGGTGCTTTGGAAAAATCATTAATTGGAAGAGGTGGTATGGGAACCAGAGGAATTTATGATGAAGCATTACCCAAATATTTTAATGAGGCTACATTCTGGAATTTTTAGGAAGAAATTTTTTTTGTAGGGGAGAATGTAACACCCCAAGATCTTATGGTATGTCTCTTTGAAAATTTATCATCTTCGATTGTTTATGATTCACGCAACACCAAGATAAAACCATAATATACTATTAAATATTGTAGTTGGAATGGTAATGTGACCATTAGGAATAGTAAAATGACCAATAGAATAGTAGCTTTACCTATAAAAGTATAAATAAAATTTGGGTATCTTATAAATTAAAATATGTTATATTTATATCATGGAATAAGAAAATAAATGTTTTAAAAATGAAAAATTATGTGTTGATATTTTTGTGAAACATAAATGATTATTTATAATTTTATAATTTAAAAAATGATTTAAAAGAATATTTTTTTCATAAAATAGATTCATAAATTTATATTTTGTGGTATTATTATTATAATATAATTTTATGATACCTTAATTAATTTTTTAAAGTGTTATAAAATTAGTTATAATTTTAAAATTGGTATTTTTTAGTAAATGATGATTTTAATTAAAATTTAAATTTATCATATTTAGAAAATTATTATCATAAAATGGAGTTAATTCTTTTAATTATACACATATAAAAATTGTTACATTTATTTTTTTGTATTTTTCTAAAATGGTTGAATTTTTAGTGAATAGTAAAATTCTCTAATTTTTTGTATAAGCTAAATACATGAATTATTGAGTCATGTGTTATTTGTGGATGATATAATAACATTATCTAGAACTATATTAGTTATTTTAATATATTTAGTTATAATTATAAAATTATTCATAATCTTGAGGTGAAATAATAAACTAATGAATAAAATAATGAGAAAACACCCCTCTCCTCCACTAAAAATACCATCCCTCACCACCTCTTCTTCTCACACATCTTAATACATTAAGCTTGTAAAATTCCAACCCAATACTCATCCAAAGTATCTTCCCCACATCTATGATCCTTGGTTCTCATAAAAATACCAATCCCAATCCCTTAATGAGGATCTCAAGGAGAAGAAATTCAAGAGGTAAAATCCTCTTTTGTTTTCCTTTTTTTCTTTTCAATTTCTTTTATTTTCTTATCCTTCCCTCAAATACTCTATCCAAAAATGATTTATAAAAATATTTTATTATATATACTTTAATTTTATTGTCTTAATATAATATACATCAACAAAACCCTTATTCTCTCCCTTTTATTCTAAAAATGAAAATATTGTCTGTGATGTACTGATTTACCACCATCATGGATGATGCATTTTCATTTTCCATTACCACTATAAATCATGGTCATAAAAGCATTATTATGGTTAAATTAGACATTATTATACATATTAAAAGTTTTAAAATGTTCTTAAACTAGTATATATACATAATATTTATTAATAAAACAAAACTAGTTCATGATAATCAAAAATTCACCAAAATAAACTAACATTTGTCATTAATGTTTTATCTAATGAATCATCCTCATGTATCGAAAAAAAATTATATATATGACCATTTAATATTATATAAGTTAATTAATAACATATAATTTAATTTATAGAGAATAAATCAAATTTTTAATGAACTTTCATACATGTATACAAGTGAACCAATCTTGAAAACCAAGGAAATGAACACTTCCAAATGATGAAAATGAAAATTATAACTCATCAAAAAGATCATAAATAATCATAAAAATTTATAATAAATCAAATTAATGTTTAATTTGTTATTAATTAAATTATTAATTAATCTAATTTCATTCTCCAGTACATTAAGTGCAAGTACAGAACACTTTCAGACATAAGGTAAGGGTTTCTTCCCAAACCTTAGTTTTTCATTCAGGTTACACTTTCTCTCTCTATCCCAAAGTAATTATTAATTATTTTTATATAATTATTCTACATTATATTTACATGTTACAAAATCATGTATCTAGATAAGTAAATCTTTCGTTAATTGGATAATAAATGTTTTATAAGTTTCCCTTTTCAATTCCTTCTGATAAGCAAGCATGGTTAAAGGGTACTTCCCAAATTCTTGCTAATTGTCAATTACACTCCATAGTTTTTTTTAATCCACTAGTATTTTTTAAAAATCATTATTTTTATCATGAATAACTATCTTAGTTCATTTATGTTTTTATGTAGATAATTAATCCTTTTACCTCTTTAAATATTGTTATATTTCCTCTTAAGCGGCACAGAAGTAGCCCATTTCTAAAGTTTTTTTAAAACTCTTTCCACTAGTTTTCACTTAAGTTGGAAATAATTTGTTCCTAAAACTTAATATAATTGTAATTTTATTTTATTTTCTAGTATATACATGTTTATAATCTGATTTTATGATAAATAAAAATTACTTTCCAAAAGAACTCTTCTTTCCAAAGTAAAAAAGGGTATTTGTCACAAGAATTCCTAGATGATTTTATTAGAGTATCTTTGTCTATTTAAATACCCAATTTGAAATCTTATGCTTGATTGGGATTGATATTTTATGATATCATCTACTATATTTTATTAAATGGTTTATGATCAGTTTGAATGTGGATGTACTATCTTGATACTATTCTCCCTATTACTCAGAATGGTTAGTGATTATGTTTACTGAATGGGGAAAGTTATTTACATTAAATATTTATATGTTATATATGCTTAAACCCATTCATATGATGTATTAATTTCACATAGTAAGTGATAGATGGTTCCATCTATATCCCCTCTATGAATTGTTAGGTCTCATGAGACAAAACATGTATGGATTGGGCCAATGCCTTAACCATTTTTTTATGTCTTGGATGAGGCCTCAACGGTATGTTTCAGATGTATAGTATTATAAATTCCCTTATTATGATATTATTAATTGATAACTCATGTAATTATTGGACTAGTATAATATCCATGGTTATGTTTTATGTGATTATTTATATGAAATTATTTATTCAGTTTTAATTCTTGATATATTATTCTCAAGATTATGTTTTAATGTAATGTGTTTTAGTTATTCACCTTGCCTCATTGTTTATATTTATAATATATTTTGATATATATTTTAATCTTACTGACCATCTGAGATCACCCCTTTATTATGTTTTATTTTTACCTAGGATGTGAAGTTGTATATTATGAATGACTTTTAGGGATAATCTTAGATTTTATGGGTGTTTCCAATGGAGTTGATATGTTGTATTTAATTTAAAATTGTAATGTAATACTGATATAGCACTGTCTTGGGCGCCCTCAAATGATTAGTGTGATTTTGGGGTACTTAGGTGCAGCAGAGTGGCTGACCAAGGTCGTCTCTCAAAGGAGGAAGTAGATTTAGAACAACTTTTTAAAGGTATTCTAAAAATAAAATAAAAGAGAATAAAAACACTATTTGAAATTATGTGGGTTGGTTATAGTTTATGAATCTAAAAGAAGTTTTCTGGAAGAAGATTGAATATTTTTTTGTTTTTAGTTTTGAAATGAAGTTCGATTAAAATGACACAACAAAAAGATGTTTTTTTAGAAAATATTTTAAAAGGCATAATCGATATAACTATACCTCTTCATTAAATTATTAATCATTATCATTTAAATAAATATCCACTTAATTATGATCCCCTAATTTGTTATCTTTCGAACCCTACGAGAGTTAACTTAACCACAAAGATGAAATTACTTAAACCATAGGCTAGCATCGGAACATGCAATCGCAGCACCCTGCTTTGATTTTTGTTCTAAGGTTAGATTATGGTCACTAGTTAATTAGAGAACATATCCATTATGTAAATGAGGATGAATTGTGTTTATGGGTTATATTTGAACTCAACAAATTTATCCTGTATGGTCTTGTATTACCGATTAAGATTGCGCTCTCACAATTTACACAATTCCTGACCTCGTGTGTTTTGTGTTAATTGTTCAATTGCTTGATTAGTTTATTACAATTTAAAAACATAATTCATGGATCATATTAAGTTAATTACAATATCTCAATGATTTAAAATAATTAAATGAATAAGGATAGAGGTCGATTGATTACTAAAAAGAACTACTCTTCCATGGGTGGTGTAGTCATCGTGGAGACGTTTTGCATAAGCAAGGGATTGAAAGGGTAAAACCCAATATTTTCTCCACTATTGATTACAACCCAATTAATAAGATTAATATAAGAAGAATAGGGAAGAACACAGAAGGTTATTTTAAGAAAAATTCAAGAAACAAACATGAAAGAAAATAAATACAAAGAGGATGTGGGAGAGGAGAGCCTTTTTAAAAGAGAGGTTTGCACAAGGGATTACTTCTTAAAAGAGTTTTTAGGAGCTCCCAAGAGACACCCATTCGGACACACCTTCCCAAAGCCTCTACCAACCCTCTCAAAGAGTTAAACCCCCCTTTAAATAGAGTTTGTGAGGGCTAGGGATACATACCTTTTTAAGTGTGAACTGAAAAAATCGGCAAAATATTTTATTCCATGTTTCACCGCCTAGTTGACCTCCAAAACTCGTGAATTTACCGCCCTTCCAGCAGGATGATTTGTTCCAAATCATGTCCCTGAGCTTGCCTCAAAATTTGGGTTCAATCCAATCCCGGATGAAGAGGATATGGCCCAAATACATAATACATGTCCATTCTGCCGAGTCCATCCCACCATTGGATTAATGGCCCATTTACTCCATCCAAATGCACTTCTTAGCTCTAGTGTCCTGAATAAAAGTTGTTTAACATTAAGTTAGTAAAACTGTTACAAAATGTCAAATTCAAATAATAAATATAAAAATATTTATCTTTGAAATACTACAGTGCACTATAAAAGGTAAAACTGGAATTTTCTCCAAATTTTCAAATGAATGATCAAATCCCAAATATTTTATAAATAAACATATTTAACACAATGTGAGAAAATTATATCATTTATTATCAATAAAATATTCAACAAAATAGTGTTTTATAAACTCCCCCACACTTACCCTTTTGCACTCCTGGGCAAAACCTCATGTCAAGTAAACATCAATATCAAATCAAAACCAATTTTAAAACAAATATCATTGAGATCAAACAATTATACACCAAGAAACAAAATATATCATGCCTCATAAAAACCATTATTTCAAGTTCTTCATTTATATTATTTAGTATATTTCCACTTCATTTATACTCCCATGCACAAAACACTTACCTCGCTTGAATTTTCTCTCATCACACAAATATCAATTTTCTTTTGCAATGTCTTTCTCATCCAAACTCATACAAGGGTCACCATAATCTTGATAGATTCCTACATCGCTACCCGATGTGAGTCAAGGACATATGTTTATCATGAGGACTTCTCAGGGTTTTTCTATGGCTTTTGTTAGGTAGGATTTATATGTGAAAAATTCTGAGGCTCAATGAGGAGGGCTTGACTCTTTTTGAAGCAAAATTGCATTAATCTAATTTTCACATAAATATGGTCTTCTCCTCAATCCCCATAGTATCAATTCAGCTCCAACATCATGAAAAGTCATGAAAATTTTACACCATTCATCATTTCAGCATAAAAAATTTCAATCTTCTCAAACAGGATTTTCTTGAAAGCTCCAGATGGGCACAACTTTCCACCTCAATTAGAAGCTCCAGAAAAGGCATAGCTTCACTTGTCATGAAAGCTCCAGAAAAGGAATAGATTTCAATATAATGACTTTATTCATTAGAAAACACATCTCTTCAAAATTTAATTTTCCACCCAAAGTATCAAAGAATGTGGTCGCAGAACACAAGATAGATTCCCCCACACTTAAGCTCAACTAGATTATGCAATTTCACTTCAAGAGTTGGTTGTATAGGGAAAATTGGCCTGTAATGTGGCTAACCTAATAGGTCGTGCATGGATTCTAAGGGATACAAGAATTAAATATTCAAGGTAGGCCATTATAAAAAAGGATTCTTTGAAATAGGGGCTTTAATACCAAACAAATTCCTCAATCATTTAAACATATGTACCTCAAACCCTCAAGTTTTGACAGGAATAGATCAAATTCTGGTTAAATCAAGCATGGTTTGGTTCTCTCAATAAGTGAGGTGAATGTAAAGAATATAAAAATAATGGTTTAGAAGCCTCACAGGAAAGTGATTTCAAATATAAAGACAGTGAGATGTGGCATGTGATTCAAAATTCAGCGTACTTTTCTTGAAATTACTAAATATTTGAACTTGAAACAAAGTCATTTCAGCATTTATTTAAACTTAGTTTCAAGGGGTAAATTGTTTCACTTATTGATATGGATTTAAAAATGGTGATGAGAATCAATTTATCTCAAATGTTTCAAAAAACACATAAAATTGTAAAATAAACACACAAAATTTGAAAAACACAAAAAAAAAATTGGTTTTTTTTAAACAGGAAAATAATTGAAATTACTAAACTAAAAGGTTCCCTCCCCCACACTTAAAATATTGAATTGTCCTAAATGTGAACCCATGAGATGATATATGCACATAAAATGCAGAATTTTTAAATAGGACAAATAATATAAAAGTGAAAGGGTTAGGAACAGCCTGATGTGCTCAAGTGACGATGGGGTCATGCAGTGTGATAAAATCCACTGCATTAGTAGGATGTCCCTCAATGTATCTCTTAAAATGTTTCCCATTGACTGTAAAGCTCCTTCCAGTGTCCTCTTGTGTGATCTCCACTACACCATAAGGAAAAACATTAGATACAATATAAGGACTTAACCATCTAGAACGCAACTTACCAGGCATCAACTTCAGTCGTGAACTACAGAGAAGGACTTTCTCTCCAACATGAAACTCCCTTTGTTGGATCATTTTGTCATGAGATTATTTTGATCTTTCCTTGTAGAGCCTTGAGTTCTCATATGATGACAGTCTAATCTCCTCAAGCTCTTGAATTTGCAGCTTCCTTTGGATTCCATCTTGGGCCAAATCCATGTTAGATTTCTTTATAGCCCAATAATCCTGATGCTCAACTTCCACGGGGAGATGACACGCTTTCCCAAAAACAATCCAAAATGGGGACATACCAATGGGTTTCTTTTATGTTGTCCTATAATCCCACAATGTATCATCTAAGCGCTTACTCCAATCCTTCCTATTTGGCTGCACAGTTTTCTCCAAAAATTTGTTTCAACTCACAATTTGAAACCTCAGCCTATTCATTTGTTTGGGGGTGGTACGGTGTTGATGTTTTGTGTGTCACCCCATACTTTCGAAGGAGGGAAGAAAAATTCCTATTGCAAAAGTGTGTCCCTTGGTCACTGATGATGGCCTTTGGTACTCCAAACCTGCAAAAAATCTATGCTTTGACAAAGTCCACAACAACATGAGAATCATCAGTCCTAGTGGCCTTAGCCTCCACCCATTTACTCACATAATCAACAGCAACCAAAATGTACAAAAAACCAAAGGAACTAGGAAAAGGGCCCATAAAATCAATTCCCCAAACATCAAAAATCTTACAGAATAAAATGGGTTGTTGGGGCATCTCGTGTCTCCTTGAAATATTTCCAGTTTGTTGGCAACGAGAGTATGACTTACAAAACACATGGGAATCATGGAATAATCTAGGCCAATATAATTCAGAGTCTAAAACTTTCATAGCTATCTGTTGGGGTCCAAAGTGTCCACCACATGCAAGTGTATGACAGAATTGCAAAACAGAATCAAACTCATGATCAGGAATACACCTCCTAATAACTTGGTCACTATACATGCGCCATAAGTATGGATCATCCCAAACATAAAATATTGAATCACTCTTTAATTTTTGGACTTGATGTTTCTTTAAATTTGTCGGGATTTCAGAGGCAACAAGGTAGTTAACTAAATCAGCATACCAAGGATGCGTACCTGAGATGGTATAGAGGTGCTCATCGGGGAAAGTGTCCCAAAGTGGTACCTGATCCAAGGTGTCATACTCTAGTGTGTGAGTAAGCCTACTCATGTGGTCCACCGCCAAGTTTTCTGGCCCCTTTTTGTCCTTTATCTCGATGTCAAACTCTTGAAGAAGGAGAATCCAATGGATAAGTCGTGGCTTTGCATCTGGCTTCTTCAAGAGGTACCTCAGAGCTACATGGTCAAAAAAATTAACTACTTTAGAGCCTAATAAATATGAACAGAATTTATCTAAAGTAAATATGACAGCAAGAAACTCCTTTTCTGTGGTAGTGTAGTTTAATTGGGTTGAATCCAATGTCCTTGATGCATAGGTAATCACATGTTAACGTCCTTATACCCTCTGAGATAAGACAGCTCCAACCGTGAAGTTGGAGGCATCACACATAAGCTCAAAAGGAATCTCCCACCGTGGGGGCTATATGATAGGTGGAGTGTTTAGAAGCTGTTTTAGCTCATCAAATGAATTTCTGCAAGAAACATCAAACACAAAATCAGAATCCTTTTGAAGTAATCTTGACATAGGAAGAGCAATCCTACTAAAAACTTTGATGAAGCGCCGATAAAATCCTGTATTCCCTATGAAAGATCTAACATCACTCACACATGAAGGATATGGTAAGGATGAAATAATATCTACCTGTGATCTATCAACTTTTATCCCATGTTTTGACACTACATGCCCTAAGACAATGTCATGCTCTACCATGAAATGACACTTTTCAAAGTTCAGGACCAGATTCTTCTCAATACAACGATTCAACACCTTTCCCAAACTAATTAGACATTCATCAAATGAAGACCCATACACTATAAAATAATCCATAAATACCTCCATGCAGGTCTCAATAAAATTAGAAAAAATACTCACCATGCATCTCTGGAAGGTACCTAGGGTGTTGCAAAGTCTAAATGGCATCCTCCGATAGGAAAATGTGCCAAAGGGACAGGTGAATATAGTCTTCTCCTGATCCTCTGGAGCTATAGGAACCTGAAAATATCCAGAAAATTCATCCAAGAAACAATAGTGTGTCTTCCCAGCTAGTCTCTCAAGCATTTGATCAATAAATGGGAGGGGGAAATGGTCCTTGCGAGTGGACTGATTTAGTTTCCTATAATCAATACACACACGCCAACTGTTTTGCACCCTCATTGGAACTAACTCATATTTCTCATTTTTAACAACAGTAACACCACTTTTCTTAGGCACAACCTGAATAGAACTTACCCACTGAGAATCTGAAATGGGAAAGATTAAACCTTCCTCGATCAATTTCTCAACTTCTTTTTTAACAACTTCCAGGAGGGTGGGATTGTGTCTCCTTTGTGGTTGTCTCGCCGGTTTATCCCCATCGTCCAAGAGAATACTATGCATGCAAATGGAGGGGCTAATACCTGATATGTCAGCCAAGGTCCACCCAATCACCCTGATGTTCTCCCTCAAAATATTCAAAAGCTTTTCTTCATGTTCAAAAGGGAGATTGTTAGCAATGATAACAGGTAATCTCTCACCACTCAACAAGTATGAGTATTTCAGATTTGGTGGCAATGGCTTGAGTTCTAATGAAGGAGGGTGTAGTATGGATGGAGACATTGAAGGAACTGAAATATGTGCACAAAGAGCATCAGTATCAGAATAGACATCATCAAAATTAGAGAATAAAGCATCAAATCCATCAACATACTCAACAGCCATGTCATAATCAGAGTGAACATGATCAAAATCAGAATATGAATCCACATCAAAATCAAATCTAAGAAAGGATTGTGTATCAGCAACATGTGTGGAAGTTCTCTTAGACATCATACTCGAACCAATACTCATAATCTCCCTAAGCATAGAAAAATCAAATTCTATGGAGTTTTTATTTGGTGGTTTAAAATGGGAGATAACAAAAGTAGAATGGTCCTCTGAGGGGTACTTCATGGAATCCATAACATTAAATATCAAAACTTCATCTCCAAAATCCATGGAAAGTGTACCCTCATTGACATTTATGATAGTTTTTTCAGTCTTGAGGAAGGGCCTACCTAAGATAATGGGGGTATGAGAACTTACCTGATCATCCTCCATGTTAAGCACATAGAAGTCTGCTGGAAAGATCATGTCTCTTACCCAGACAAGTACATCCTCAAGGACTCCCGCTGGATATGTTGTAGCTCTATTCGCCAACTGTACCACTACTCTTGTCGGTTTCAACTCACCAACCTGCAAGGAAGATATTACAGAGTGATGCATCACATTTATGGAATAACCTAAATCACAAAGTGCATCATAAAAGTGCAATTCCCCTATAGTTCATGGGATGGTGAATGTCCCTGGATCCTTGCACATTGCTGGAATTACTAGAGTTGGTGAAATGAGTGCTGAGACATTCCTTCCAAGGTTGATCCTCTCATTTCCCTTGAGCCCTCTTTGATTGGTTCATAGTTCTTTTAAGAATTTGGCATACCTTGGGATTTTCTTAATGGCTTCAAGTAGAGGAATGTTGATCTCTACACGCTTGTATGTGTCCAAAACCTCCTTTTTCATTGCTTCTCCAGCCATCTTCTTGGTTTTAACAACCCTTTTTGGAAAAGGAAGGGGTTTAGGAGGAACATCATCAATCTTTTTCTTACCTTTATCTTTCTCCTTGGATTTCTCATCAGTTGGATGAGGAGTTTCTCACTGATTTGGTGATGCGGACAGCTTGCGCATAACTTCTTGAATCTCTCCCAATACTCATACATTGACTCCCCTTGTGCTTTATTGATCCCCAAGATCTCTTTATGAATGGAAGTGGTCCTTGATGCTGGAAAAAATCTCTGCAAGAAAAGACGTTTTAAATCATTCCAACAAGTTACATCTTCGGGTTGTAAATAATATATCCAATCTTCCACAGCTCCATGCAAGTGAGAATGGGAATGCTCTTAATTTGATTTGGTCTTCAGATATATTTCTTGGTTTTATGGTTGAGAAAACCACATTAAATTCTTTCAAATGTTTATTGGGATACTCAACAGAGAGGCCATGAAACTTTGGACGTAAGTGAATTAACCCAGATTTTAGTTCAAAGTCCGATTAGATATTTGGGTATGCAATACAATTTGGTTGATAGTTAATATTAGGTGAATCCAATTCTAGAATGGTTCTATTAAGTTCATTTCCATTATTTTCAGCCATTGGTTCTTCTTTTATGTTTGAATTTGAATAACTTCCAATTCCAATGTTTCCAGAAGAGAGGAATTCACCAACTAGTTGAATATTGAAACTTCCCGTAGATTGAGAGTGTCTGATTCGTGCCCTAAGGTTGCGTTCAATCTCAGGGTCAAGATCTAAGAGATCTTCAGGATTAGTTTGTGTCATAAATCAATGAAAGATGAAAAGAAGGAAATTGGACCATAGTAAAATAAAAATTATAATTTTGAGTTGATGGTCCAAAAAGAATTAGAAGGAAATAAAAGAAGAAGGAAAAAATCAGATTGGGTAAAGATGGAAGAAAGAAGAGAGGAAGAGAATAAAATGTAAAACAAAATAAATACCTCTAATTGGTTGAAATAATTACTTGCCTCCCCAGAAACGGTGCCAATTTGATAAAGCGCTGTCGTGGGTTCCCTCAAATGATTAGTGTGATTTTGGGGTACTTAGGTGCAGCAGAGTGGCTGACCAAGGTCGTCTCTCAAAGGAGGAAGTAGATTTAGAACAACTTTTTAAAGGTATTCCAAAAATAAAATAAAAGAGAATAAAAAAGCTATTTGAAAGGATGGGGTTGGTTATAGTTTATTAATCTAGAAGAAGTTTGTTGGAAGAAGATTGTATATTTTTTTGTTTTTAGTTTTGAAATGAAGTTCGGTTAAAATGACACAACAAAAAGTTGTTTTTTTTTTAAAATATTTTAAAAGGCGTAATCGATCTAACTCTACCTCTTCATTAAATTATTAATAATTATCATTTAAATCAATATCCACTTAATTATGATCCCCAAATTTTTTATCCCTCAAACCCTACGAGAGTTAACTTAACCACAAAGATGAAATTACTTAAACCCTAGGCTAGCTTCGGAACACGCAATCGCAGCACCCTGCTTTGATTGTTGTTATAAGGTTAGATTATGGTTAGTGGTTAATTAGAGAACATGTCCATTTTGTAAATGTGGATGATTTGTTTTTAGGGATTATATTTGAACTCTACAAATTTATCCTATATGGTCTTGTATTACCGATTAAGATTTCGCTCTCACAATTTACACAATTCCCGACCTCACGTGTTTTGTGTTAATTGTTAAATTGCTTACTTAGTTTCTTACAATTTAAAAACACAATTCATGGATCATATTAAGTGAATTACAGTATCTTAATGATTCAAAATAATTAAATGAAGAAGGATAGAGGTTGATTGATTACGAAAAATAACTACTCTTCCATGGGTGGTGTAGTCATTGTGGAGACGTTTTGCATAAGAAAATGATTGAAAGGGTAGAACCCAATCTTTTCTCCACTATTGATTCCAACCCAATTAAGAAGATTAAGATAAGAAGAAGAGGTAAGAACAGAGTAGAATATTTGATGAAAAATGCAAGAAACAAACATGAAAGAAAATAAATACAAAGAGGAGGTGGGAGAGGAGAGCCTTTTTGGAAGAGAGGTTTGCATAAGGGATTACTTCTTCCAAGAGTTGTGAGGAGCTCCCAAGAGACACCCTTTTGGCCACACCTTCCCAAATCCTCGACCAGCCCTCTCAAAGAGTTAAAACCCCCTTTAAATAGAGTTTGGGAGGGGTAGGGATACATAACTTTTTAAGTGTGAAATTAAAAACTCGGTCAAATATTTTATTCCAAGTTTCACCGCCTAGTTTACCTCCAATACGTGTGAATTTCCCGGCCTTCCAGAAGTATTATTTGTTCCAAATCATGTCCCCGAGCATTCCCCTAAATTTGGGTACAATCTCGGATGAAGATGATATGGCCCAAATACAGAACTCATGTCCATTCTTTTGAGCCCATCCCACCATTGGATTAATATCCCATTTAATCCATCCAAATGCACTTTTTAGCTCTCATGTCCTGAATGAAAGTTGTAGAACATTAAGTTAGGAACAATTTTATAAAATTTCAAATTCAAATAATAAATATAAAAATATTTATATTCCAAATACTACAGTGCACTATAAAGGGTAAAACTAGAATTTTCTCCAAATTTTCAAATGAAGGATCAAATCCCAAATATTTTATAAATAAACATATTTAACACAATGTGAGGAAATTATATCATTTATTATCAATAAAATATTCAACAAAATAGTGTTTTATCAAATACTTATGTTTGTATCTAGTTTTCGTATTATACTAAACTATTCGGTCATTTGGGATGTGACTTCCTTGTTTATTATAACAATTTAATAATCTAAGACACCATCTCTAAGATACTGGGGTCTAGGTCTTTACATTGTTCATTGGGAAAATACATATAATATAATAAATAGAGTTATACACAAGAAAGGGTTTTTTGTTATTTCCTTTAGAGATATAATTTGGAGACATGTATTTTTTATCTCTCTGATCAAGTCACTATTGTTTTTTATTTTTCTGTTGCATTTCATTGTTACATATTCTTCTCTATGAATGGTGAAGCATTTTTCAAAGATACACTTTCAAGACATTAATTTTTAAACATATGTCTCATGTTTTCTATTTTGTTTTTTGAGGAAATCATACATGAAATTGAAGATTTATTTATTACTATGAATTATTTAAGATCAATTAAATATGTTAATTTCTATTTTAACTATGAATTTTAACTTATCTTCTCAATATAATAAAAAACTATTTATTTGTTATAGTTTTGACTACTCGTACATGGTCATGGTAAACTGTTATCTTCTTACACTAAACTGTGGATTTACAGTTCCCTATAAAAGAATAGGAAGGCTTGTTAAGTCTTATTATAAGGTGTAAACTTCCTAGAGAGAGTTGTTAAGTTCTAAGGATAAGAGGACCTGTTAGTGAAAATCACCAAGTTCGTAGAGTTGAGCATTGGTGGAGTGGACTAAGGTATCTATGTGTCATAAACCACTATACATCACTATGTTCATTTCATTTATTTATTTCTACTACTCACTCATATTTAAGATAATAAAACATTTATTGATTAATTAGAGAGGAATTCTTAATCTATCAATTTTGTTGATGAAAACAATTCACCCCCACCTCTTGTGTCTTTGTCTTCATTATAATCATCTCGACCTAAAATTATTATGGGAAACGTCGTATCTTTTAAGATTTGTTAATGTAATTTTTAGGATATTATGTTTCTCTAACCTGTTTTATGATTATCATTTAAGGTATTATGATATTTTATTAAGATATTTATTTCATCCTTATGTTTTTATTCATATTTATGATCTGATACATTATGATATGTTTTCTCCTAACTAAGAGTCTGAGATTACCCCTTTATTATTTTTCCATTCCCCTGGTTATGAATATGATTGTATAATATGAGATTTATAGGATGTGTAATAGTGGATTATGATTATGGATACATTTTTTCAAGTGTTATAAAATAATATGTTTATATTAATAATATCTATGGTGCTAAACATTTCAATATTTGGGTTATGTGGATTTTTATGAGATATAATATTTAAATAATGAGATTAATGTATTATTTATTAAATGTTTCACTTTGGACTCTTTATTTTTTATGAGAGAAAGGTTTATCTATTTTTGAATATTAGTTTTGAAAACTTTTGGAAGACCCCTAGATAAAATTCTAAGTTTATTTTGCAACCATTACCCATACTAGTATGTAAATGGGAAAACATCACAATAGACGTCATTATTGGACTCTCCAAAAAATCTAAATTCCATAATTCTATTTGGGTTATAATTGATCGCCTTACAAATAAAGTTCATTTTATTACCATCAAAGAAGATTTGTCCCTTAACTAACTCATCAATATACATATAAGGGAACTAATGAATATTCATGGAGTACCAATATACATTGTATATAATCAAGATCCACGTATAACCTTTAAGTAATAGATAAGTATGAAAAAATTATTTTTGGTAGAGCTAAGAATTATAACTACATATCATCCTCAGACAGATGGTTAGTTTTAGAGGAAAATTCAAACTCTAGAGGATATTATGAGATCTTTTTTTATATATTTACAAGGTTTTTGGGATAAAAAAACTCACCCTAGTATAGTTATTATATAAAAAAAATATTGTAACATTCATATGCAAGCATATGAGGCTCTATATGGGAAGAGATATAGGAATCAAACATATTGTGATGAAGATGGAGAGAGGAAGCTGATAGGTCCTGACCATGTCCATGAAATGATGAAGAATTTTCAAACCATTTGGTCACATATGAATGTGGAATAAATTTGGTATAAGGGTTATGTATATATTCATTGATGATATATATATTTTGAAATGGTGAAAAGGTGTTCCACCGAATATTTCAATAGATCTAAGTTGTGTGATTTGGGAAGAAAGAGAAGACGATCCCTAAATACATCAGTCCCTTTCAAATCATTGATCATGTTAGAGTCCTAGCCTATCACTTAGCACTCCCTCCACACCTCTCTTATGTTTGTGATATGTTTCGTTTATTACATTTAAGAATGTATAAACCAAACCCTTCACATGTGCTAAACATAGAATTTATGCAACGGAACACGATCTCTCATTTGAGGAACAAGCAATAGAAATTCTAGATTTAATTTCTAAGGTGATTCATTTTAATACTACTCATATGGTCAAAGTTATATATATAAATTATAATTTTGTGAATTTCTACAGTGGTATATTTTCATCCGTATAATGAAATTTCAAGGATGAAATTATTTTTAAGGGGGTAGAATATAAGGACCCTAGTTTTTCATCTAAATAAATGTTATGTTAGATGGATTTATCCATATGAAACACAAAAACCAAAAAAAATATAGATCATTATAGGGTAGTCATATAATTATCATGTATAAATAGAAGTAATAAAATTATGAAATATATATTAATAAATATATATATATAAGGAAAAAAATAAAATTCACTTTAAATATTGACTCATTTTTTAAAGCTATTATATATTTAATTATTAAAATGTATTTTAAAAAACATATATTTTTCATGTTTAATATATTTATGAGTAACACTGATTTTAAAATAATAATTAATATACCAAAAAATTATTTTCTATAAGAAATATATTCATGGTATAGTATGATTTTAAAATAAATTTAAATTTTTAAATTTTAGTATGTGAATTTTAAAAAATAAACACCATTTTTATTTATCATGGAAATGTTTTCATGAAATGAATTGTTGTAATTTTTCTTGGGAGATTAATTTTTTAGGTGATTAGTGAAAATATCATTTTTACAAAAACATGAAACTTATGAAATTACTATAACATAAGTATGTATTGAAAATTTATGAAAATTGTTTCTAAAAAAATTATTTTATAAGCAAATTTAAAATTTAAAAAAAAATAGTATTAATTTATAAACCTGTTTTTTTATTTTATAATTTATGTTACATTTTTCAAAAAAAAATAATATATTATATATTTTGTATTTTAAATTTAATATTTATAACTTTTAAAAATTAAATAAAACAAAAATGATTTAAAATATGGAACCATTAGGTCCAAGTTATATAATAATGAGAATTTAATTTTTGGGCACAAAGGATAAATTACCCAAGTAAAAACTAATTATCATGGTGAAAACTAAAATAGTAAAAATGAGTAAACTAAGAGGTAAAGGGACTAACATGATTAAAACTTGTTTTAAATTTAGTGGTAGAAGAATTTATCTACCTTATCTATTCCCCACATGATTATTTCTCAATTTTGGATCCACTTTCCTTGAGAGTGACTTCCCATTATTGAAAATATTTAGGTATTTGCAAAAATGCCACTCATTTTCACTTATAAATGGGGAACTAATCTCCTCACTTACCCACACAAAAAAATAATACATTAAGCCCCAAATATTCCCAAACTTCTCTCCCATGGTATTATACTCCTTTATTATGTTATTGTCTTCTCAAAATACCATCCCTAAATGGTTTAATCCCCTTTGTAAAGGAGATAATCCAAGAAGTGATGTATAAGTTCATAACCTCTCTTTATTTTTTCTATTTATTTATGATCTTTTATTCATAATAAAATTTCATTTAAGAATAATAAAATGATAAAATAATTATAATTATTATACATTTTTTATAATGATGGTAATGATATAAAAAAACCTTCCCATTTCCATTGAAAAAAATGAAAACCTGAATTGTGTGTTGAGCAGACTATGACCTCCATAAATAAATGTGTCTAGTTTCCCTTACCTTATAAACATGGATGGTTTAGATAATATTTGTTGAGTATATATGATTTATATATATATATATGTCTATTTGTGTGTGTGTAAAATATATCATTTATATGGTTATTTTTAGGTAAAACAGAAAGTAATGATTGTTATGAGATAATCCATAAATATCGATAAATAACCCAAAACTAGTTAGTCACCAATATTTTTCATAAAACATGACAAAATACCCTATTTAATAGAATTATAACATTATAATTATTTTTAAGACAACAATTATATAACCTTTAATGGTTTTTAAATGTTATATATTAGAGAAAAAATAAGATCTACACTACTTTTATGAACCTTGTTCAAAACGGTCAATATTATTAACACATGATGTTGAAAAGATATTTAAAAATATAATACATGAAGATAATTATTATTAATAAATAATATAAAATTAAATGTATATGGATAATTTTCTAAAATTGGTTATTAATATTTTTTTACTTATGATATAGGAGTTTAAATAACTTCCTATGAAATAAATTATAAAGGTAGTGGAGTTGATAACTCAAAAAAACTTTCTTTCAGTTATAAAATTTCTTATTGAAATTAATTTTCCAAGCCTTTCCATTTTGAATGATATCCTATTTTTATTTCCTGGGAAAATGAGTTTTTTAATCCACTTTCCTGAATTTTTTTCTTTTCACCTATTTCAATGAAAAAAATGATACTTTTTGAAAAGATACTCATAATTATGACTTTTACATTGATTATTGAAAAATTATTTCAAGAAATATATTTTTTGGTTTGGTTTTCATTTTTATCTCTATATTAAAAAAAATATCTATCACTAATGAATTTATGTTTTATTTGTTACCCTACATTCATCTATTAGTATGTGATTATTTTTGGTAGATCAATTTTTCAATGTTAATCATTTTTTTCATGTTGTTTTAAAATTTAGAAATGTTATGAAACCCATTTTTATTTTATTGGGTTCTTTATAAAAATTGAATTACTTCTATTTAGATGTTTTATAAAACCCATTTTATTTACTTGGGTTCATTATGAAAATAGAATTAATTCATTTTGAATTTGTAAGAAACCTATTCATTTTTCAAGGGTTCTTTAAGATATGATGATGTTTTATTTTAAGTGGCCTTCATATATATGGGTGCTGATGGTTGGGGACCTATATCACCATACATTTCATTATAATAAGCTTATATCTCATGATATTATCCATAATGGATATAATTAGTTTTTTTCATAGGTATGGTCGTGATGGGTTTTCTCACATTTTCAAGAATAAATAAGATGATTTTGTTCACATATGAATGGGAATAATTAATTTTCTAACACAGGTATTCATATTCTTATGGTTCTTCTATATTCCCATTTTTTATCAAGTTATGCCAAAATTTCCAGATGCATTTCATTTCAATGAAATTCTATATTTTCTTCATTAGTCCATATGATTAATTTATTATTTTCTTTTATGTCATTCTCACATTTTATATGATCATTGAGATGTATTTTGGTCCATGTCATATCTTTTATCCTTTCTTAATGATATTTTTATGATATTATGTTGCTCCTAATAGGTTTTATTATTATTATATAAGGTCTTTTTATCTTTTATTGTGATGTTTATGTCATACTCATGTTTTCCTTCATGTTTATGATCTAATACAATATGATATAGTATTCCCTTACTGAGAATATGATATCACCCCTTTATTATGTTTTTATTCCCATGGTTATAAAGATTATTATATTATGTGAGATTTCTAGAAAAGGTTCTAGGGGAGAAAAATTATGGAGAAATGTTTGAAAGAGTTATAAAATAGGATGTTTATATAAATGATCCCCAATATACTAAACCTATCAGTCATTGGGTTATGCTATTTTTTGTAGAATGTATTATTTAAATATTGAGATTAATTTATTATTTATATCTTGTTTATCTTGGGTCACTTTATTGGTGAGAGAATGAAAATCATAACTCAATATTCATTTTCATAAATGTTATCCAAAATTATAGATTTAACATTAATGAATAAATTGCAAGAAACATGGATTCTTTTGATATCTCACCCTCATAAGTTTCTCTATGTTCTCTTTAGCCTTCAATTCGAAGAATTTAATAAAATATAGACTGATATGGGAATAATTTTGGTCTTCCATCAACTTGCTAATATGATAAATAGGGATGAGAAATATTTCTAAACTCATTAGCTCTTTATAAATCAACTCTAGACTAATTCTTGACTTCACCCTTGTATTTATGAATTATTTTACCTTTGGGTGGCATAGATTATTTGATTTAATATTTCTTCTTAGTTTAAATAGGATTTTTACCTTTATAAATAAAGTAACATTTATTTCTTGGTGCATAATCCATTTATTTCATTTTTCCAACTGATCTTTCCATAAAATCATACACTCTTTGGGAAAATGTTCAAACTTCATCTTAGGTGTGGTTTACTTCTTTGAAATAATAGTTTTAAAACTTGTATCCATTAGTTATTTCCCATTATTTTTTATTTATATAGTTAGGATATTCGTATACCTAATAGAAACATGACTTGTATTCTTTCAACTTTCTCACACCACTTACTCAAATTTTTATTTTCCATTTTTGGGATTTTTCTCAACTTCTTCATTAAGAGTTTCAACTACTTATCCAATTAAAAACTAGTTAATCACCAATTTTTTCATGAAACATGACTAAATCCCCAATTTAATGGAATTATAACGTTATAATTATTTTTAGTACATAAATTATATAACCTTTAATGGTTTTTAAATGTTTTATATTAGAGAAAAAAGAAGATCTACACTACTTTTACGAACCTTGTTCAAAATGGTCAATATTTTTAACACATGATGTTGAAAAGAGATTACAAAAATATAATACAAGAATATAATTGTTATTAATAAATAATATAAAATTAAATGTATATGGATAATTTTCTAAAATTGGTTATTAATATTTTTTTACTTATAATAATGGAGTTTAAATAACTTCCTATGAAATCAATAATAAAGGTATTGGAGTTGGTAACTCAAAAAAACTTTCTTTCAGTTATAAAATTTCTTATTGAAATTAATTTTCCAAGACTTTACATTTTGAATTATATCATATTTTTATTTCGTGGGAAAATGAGTTTTTTAATCCACTTTCATGGATATTATTCTTTTCGCTTATTTTAATGAAAAAAATGATACTTTTTGAAAAGATAATCATAATTATGACTTTTACATCAATGATTGAAAAATGATTTTAAGAAATATATTTTTTGGTTTGGTTTTCATTTTTATCTCTATATTAAAAAAATAACTATCATTAATGAAGTTATGTTTTATTTTTTACCCTACATTCATCTGTTAATATGTGATTATTTTTGGGAGATCAATTTTTCAATGTCAATTGATTTTTTTCATGTTGTTTTAAAATTTAGAAATCCTATGAAACTAATTTTTATTTTATTGGGTTCTTTATAAAAATTGAATTATTTCTATTTGGATGTTTTATAAAACCCATTTTATTTACTTGGGTTCATTATGAAAATAGAAATAAATCCATTTGAATTTTTAAGAAACATATTCATTTTTCAAGGGTTCTTTAAGATATGATGATGTTTTATTTTAAGTGGCCTTCATATATATGGGTGATTATGGTTGGGGACCTATATCACCATCCATTTCATTATAATAAGATTATATCTCATGATATTATCCATAATGGATATAATTATTTTTTTTCATAGGTATGGTCGTGATGGGTTTTCTCACATTTTCAGGAATAAATAAGATGATTTTGTTCACATATGAATGGGAATAATTAATTTTCTAAAACAGGTATTCATATTCTTATGGTTCTTCTATATTCCCATTTTTTATCAAATTATGCCAAAATTTCCAGATGCATTTCATTTCCATGAAATTATATATTTTCTTCATTAGTCCATATGATTAATTTATTATTTTCATTTATTTCATGATCACATGTTATATGATCATTGAGATGTATTTTGGTCCATGTCATATATTTTAACCTTTATTAATGATATTTTTATGATATTATGTTGCTCCTAATAGGTTTTATTATTATTATATAAGGTCTTTTTATCTTTTATTGTGATATTTATGTCACACTCATGTTTTCCTTCATGTTTATGATCTAATACAATATGATGTATTATTTCCTTACTGAGCATCAGATATCACCCCTTTATTATGTTTTTATTCCCATTGTTATAAAGATTATTATATTATGTGAGCTTTCTAGAAAAGGTTCTAGAGGAACATAATTATGGAGAAATGTTTGAAAGAGTTATAAAATAAGATGTTTATATAAATGTTCCCCAATATACTAAACCTATCGGTCATTGGGTTATGCTATTTTTTGTGGAATGTATTATTTAAATATTAAGATTAATGTATTATTTATGTCATGTTTATCTTGGGTCACTTTATTGGTGAGAGAATGAAAATCATAACTCAATATTCATTTTCGTCAATGTTATCCAAAATTATAGATTTAACATTAATGAACAAATTCTAGGAAACATGGATTCTTTTGATATCTCCCCCTTATAAGTTTCTCTATGTTCTCTTTAACCTTCAATTCCAAGAATTTAAGAAACTATAGACTGATATGGGAATAATTTGGGTCTTCCATCACCTCTCTAATACGATAAATAGGGATGAGAAATATTTCTAAACTCATTATCTCTTTATAAATCAACTCTAGATTAATTCATGATTTCACCCTTGTATTTATGAATTTTTTTACCTTTGGGTGGCATGGATTATTTGATTTAATATTTCTTCTTAATTTAAATAGGATTATCAACTTTTATAAATAAAGTAACATTTATTTCTTAGTTCATAATCCATTAATTACCTTTTTACAACTGATATTTCCATAAAATCATACACTCTTTGGTGAAATGTTCAAACTTCATCTTGGGTGTGGTTTCCTTCTTTGAAACAATAGTTTTAAAACTTGTATCCATTAGTTATTTCCCATTATTTTTTATTTATATAGTTAGTATATTCAAATACCTAATAGAAACATGACTTGTATTCTTTAAATTTTCACACACCTCTTCCTCTAATTTTTATTTTCCATTTTTGGGATGTTTCTCAACTTCTTCATTAGGAGTTTCAACTACTAATCCAATCCAAAACTAGTTAATCATCAATTATTTCATGAAACATGACTAAATCCCCTATTTAAGTGAATTATAACGTTATAATTATTTTTAAGACATCAAATATATAACCTTTAATGGTTTTTAAATGTTATATATTAGAGAAAAAAGAAGATCTACACTACTATTACGAACCTTGTTCAAAATGGTCAATATTGTTAACACATGATGTTGAAAAGAGATTACAAAAATATAATACATGAATATAATTGTTATTAATAAATAATATAAAATTAAATTTATATGTATAATTTTATAAAATTGGTTATTAATATTTTTTACTTATGATAAAGGAGTTTAAATAACTTCCTATGAAATCAATTATAAAGGTAGTGGAGTTGGTAACTCAAAAAAACTTTCTTTCAGTTATAAAATTTCTTATTGAAATTAATTTTACAAGCCTTTACATTTTGAATGATATCCTATTTTTATTTCTTATGAAAATGATTTTTTTAATCCACTTTCCTGAATTTTATTCTTTTCATTTGTTTTAATGAAAAAAATGATACTTTTTTAAAAGATACTCATAATTATGACTTTTTCATCGATGATTGAAAAATAATTTCTAGAAATATATTTTTTTGTTTGGTTTTCATTTTTATCTCTATATTAAAAAATATATATATCACTAATGAAGTTATGTTTTATTTTTTACCCTACACTCATCTATTAATATGTGATTATTTTTGGGAGATCAATTTTTCAATGTCAATCGATTTTTTCATGATGTTTTAAAATTTAGAAATGTTATGAAACCCATTTTTGTTTTATTGGGTTTATATAAAAATTGAATTATTTCTATTTGGATGTTTTATAAAACCCATTTTATCTACTTGGGTTCATTATGAAAATATAATTAATTCCATTTTAATTTTTAAGAAACCTATTCATTTTTCAAGGGTTCTTTAAGATATGATGATGTTTTATTTCAAGTGGCCTTCATATATATGGGTGATGATGGTTGGGGACCTATATCACCATCCATTTCATTATAATAAGATTATATCTCATGATATTATTCATAATGAATGTAATTATTTTTCTCATAGGTATGGTTGTGATGGGTTTTCTCACATTTTAAAGAATAAATAAGATGAGTTTGTTCACATATGAATGGGAATAATTAATTTTCTAACACAGGTATTCATATTCTTATGGTTCTTATATATTCCCATTTTTTATCAAGTTATGCCAAAATTTCCATATGCATTTCATTTCCATGAAATTCTATATTTTCTTCATTAGTCTATATGATTAATTTATTATTTTCTTTTATGTCATGCTCACATGTTATATTATCATTGAGATGTAGTTTGGTCCATATCATATCTTTTATCCTTTCTTAATGATATTTTTATGATATTATGTTTCTCCTAATAGGTTTTATTATTATTATATAAGGTCTTTTTAACTTTTATTGTGATATTTATGTCATACTCATGTTTTCCTTCATGTTTATGATCTAATACAATATCATATATTATTCCCTTACTGAGAATCTTATATCACCCCTTTATTATGTTTTTATTCCCATGGTTATAAAGATTATTATATTATGTGAGATTTATAGAAAAGGTTCTAGAGGAGCATAATTATAGAGAAATGTTTGAAAGAGTTATAAAATAAGATGTTTATATAAATGATCCCCAATATATTAAACCTATCAGTCATTGGGTTATGCTATTTTTTGGAATGTATTATTTAAATATTGAGATTAATGTATTATTTATATCATGTTTATCTTGGGTTACTTTATTGGTGATAGAGTGAAAATCATAACTCAATATTCATTTTCATCAATGTTATCCAAAATTATAGATTTAACATTAAGGAATAAATTGCAGGAAACATGGATTCTTTTGATATCTCCCCCTCATAAGTTTCTCTATGTTCTCTTTTACCTTCAATTCGATGAATTTAAGAAACTATAGACTGATATGGGAATAATTTGGGTCTTCCATCAAATCACTAATATGATAAATAAGGATGAGAAATATTTCTAGACTCATTAGCTCTTTATAAATCAACTCTAGATTAATTCATGATTTCACCCTTGTATTTATGAATTTTTTTACCTTTGGGTGGCATGGATTATTTGATTTAATATTTATTCTTAGTTTAAATAGGATTATCAACTTTATAAAGAAAGTAACATTTATTTCTTGGTGCATAATCCATTTATTTCCTTTTTCCAACTGATCTTTCCATAAAATCATACACTTTGGGAAAATGTTCAAACTTCATCTTGGGTGTGGTTTTCTTCTTTGAAACTATAGTTTTAAAACTTGTATCCATTAGTTATTTCCCATTATTTTTTATTTATATAGTTAGGATATTCATATACCTAATAGAAACATGACTTATATTCTTTCAAGTTTCACACGCCTCTTTCCTTAAATTTTTATTTTTTGTTTTTGGGATGTTTCTCAACTTCTTCATTAAGATTTTCAACTAATAATCCAATCTAAAACTAGTTAATCACCAATTTTTTAATGAAACATGCCAAATCACCTCTTTAATGGAATTATAACGTTATAATTATTTTTAAGACATCAATTATATAACCTTTAATGGTTTTTAAATGTAATATATTAGAGAGAAAAAAGATCTAAACTACTTTTACGAATCTGTTCAAAACGGTCAATATTATTAACACATGATGTTGAAAAGAGATTAAAAAAATATAATACATGAAGATAATTGTTATTAATAAATAATATAAAATTAAATTTATATGGATAATTTTCTAAAATCAGTTATTAATATTTTTACTTATGATAAAGTAGTTTAAATAACTTCCTATGAAATCAATTATAAAGGTAGTGGAATTGGTAACTCAAAAAAACTTTCTTTCATTTTTAAAATTTCTTATTAAAATTAATTTTCCAAGCCATTCCATTTTGAATGATATCCAATTTTTATTTCCTAGGAAAATGAGTTTTTTAATCCACTTTCCTGAATTTTTTTCTTTTCACTTGTTTTAATGAAAAAATGATACTTTTTGAAAAGATACTCATAATTATGACTTTTACATCGATGATTGAAAAATAATTTCAAGAAATATATTTTTTGGTTTGGTTTTCATTTTTATCTCTATATTAAAAAAATATCTATCACTAATGAAGTTATGTTTTATTTTTCACCCTAAATTCATCTATTAATATGTGATTATTTTTGGGAGATCAAATTTTCAATGTCAATCAATTTTTTTTCATGTTTTTTAAAATTTATAAATGTTATGAAACCCATTTTTATTTTATAGGGTTCTTTATAAAAATTGAATTATTTCCATTTGGATGTTTTATATAACCCATTTTATTTACTTGGGTTCATTATGAAAATAGAATTAATTCCATTTGAATTTTTAAGAAACCTATTCATTTTTCAAGGGTTCTTTAAGATATAATTATGTTTTATTTTAAGTGGCC
The DNA here is from genome assembly GCA_963277665.1 of Viscum album. NCBI lineage: Eukaryota > Viridiplantae > Streptophyta > Magnoliopsida > Santalales > Viscaceae > Viscum > Viscum album. Next base: position 2,127,768,519 of record OY728143.1, on the reverse strand, counting down.
TTCATATATATGGGTGATGATGTTTGGAGACCTATTTCACCATCCATTTCATTATAATAAGCTTATATATCATGATATTATCCATAATGGATATAATTAGTTTTTTTCATAGGTATGGTCGTGATGGGTTTTCTCACATTTTCAAGAATAAATAAGATGATTTTGTTCACATATGAATGGGAAGAATTAATTTTCTAACATAGGGATTTATATTCTTATGGTTCTTTTATATTCCCATTTTTTATCAAGTTATGCCAAAATTTCCAAATGCATTTCATTTCCATGAAATTCTATATTTTCTTCATTAGTCCATATGATTAATTTATTATTTTCTTTTATGTCATGTTCAAATGTTATATGATCATTGAGATGTATTTTGGTCCATGTCATATCTTTTATCCTTTCTTAATGATATTTTTATGATATTATGTTTCTCGTAATAGTTTTTATTATTATTATATAAGGTCTTTTTATCTTTTATTGTGATATTTATGTGATACTCATTTTTTCCTTCATGTTTATGATCTAATACAATATGATATATTATTCCCTTACTGAGCATTTGATATCACCCCTTTATTATGTTTTTATTCCCATTGTTATAAAGATTATTATATTATGTGAGCTTTCTAGAAAAGATTCTAGTGGATCATAATTATGGAGAAATGTTTTAAAGAGTTATAAAATAAGATGTTTATATAAATGATCCCCAATATACTAAACCTATCATTCATTAGGTTATGCTATTTTTTGTGGAATGTATTATTTAAATATTGACATTAATGTATTATTTATGTCATGTTTATCTTGGGTCACTTTATTGGTGATAGAATGAAAATCATAACTCAATATTCTTTTTCATCAATGTTATCCAAAATTATAGAATTAACATTAATGAATAAATTACAGGAAACATGGATTCTTTTGATATCTCCCCCTCATAAGTTTCTCTACGTTCTCTTTAACCTTCAATTCGAAGCATTTAAGAAACTATAGACTGATATGGGAATAATTCGGGTCTTCCATCAACTCGCTAATATGATAAATAGGGATGAGAAATATTTCTTAACTCATTAGCTCTTTATAAATCAACTTTAGATTAATTCATGATTTCAATCTTGTATTTATGAATGTTTTTAACTTTGGGTGGCATGGATTATTTTATTTAATATTTCTTCTTAGTTTAAATAGTATTATCAACTTTATAAAGAAAGTAACATTTATTTCTAGGTCCATAATCCATTTATTTCCTTTTTCAAACTTATTTTTTCATAAAATCATACACTCTTTTGGAAAATGTTTATAGCATCCCGTATTTTTATAACATAAACTTTAATTACATTATACAGAACTGAGGATCTTTAAGGTTTAGTGTCTTTGAAACCAGGAACATAATACATGAAAACAAAAAAAATCTTCTTAAACACTTGAAAGGATTCTACTTAAGTTAATCCTAGGTTCATTACTGCATATCATAACCTAGGGACAAACATCAAAAGAAAGGGAGAGCCGAAGGCCCAGTAAGGGAAACAAGAGGAACATTTTACAAGTAAACTTGAGATACTTCAATAAGGTTATGAAAAGAACTTTAAGGCATGAGAAAGAAATAATGAGATATATCATAATAAAAATAACATTTTTCATAACATGAATATGTGGCTGCAACATTTAATATTGACAATCATTTTGTTTCACCAAGGTCCATCCCCAAGGTGTCATTAAAAATTACCAAGGTTATTCACCAAGGTATCAGTCTAAATGGCCATCTCTAGAGATTAAGTCTTTACCCAATGCATTGAAGCGCTATCTGGGCCCACCCTTGACATGTATTTATTATTATGTGAGCCACATATATCATCATCAATCATTTCATAAACATCCCATATATCATAAAAGAAATGGGTTTCATTTCATAATCATAACGTTTTAAAACTGCTTTAAAGACATGATCTTTATTTATCTTTAAACCCATAGAAAGGGAAAGTGGGTTTCATGTATGTAAATCCCAGAATTTAAAATAGAAAATTTTGATATATATGTGAATAACCCTGTAGAAATAAGAGCTTTAATTATTCACGTAATAACATAAAATAATTTTGAGAAAAAGAGAGAGGCATTTTGAGATGAAAATTTTGTAGCATAATGGCTACGTTATAGGGTTTTAGAAAACGTTGAAAAGAGAGGGGACATGGGTCACCCACTCATAACTTATCTATAAAAATATTATAGGGACAAAATATAAAGGATATTAATCATGGTAATGAAATTTTAAGGATATACCATTTGAAATGAAAAACATGGAAGTAAGAAAAAAATTAGATTTCTCTTATAAAAAATTCGGCAGCCTAACGGTGTCACTTAAACTTCAATAAAAATGAATTGACAAGATCAAATAGGTTATCTCATCATAAGATCATAAAAGATCAGTATGATAGATATAGAGATCATACCCCAACATAATAAAAAGTAACTTGAAATACTTGACATGAAAATAGAACTTGAAAATGAGAAGGGTGAAAGAATCCCTTAAAAATTCAGCAGCCTAACGGCACCACTTAAACATTCATAAAACAAAATGATGAGAATAAGATGGGATCTCTCATCATATGAACATAAAAATGGGATTAATGGGAATATAAAATAATATTCTCCCACATAATAACATGGATCATAAAAGGAATGACATAAAAGAGATTACTTGAAAAGAAAGAGAGAGGTCAGATCCCTTACCATAAATGTAACTCTTAAAACTCAAAGGTTGGGACCTTGAGAGGCTTGAGGGCACCTTGGGAGTACTACTTGGGAGGTAAGGAGACCATAAATTCATTGATAATGATTTTGGAGTCCAAAGGATGAGAGAATGGCTTGGTATTTATAGGGAAAGTGAGGGGACAAGGCATTAATGGCCAAGGGACACCTCATTGGTGGTTTTGGAAAAACCATGGGATTGCCCATGGTATTGGTCACTTGGGACACCTCATACCTTATCTTACTATTCATAAGTCGACCATATTGATTACATACTTAATACATCATTTAATGATGTCATTAAACACCCGTAACTTAAAAACTGTATTTTCACTATTCACTGAAAATTTATCTTTCTCAGAAAAATCCCAAAATTTCACCTTAACCAAATATCGACACTCTGATTACAAATATGAACTCCATTTTATAAAAATAATTTTTTATATATTTTTAATTTAATTTTTAATTAAAAAACACTATTCACCCCAAAAAAACTAATATTTGACAAATAATTTATGAAACCGTTATTTACCCATTTTATTGAATCACATTACTTAATCTTGGTGTCTAAATTATATTAAAACTTTAATTTGAGTGAAATTACTAATCTATTTGGTCACATTACTAATCCTAAGCGTAAAATCACTTTTCATAATTTACTATTCATCAAAAATTAAGTTGATCTTATTAGACTCCAAATTCCTTACTGAACACTTTTGCAGAGAACCTTTTTTTGAAAATCATTACACATCATTAATTATTTAAGGTTTACATAAATATTTTAAAATATCCTTTTTTCAAAATTCATCAATAAATACATCCTAAAATTATCCGGATATTTGAAATTTTACAAATTTCGCTAAAGGAAGAAATCTCAATTTATTCATCCCAAAGGATTACACAAAGAAGCTAGGGTCTCGTCACATAGCCCCTTATAACACCAGCATATGACCTAAGTGTAAGGTGTGCTATGGTGAGAGAATCTGAGGGAGGCTCAGATAACATTGCCCCAGTAGTAATCTCTACTAACTTGAACTTCTCTCGTAGGTGTTTCCGTTCAAGCTTGACACGCTGGAGTTCGGCTTGGGCTTGGTCTAAAGCGAAGCCCAAAGATGCCACCTCCTTCCCAAGCTCTGATAAGTGGGCTTCAAAAGGTTCAATTCTACTGGATGAAGCCATCGACTCCTCTTTCTGCATTAACCATTAACATCTCTATTAAATCATTAAGAGTAAGTTAATATACTACTCAAAAATTTTGGGTCGTTACATTATTCCCCCCTTAAGAAATTTCATCCCCTAAATTTATACTTGAGGCCTAGTTGAAAAGGTGAGGGTACTTTTGCTTCATCGTTTCCTCATGCTCCAAAGTCGCTTCTTCATATTTATGATTCCTCGACAACACTTTCACAAGGTGGGTAGTCTTGTTTCGTAGAACCTTGTCTCTACGGTCTAAGATCTCCACTAGCTGCTCCTCATAAGAGAGGTCATGTTCCAGTTGTACCACCTCTAGTTTCAGTACATGCGAAGGGTCGGGTATGTACTTCCTCAAGAGAGATACATGGAAGACATTATGAACTTGAGCTAGGTTCGGTGGAAGTGCTAGACGATAGGACACTACTCTTTTGCGATCAAGGATTTCATAGGGTCCAATTTACCAAGGGTTGAGCTTCCCTTTGTTACCAAACCGCATGACTCTCTTCCATGGAGAAATTAGAAGGAAGACTTTGTCACCAACACCAAACTCCAAGTCCCTTCAACGATTGTCGGCATAGCTCTTCTGCAGACTCTATGCAGCCTTTATGTGTTGTTGGATGGCATGAACCCGTTCTGTCATCTCTTGCACAAGATCAAGCCCAAGAAGCTTTCTCTCACCAATTTCATCCCAACAAGTAGGAGTTCTACATCGCTTTCCATACAGAGCTTCATAGGCTTCCATCTGAATACTCGAATGGAAGTTGTTGTTATAGGAGAACTCAACTAATGGGACGTGTTGATCCCATCCACCTTTAAATTCCATTGATCATAATCTCAGCATGTCTTCGAGTGTCTAAATAGTCCTTTCATATTGGCCATTAGTTTGAGGATGATAGGTCGTACTAAAATTCAATTCAGTATTCAGAGTATGTTGAAGACTTCTCTAGAATTTTGATGTGAATCTTGGATCACGATCAGACATGATGGATAGTGGTACCCCATGCAGCCTTACCACTTCCTTTACATATATCTTGGCAAGTTGATCCAGAGACAAATCTTCCCTAATAGAGATAAAATGGGAGGTCTTGGTGAGATGGTCCACAATAACCCATATCGCATTGTTTCCTTTGATTGTTTTCAGGAGACCAGTTACAATGTCCATAGTGATATTATCCCACTTCCATACTTGTATGGGTAGCGGTTGTAATACCCCCTTAGGAAGTTTTCATTCTGCCTTTACTTGTTGACGCACTAGGCACCTTGTAGTGTAATCAGCAATCTCCCTCTTCATGTTATCCCACCAATAATGATCACGAAGGTCTCTATACATTTTAGTGCTTCCTGGATGTATAGAGAAAGTAGAGCTATGAGCTTCATCCATAAGTTCTTTCTTTATCTCCGGAATAGATGGAACACATAGTCTTGTATGAAATTTCAATACACCTTCTTGATCAATATTTAAATCAGGGAACTTCCCATCTTTTACAGCCTCCAACTTCTCCTATAGCAAAGGATCTTCTTTTTGATCTTTCTTGATCTTCTCTAGTAATGAAGGTTGAGAAATAATTTGGGATAGGGTTTATGATGTCCCTTTCCTTATAATTCCCATGTCCAGTTTTACTATATCTTTAATCAAGGGATCTCCTAGGATCCTCATTGTTTCCAGAACAATAGGGTCTTTCTATCTTAACGCATCCACGACTTTGTTTGCTCTTCCAGGGTGATAATGAATTGAACAATCATAGTCTTTAATAAGATCCAACCATCTCCTTTGTCTCATGTTCAATTCTTTCTGTGTGAAAATATACTTTAGACTTTGGTGGTCAGCGTATATATCACATTTCTACCCATAAAGATAGTGCCTCTATATCTTTAGATCAAAAACAACTTCCGCTAGCTCTAGATCATGTGTAGGATAATTCTGCTTATGAATCTTCAACTGTCGAGATGCATAAGCAATTACCTTGTCATTTTGCATGAGGATGCACCCAAGCCCTTTTAGAGATGCATTTTTTAAAATAACGAATCCTTCTCCGATAGAGGGTAGTGTTAACACAGGTGTAGTAACCAATCTCTTCTTCAGCTCTTGGAAACATTCCTTGCATTCCTTTGTCCAGATGAACTTAACCCCTTTTCGAGTCAACTTGGTTAGTGGATTAGAAATACGTGAAAAGTTTTTCAAAAACCTCCTATAATATCCCGCTAAACCAAGGAAACTATGAATCTCAGTTACTGTTGTGGGTTGAGGCCACTCCTCCACAACCATTGTCTTTGCAGGGTCAACCGAGATTCCTTCATTGGTTATGATGTTCCCCAAGAAATCCACTTATTGTAACCAAAACTCACACTTACTGAACTTTCCAAAGAGCCTCTCCTTCCATAAAGTTTTCAAAATAACCCTCAGATGATCTTCATTCTCCTCACAACTTTTTGAATATATCAAAATATCATCAATAAAAACTACCACAAAGTTATCAAGGTAGTCCTTAAAGACTCTATTCATCAAATCCATGAAAATAGCAGGAGCATTAGTCAAGCTGAAGGGCATAACAGTAAACTCATAATGCCCATATATTGATCGAAAGGCAGTCCTTGGAATATCTTCCTTCTTCACCCTCAGTTGATGATAACCAGATCGAAGGTCAATCTTAGAGAAGAATTGATCCCCACGAAGTTGGTCAAATGAATCATCAATTCTTGGAAGATGGTATCTGTTCTTCACTGTGATTTCGTTCAGTTCTCTATAATCAATGCATAGCCACAATGATCCATCCTTCTTCTTCACAAAGAGAACTGGTGCTCCCCAAGGAGACACACTCGGTCGGATAAACCCCTTCTCCAACAAGTCTTGGAGTTGTTTCTTTAACTCTTCTAGCTCCACATTTTCCATTCTATAAGGGGTCTTTGATATCGGTTGAGATCCAGGTACGAGTTCAATGGAGAACTCTACCTCTCTTTCTGGGGGAGGTCCAGGTAACTCCTCAGGAAATACATCCATGTATTCCTGAACAATTGGAACATATTTTATTTGTATGCTCCCTTTTCCTTCTTCATCATCACTAATTAACTCCATAAAGAAAGCTATAGGAGGTGCTTCTAGATAGGGATCAGTTCGGGATATCTCTCCTTGGAAGATAACTGTAGGTCGTTTATTCAAGACTACTAATATTTCCTTACTTCTGCATTTGATCTTAGCATTATACTTTGAGAGCCATTCCATCCCTAGTATGACGTCTAATTCCAAAATGGGAATGACTACTAGATTTGAGATAAGATTTCACTCACTAAAGTAAACACTAGAGTCTCTAAAAACTTTTGATGCATGGATAATCCCACTTGGAGTCTTGAATGACAACTCTACCTCAAGAAATTTGGGGATTGATTCTATATTCTTTGCAAACTTGGAGGAAATAAAGGAATGTGTAGAACCAGAATCAAACAAAGTAGTTGCTAGTTTTGAGAGGACAACAAGAGTACCTGCTACCACATCATTCGGAGCTTCAACTTTAGTTGTTGTGATAGAAAAAGCACGACCTTTCTCCCCTATCCTTTACTGAGGTTGATAGTGATTCCCCTCTACTACCCTTGGATTTGGACAGAGATTAGCATAGTACCCAAGATGTCCACACTTGAAGCAATGGACTTTGGGTAAGGCCAGAACTATCTTTCCTCTATCGTTAGTGTTGGGGAGTTGAGGCTTCACCTCACTACGAAAATTCCGAGCAATATGGCCTCCTCTTCCACACTTGAATCACTTTCCACTTCCGATCAAGCAGTTCCCCAGATGCTTCTTCCCACATTTATTGCATGTGGTAAGTTACATTTTCTTTCCACCTCTTCCCTGATCAAACTTCTTCCCTAAAATGGGCTCCAATGATCTCTTCTTGTAATTTAATTTATGATACCATTATATCTCACCAAACTCTAGCTCGAATTTCATTGCACTCCGCATGATCTCCTCGTAGATATCATAGTCCCGGTTGGCTAAATTCTTCCGCAGATGAGGTCTCAGTCCACCGAAAAATCTATCAACCTTCCCACTTGGATCCATGACAAAGCTTGAGTTATATCGTGAAAGTCGGGTGAAGTTCATCTCATAGCTTCAAACAGATTTGTTCTCCTTTTTCTTCAGCTCAAGAAACTCTTTCTCCATTCTCGTTCTCATGGAACGAGGGAAATACTTATTAAAGAATATTCCCCGGAACTCTTCCCACTCCATAGCTTCCATCTCTCCTCTAGGCTTCATGTTTTTGACCAGTTACCACCACTGATCAGTTTCTCCCTCTAGGCGGTAAACAGCAAGGGTGACTTTTTCTTGTTCCAAACAAAGGAGTACAGAAAAGATCTTTTCAATGGAGCTTATCCATTGTTCTAAAACCAATGGGTCAGTAGATCTACTGAATTATGGTGGTCGTTGACGCATGAAGGACTCAATAGAATGTTGTTCCCTTCATTCTGAGATTCTCCTCTCAGCTTGATTCAAGTTATTACTCATAACTTGAGTCAGTTGGTTCATCATTTGGATGAATGTTTCTATTCCAGCTTCCATTGGAGGGTCTTCATCACATGGTGCATTACGGTCACCATCGGCACGGTTCCTCCTATTGCCCGCCATTTTCTAAAAGAATAAAACCTTAGTGATAAACTTATTTCATTTATGAATATTTTAACAACGACTTCATTCTTAGACAACTACATTTCTCTATAATTCCTTCATAATGATTCATAAAAAGCTTGTGATTAACCAAACATATCCCCCGGGAGTGTTGTAACCAAGAGTGCAGCAAAGCTCATTATCGTGCACCAGTTCTCGTTCGAGTCTAGCTCAAAGCGGTGTTTTCGGGTTTTACCCCTATGTACATCTGTTCTAGAGCCGCCTCTACCTGCTCATATCCAGACAGGGATGTATTTGTTTGATAAACCACTTACTTAATACTTACCAAAATACCAGGAAGTTTTCCTATATTTAAACTTTTATGTAGGTTTCTTCATAAAGTTTTTATATCCTAATTTCCACAAATAACTAAACCATCCTTTGATACCAACTATAGCATCCCGTATTTTTATAACATAAACTTTCATTACATTATACAGAACTGAGGATCTTTAAGGTTTAGTGTCTTGGAAACCAGGAACATAATACATGAAAACAAAAAAAAACATTCTTCTTAAACACTTGAAAGGATTCTCCTTAAGTTCATCCTAGGTCCATTACTACATCTCATAACCTGGGGACATACATCAAAAGAAAGGGTGAGCAGAAGGCCCAGTAAGGGAAACAAGAGGAACATTTTACAAGTGAACTTGAGATACTTCAATAAGGTCATGAAAAGAACTTTAAGGCATGAGAAAGAAATCATGAGATATATCATAATAAAAATAACATTTTTCATAACTTGAATATGTGGCTGCAACATTTAATATTGACAATCATTTCGTTTCACCAAGGTTCATCCCCAAGGTGTCATTAAAAATTACCAAGGTTATTCACCAAGGTATCAGTCTAAATGGTCATCTCTAGAGATTAAGTCTTTACCCAATGCATTGGAGCGCTATATGGGTGCACCCTTGACATATCTTTATTATAATGTGATCCACATATATCATCATCAATCATTTCATAAACAACCCATATAGCATAAAAGAAATGGGTTTCATTTCATAATCATAACGTTTTAAAACTGCTTTAAAGACATGATCTTTATGTCACTTTAAACCCACGGAAAGGGAAAGCGGGTTTCATGTATGTAAATCCCAGAATTTAAAATAGAAAATTTTTTTATATATATGTGAATACCCTTTTCGAAATAATAGCTTTGATTATTCATGTAATAACATAAAATAATTTTGAGAAAAAGAGATAGACATTTTGAGACGAAAATTCTGTAGCATAACGGCTACGTTACAGGGTTTTAGAAAACGTTGAAAAGAGAGGGGAAATGGGTAACCCACTCATAAATGATCTATAAAAATAGTATAGGAACAGAATATAAATAATATGAATCATGGTCATGAAATTTTAAGGACATACCATTTGAAATGAAAAACATGGAAGTAAGACAAAAATAAGATTTCTCTTATAAAAAATTCGGTAGCCTAACGGCGTCACTTAAACTTCAATAAAAATGAATTGACAAGATCAAATAGGGTCTCTCATCATATGATCATAAAAGATCAGTATGATATATATATAGATCATACCCCAAAATAATAAAAAGGAACTTGAAAGACTTGACATGAAAATAGAACTTGAAAAATGAGAAGGGTGAAAGAATCCCTTAAAACTTCAGCAGCCTAACGGCGCCACTTAAACATTCATAAAACAAAATGATGAGAGTAAGAGGGGATATCTCATCATATGAACATAAAAAGGGAATTAAGGGGAATATAAAATAATATCCTCCCACATAAGAACATGGAGCATAAAAGGAATGACATAAAAGAGATTACTTGAAAAGAAAAAGAGAGGTCGGATCCCTTACCTTAAACATAACTCTTAAAACTCAAAGTTTGGGACCTTGAGAGTCTTGAGGGCACCTTGGGAGGACTACTTGGGAGTTAAGGAGACCATAAATTAGTTTAGAATGATTTTTTAGTCCAAAGGAAGAGAGAATGTCTTGGTATTTATATGGAAAGTGAGGGGACAAGGCATTAATGGCCAAGGGACACCTCATTGGTGGCTTTGGCAAAACCATGGGCTTTCCCATGGTATTTTCCCGTGGTATTGGCCACTTGGGACACCTCATACCTTATATTACTATTCATAAGTTGACCATATTGATTACATACTTAATACATCATTTAATGATGTCATTAAACACCTGTAACTTAAAAATTGTATTTTCACTATTCACTGAAAATTTATCTTTCTCAGAAAAATCCCAAAATTTCACTTTAACCAAATATCGACGCTCTGATTACAAATATGAACTCCATTTTATAAAAATACTTTTCTAAATATTTTTAATTTAATTTTTATTTAAAAAACACTATTCACCCCAAAAAACTAATACTTGACTAAAAATTTATGAAACCGTTATTTACCCATTTTATTGAATCACATTACTTAATCTAGGTGTCTAAATTATATTAAAACTTTTCTTTGAGTGAAATTACTAATCCATTTGGTCACATTACTAATCCTAAGCATAAAATCACTATTCATAATTTACTATTCATCAAAAATTAAGTTGATCTTATTAGACTCCAAATTCCTTACTGAACACTTTTGCAGAAGACCTTTTTTTGAAAATCATTACACATCATTAATTATTTAAGGTTTACATAAATATTTTAAAATATCCTTTTTTTCAAAATTCATCAATAAATACATCCTAAAATTATCCGGACATTTGAAATTTCACAAACTTCGCTAAAGGAAGAAATCTCAATTTATTCATCCCAAAGGATTACACAAAGAAGCTAGGGTCTCGTCACTTAGCCCCTTATAACACCAGTATATGACCTAAGTGTAAGGTGTTCTATGGTGAGAGAATATGAGGGAGGCTCAGATAACATTGCCCTAGTAGTAATCTCTACTAACTTGAACTTCTCCCGTAGTCGTTTCCGTTCAAGCTTGACACGCTGGAGTTCGGCTTGGTCTTGGTCCAAAGAGAAGCCCAAAGATGCCACCTCCTTCCCAAGCTCTGATAAGTGGGCTTCATAAGGTTCAAGTCTACTGGATGAATCCATCGACTCCTCTTTTTGTATTAACCATTAACATCTCTATTAAATCATTAAGAGTAAGTTAATATACTACTCAAAAAGTTTGGGTCGTTACAATGTTCAAACTTCATCTTGGGTGTGGTTTCCTTCTTTTAAACAATAGTTTTAAAACTTGTATCTATTAGTTACTTCCCATTATTTTTTATTTATATAGTTAGGATATTTATATACCTAATAGAAACATGACTTGTATTCTTTCAACTTTCACACACCTCTTCCTCAAATTTTTATTTTCCATTTTTGGAATGTTTCTCAACTTCTTCATTAAGATTTTCAACTACTAATCCAATCCCAAAATAAATAATCACCAATTTTTTCATGAGACATGAATAAATATCCTATTTAATGGAATTATAACCTTATAATTATTTTTAAGACATCAATTATATAACCATTAATGATTTTTAAATGTTATATTTTAGAGAAAAAAGAAGATCTACACTACTTTTACTGACCTTGTTCAAAACGTTCAATATTATTAACACATGATGTTGAAAAGAGATTAAAAAAATATAATACATGACGATAATTGTTATTAATAAATAATATAAAATTAAATGTATATGGATAATTTTCTAAAATCGGTTATTAATTTTTTTACTTATAATAAAGGAGTTTAAATAAATTCCTATGAAATCAATTTTAAAGGTAGTGGAGTTGGTAACTCAAAAAAACTTTCTTTCGATTATAAAATTTCTTATTAAAATTAATTTTCCAAGCCTTTCCATTTTGAAAGATATCCTATTTTTATTTCCTGGGAAAATGGGTTTTTTAATCAACTTTCCTGAACTTTATTCTTTTCACTTGTTTTAATGAAAAAAATGATACTTTTTGAAAAGATACTCATAATTATGACTTTTACATCGATGATTGAAAATTTATTTCAAGAAATATATTTTTTGGTTTGGTTTTCATTTTTATCTCTATATTAAAAAATATATCTATCACTAATGAAGTTATGTTTTATTTTTTACCCTACATTCATCTATTAATATGTGATTATTTTTGGGAGATAAATTTCTCAATGTCAATCGATTTTTTTCATGTTGTTTTAAAATTTATAAATGTTATGAAACCCGTTTTTATTTTATTGGGTTCCTTATAAAAATTGAATTATTTCTATTTGAATGTTTTATAAAACCCATTTTATTTACTTGGGTTCATTATGAAAATAAAATTAATTCCATTTAAATTTTTAAGAAACCTATTCATTTTTTAAGGGTTCTTTAAGATATGATGATGTTTTAATTTAAGTGGCCTTCAAATATATGGGTGATGATGGTTGGGGACCTATATCACCATCCATTTCATTATAATAAGCTTATATCTCATGATATTTTCCATAATGGATGTAATTAGTTTTTTTCATAGGTATGGTCGTGAGGGGTTTTCTCACATTTTCAAGAATAAATAAGAAGATTTTGTTCACATGTGAATGGGAATAATTAATTTTCTAACATAGATATTCATATTATTATTGTTCTTCTATATTCCCATTTTTTATCAAGTTATGCCAAAATTTCCAGATGCATTTCATTTCCATGAAATTCTATATTTTCTTCATTAGTCCATATGATTAATTTATTATTTTCTTTTATGTCATGCTCACATGTTATATGATCATTGAGATGTATTTTGGTCCATGTCATATCATTTATCCTTTCTTAATGATATTTTTATGATATTATGTTGCTCTTAATAGGTTTTATTATTATTATATAAGGTCTTTTTATCTTTTATTGTGATATTTATGTCATACTCATGTTTTCCTTCAGGTTTATGATCTAATACAATATGATATATTATTCCCTTACTGAGCATATTATATCTCCCCTTTATTATGTTTCTATTCCTATGGTTATAAAGATTATTATATTATGTGATATTTCTAGAAAATGTTCTAGAGGAGCATAATTATGGAGAAATGTTTGAAAGAGTTTTAAAATAAGATGTTTATATAAATGATTCCCAAAATAATAAACCAATCAGTTATTGGGTTGTGCTATTTTTTGTGGAACGTATTATTTAAATATTGAGATTAATGTATTATTTATGTCATGTTTATCTTGGGTCACTTTATTGGTGAGAGAATGAAAATCATTACTCAATATTCATTTTCATCAATGTTATCCAAAATTATAGATTTAACATTAATGAATAAATTGCATAAAACATGGATTCTTTTGATATCTCCCCCTCATAAGTTTAATTATGTTCTCTTTAACCTTTAATTCGAAGCATTTAAGAAACTATAGACTGATATGGGAATAATTCGGGTCTTCCATCAACCCGTAAATATGATAAATAGGGATGAGAAATATTTCTAGACTCATTAGCTCTTTATAAATGAACTCTAGATTAATTCATGATTTCACCTTGTATTTATGAATTTTTTTCCCTTCAGGTGGCATGGATTATTTGATTTAATATTTCTTCTTAGTTTAAATAGGATTATCAACTTTATAAAGAAAGTAACATTTATTTCTTGGTGCATAATCCATTTATTTTCTTTATCCAACTGATCTTTCCATAAAATCATATACTCTTTGGGAAAATGTTCAAACTTCATCTTGGGTGTGGCTTCCTTCTTTGAAACTATAGTTTTAAAACTTGTATCCATTAGTTATTTCCCATTATTTTTTATTTATATAGTTATGATATTCATATACCTAATAGAAACATGACTTTTATTCTTTTAACTTTCACACACCTCTTCCTCAAATTTTTATCGTCCATTTTTGGGATGTTTATAAACTTCTTCATTACGATTTTCAACTACTAATCCAATCCAAAACTACTTAATCACCAATATTTTAATGAAACATGACTAAATCCCCTATTTAATGGAATTATAACATTACAATTATTTTTAAGTCATCCATTATATAACCTTTAATGGTTTTTAAATGTTATATATTAAAGAAAAAAGAATATCTACACTAATTTAACTAACCTTGTTCAAAACGGTTAATATTATTAACAGATGATGTTAAAAAGAGATTACAAAAATATAATACATGAAGATAATTGTTATTAATAAATAATATAAAATTAAATTTCTATGGATAATTTTATAAAATCGGTTATTAATATTTTTTTACTTATGATAAAGGAGTTTAAATAACTTCCTATGAAATCAATTTTAAAGGTAGTGGAGTTGGTAACTCAAAAAAACATTCTTTCAGTTATAAAATTTAATATTGAAATTAATTTTCCAAGCCTTTCCATTTTGAATGATAACCTATTTTTATTTTTTGGAAAATGAGTTTTTTAATCCACTTTCCTGAATTTTATTCTTTTCACTTGTTTTAATGAAAAAATGATACTTTTTTAAAAGATACTCATAATTATGACTTTTACATTGATGATTGAAAAATGATTTCAAGAAATATATATTTTTGTTTGGTTTTCATTTTTATCTCTATATTAAAAAAAATATATGTCACTAATGAAGTTGTGTTTTATTTTTTACCCTACATTCATCTATTAATATGTGATTATTTTTTGGAGATCAATTTTTCAATGTCAATCGATTTTTTTCAAGTTGTTTTAAAATTTAGAAATGTTATGAAACCCACTTTTATTTTATTGGGTTCTTTATAAAAATTGAATTATTTATATTTGTATGTTTTATAAAACCCATTTTATTTACTTGGGTTCATTATGAAAATAGAATTAATTCCATTTTAATTTTTCAGAAACCTATTCATTTTTCAATTGTTCTTTAAGATATGATGATGTTTTTTTAAGTGCCATTCATATATATGGGCGATGATGTTTGGGGACCTATATCACTATCCATTTCATTATAATAAGATTATATCTCATGATATTATCCATAATGGATATAATTAGTTTTTTTCATAGGTATCGTCGTGATGGGTTTTCTCACATTTTCAAGAATAAATAAGATGAGTTGTTTTACATATGAATGGGAATAATTAATTTTCTAACATAGGTATTCATATTCTAATGGTTCTTATATATTCCAATTTTTTATCAAGTTATGCTAAAATTTCTAGATGCATTTCATTTCCATAAAATTCTATATTTTCTTCATTTGTGCATATGATTAATTTATTATTTTCTTTTATGTCATTCTCACAAGTTATACGATCATTGAGATGTATTTTGGTCCATGTCATATATTTTATCCTTTCTTAATGATATTTTTATGATTTTATGTTTCTCCTAATAGGTTTTATTATTTTTATATAAGGTATTTTTATCTTTTATTGTGATATTTATGTCATACTCATGTTTTCCTTCATGTTTATGATCTAATACAATATGATATATTATTCCCTTACTGAGAATCCGATATCACCCCTTTATTATGTTTTTATTCCCATGGTTATAAAGATTATTATATTATGTGAGATTTCTAGAAAAGTTTCTAGAGGAGCATAATTATGGAGAAATGTTTGAAAGATTTATAAAATAAGATGTTTATATAAATGATCCCCAATATACTAAACCTATCAATCATTGGGTTATGCTATTTTTTTGGAATGTATTATTTAAATATTGAGATTAATGTATTATTTATGTCATGTTTATCTTGGGTCACTTTATTTGTGAGAGAATGAAAATCATAACTCAATATTCATTTTCATCAATTTTATCCAAAATTATAGATTTAACATTAATTAATAAATTGTAGGAAACATGGATTCTATTGATATCTCCCCCTCATAAGTTTCTTTATGTTCCCTTTAACCTTCAATTCAAAGAATTTAAGAAAATATAGACTGATATGGGAATAATTCGGGTCTTCCATAAACTCACTAAAATGATAAATAGGGATGAGAAATATTTCTAAACTCATTAGCTCTTTATAAGTCAACTCTAGATTAATTCAGGATTTCACCCTTGTATTTATGAATTTTTTTACCTTCGGGTGGCATGGATTATTTGATTTAATATTTCTTCTTAGTTTAAATAGGATTATCAAATTTATAAAAAAAATTAACATTTATTTCTTGGTGTATAATCCATTTATTTCCTTTTTCTAACTGATCTTTTCATAAAATCATACAGTCTTTGTTAAAATGTTCAAACTTCATCTTGGGTGTGGTTTCCTTATTTGAAACAATAGATTTAAAACTTGTATCCATTATTTATTACCCATTATTTTTTATTTATATAGTTATGATATTCATATACCTAATAAAAACATGACTTGTATTCTATCAACATTCACACACCTCTTCCTCAAATTTTTATTTTCCATTTTTGGGATTTTTCTCAACTTCTTCATTAAGAGTTTCAACTACTAATCCAATCCAAAACTAGTTAATCACCAATTTTTTCATTAAACATGACTAAATCCCCTATTTAATGGAATTATAACGTTATAATTATTTTTAATTCATCAATTATATAACCTTTAATGGTTTTTAAATTTTATATATTAGATAAAAAAGAAGATCTACACTACTTTTATGAACCTTGTTCAAAATGGTCAATATTATTAACACATGATGTTGAAAAGAGATTACAAAAATATAATACATGAATATAATTATTATTAATAAATAATATAAAATTAAATGTATATGGATAATTTAATAAAATCGGTTATTAACATTTTTTTAATTATTATAAAGGATTTCAAATAAATTATTATGAAATCAATTATAAAGGTAGTAGAGTTGGTAACTCAAAAAAAACTTTCTTTCAGTTATAAAATTTCTTATTGAAATTAATTTTCCAATACTTTCCATTTTGAATGATATCTTATTTTTATTTCCTAGGAAAATGTGTTTTTTAATCCACTTTCCTGAATTTTATTCTTTTCACTTGTTTTAATGAAAAAAAAATGATACTTTTTGAAAAGATACTCATAATTATGACTTTTACATCGATGATTGAAAAATGATTTCAAGAAATATATTTTTTGATTTGGATTTCATTTTTATCTCTATATTAAAAATATATATATATATCACTAATGATTTATGTTTTATATTTTACCCTATATTCATTTATTAATATGTGATTATTTTTGGGAGATTAATTTTTCATTGTCAATCAATTTTTTTCATGTTGTTTTAAAATTTATAAATGTTATGAAACCCATTTTTATTTGATTGGGTTCTTTATAAAAATTGAATTATTTATATTTTAATGTTTTATAATACCCATTTAATTTACTTGGGTTAATTATGAAAATATAATTAATTCCATTTGAATTTTTCAGAAACCTATTCATTTTTTCAAGGGTTCTTTAAGATATGATGATGTTTTATTTTAAGTGGCCTTCATATATATGGGTGATTATGTTTGGGGACCTATATCACCATCCATTTCATTATAATAAGCATATTTCTCAGGATATTATCCATAATGGATATAATTAGTTTTTTTCATAGGTATGGTCATGATGGGTTTCCTCACATTTTCAAGAATAAATGAGATGATTTTGTTCACATATGAATGGGAATAATTAATTTTCTAACACAGATATTCATATTCTTATGGTTCTTCTATATTCCCATTTTTTATCAAGTTATTCCAAAATTTCTAGATGCATTTCATTTCCATGAAATTCTATATTTTCTTCATTAGTCCATATGATTAATTTATTATTTTATTTTATGTCATTCTCACATGTTATATGATCATTGAGATGTATTTTGGTCCATGTCATATCTTTTATCCTTTCTAAATGATTTTTTTATGATATTATTTTCCTCTAAATAAGTTTTATAATTATTATATAAGGTATTTTTATCTTTTATTGTGATATTTATGTCATACTCATGTTTTCCTTCATGTTTACGATCCAATAAAATATGATATATTATTCCCTTACAGGGCATCTGATATCGCCCTTTTGTTATGTTTTTATTCCCATGGATATGAAGATAATTATATTATGTGAGATTTCTAGAAAAGGTTCTAGAGTAGCATAATTATGGAGAAATGTTTGAATGAGTTATAAAATAAAATGTTTATATAAATTATCCCCAATATACTAAACCTATCAGTCATTGTGTTATGCTATTTTTGTGGAATGTATTATTTAAATATTGAGATTAATGTATTATTTATGTCATGTTTATCTTGGGTCACTTTATTGGTAAGATAATTAAAATCATAACTCAATATTCATTTTCATGAATGTTATCTCAAATTATAGATTTAACATTAATGAATAAATTGTAGGAAACATGGATTCTTTTGATATCTCCCCCTCATAAGTTTCTCTATGTTCTCTTTAACCTTCAATTCAAAGCATTTAAGGAACTATAGACTGGTATGGGAATAATTCGGGTCTTCCATCAACTCACTAATATGATAAATAGGGATGAGAAATATTTCTAAACTCATTACCTCTTTATAAATCAACTCTCGATTAATTCATGATTTCACCCTTGTAGTTATGAATTTTTTTACCTTTGGGTGGCATGGATTATTTGATTTAATATTTCTTCTTAGTTTAAATAGGATTATCAACTTTATAAATAAAGTAACATTTATTTCTTGGTTCATAATCCATTTATTTCCCTTTTCCAACTGATCTTTCCATAAAATCATACACTCTTTGGGAAAATGTTCAAACTTCATCTTGGGTGTGGTTTCCTTCTTTGAAACAATAGTTTTAAAACTTGTATCCATCAGTTATTTCCCATTATTTTTTATTTATATAGTTATTATATTCGTATACCTAATAGAAACATGACTTGTATTCTTTCAACTTTCACACACCTCTTCCTCAAATTTTTATTTTCCATTTTTGGGATGTTTCTCAACTTGTTCATTAGGAGTTTCAACTAATGATCCAATCCAAAACTATTTAATCACCAATTTTTTCATGAAACATGACTAAATCCCCTATTTAATGGAATAATAACGTTATAATTATTTTTAATACATCAATTATATAACCCTTAATGGTATTTAGATGTTATATATTAGAGAAAAAAAGAAGATCTACAATACTTTTACGAACCTTGTTCAAAACGGTCAATATTATTAACACATGATGTTGAAAAGAGATTAAAAAAATATAATACATGAAGATAATTATTATTAATAAATAATATAAAATTAAATGTATATGGATAATCTTGTAAAATCGGTTCTTTCCACTTGTTTTAATGAAAAAAATGATACTTTTTGAAAAGATACTCATAATTATGACTTTTACATCGATGATTGAAAAATGATTTCAAGAAATATATTTTTTGGTTTGGTTTTCATATTTATCTCTATATTAAAAAAAATATCTATCACTAATGAAGTTTTGTTTTATTTTTTACCCTACATTCATCTATTAATATGTGATTATTTTTGGGAGATAAATTTTTCAATGTTAATAAATTTTTTTCATGTTGTTCTAAAATTTAGAAATGTTATGAAACCCAATTTTATTTTATTGGATTCTTTATAAAAATTGAATTTTGTCTATTTGGATGTTTTATAAAACCCATTTTATTTACTTAGGTTCATTATGAAAATAGAACTAATTCTATTTGAATCTTTAAGAAACCTATTCATTTTTCAAGGGTTCTTTAAGATATGATGAAGTTTTATTTTAAGTGGCCTTCATATATATGGGTGATGATGGTTGGGGACCTATATCACCATCCATTTCATTATAATAAGCTTATATATCATGATATTATCTATAATGGATATAATTAGTTTTTTTCATAAGTATGGTCGTGATGGGTTTTCTCACTTTTTCAAGAATAAATAAGATGAGTTTGTTCACATATGAATGGGTATAATTAATTCTCTAAAATAGGTATTCATATTCTTATGGTTCTTCTATATTCCAATTTTTTATCAAGTTATGCAAAAATTTCCAGATGCATTTCATTTCCATGAAATTCTATATTTTCTTCATTAGTCCATAAGATTAATTTATTATTTTCTTTTATGTCATGCTCACATGTTATATGATCATTGAGATGTATTTTGGTCCATGTCATAACTTTTATCCTTTCTTAATTATATTTTTATGATATTATGTTCCTCCTAATAGGTTTTATTATTATTATATAAGGTATTTTTATCTTTTATTGTGATATTTATGTCATACTCATGTTTTCCTTCGTGTTTATGATCTAATACAATATGATATATTATTCCATTACTGAGCATCTGATATCACCCCTTTATTATGTTTTTATTCACATGGTTATAAATATTATTATATTATGTGAGATTTATAGAAAAGGTTCTATAGGAGCATAATTATGGAGAAATGTT
This sequence comes from Viscum album, assembly GCA_963277665.1. Classification (NCBI taxonomy): domain Eukaryota; kingdom Viridiplantae; phylum Streptophyta; class Magnoliopsida; order Santalales; family Viscaceae; genus Viscum; species Viscum album. Next base: position 2,127,747,630 of record OY728143.1, on the reverse strand, counting down.
TGAAAGAGTTATAAAATAAGTTGTTTATATAAATGATCCCCAATATACTAAACCTATCAGTCATTGGGTTCTGCTATTTTTGTTGAATGTATTATTTAAATATTGCGATTAATGTATTTTTTATGTCATGTTTATCTTGGGTCACTTTATTGGTGAGGGAATTAAAATCATAACTCAATATTCATTTTCATCAATATTATCCAAAATTATAGATTTAACATTAATGAATAAATTGCAGGAAACATGGATTATTTTGATATCTCCCCCTCATAAGTTTCTCTATGTTCTCTTTAACCTTCAATTTGAAGCATTTACGAAACAATAGACTGATATGGGAATATTTCGGGTCTTCCATCAACTAACTAATTTGATAAATAGGGATGAGAAATATTTCTAAACTCATTAGCTCTTCATAAATCAAATCTAGATTAATTCATGATTTCAACCTTGTATTTATGAATTTTTTTACCTTTGGGTGGCATGGATTATTTGATTCAATATTTCTTCTTAGTTTAAATAGGACTATCAACTTTATAAAGAAAGTAACATTTATTTCTTGGTTCATAATCCATTTATTTTCTTTTTCCAACTGATCTTTCCATAAAATCATACACTCTTTGGGAAAATGATCAAACTTCATCTTGGGTGTGGTTTCCTTCTTTGAAATAATAGTTTTAAAACTTGTATCCATTAGTTATTTCCCATTATTTTTTATTTATATAGTTAGGATATTCATATACATAATAGAAACATGACTTGTATTCTTTCAACTTTCACACACCTCTTCCTCAAATTTTTATTTTCTATTTTTGGGATGTTTCTCAACTTCTTCATTAAGAGTTTCAACTACTAATCCAATCAAAAACTAGTTAATCACCAATTTTTTCATGAGACATGAATAAATCCCCTATTTAATGGAATTATAACGTTATAATTATTTTTAAGACATCAATTATATAACCTTTAATGGTTTTTAAATGTTATATATTAGAGAAAAAAGAAGATCTACACTACTTTTACGAACCTTGTTCAAAACAGTCAATATTATTAACACATGATGTTGAAAAGAGATTACAAAAATATAATACATGAAGATAATTATTATTAACAAATAATATAAAATTAACTGTATATGGATAATTTTCTAAAATCGGTTATCAATATTTTTTTACTTATGATAAAGGAGTTTAAATAACATCCTACGAAATCAATTATAAAGGTAGTAGAGTTGGTAACTCAAAAAAACTTTCTTTCAGTTATAAAATTTATTATTGAAATTAATTTTCCAATCCTTTCCATTTTGAATTATATCCTATTTTTATTTCTTGGGAAAATGAGTTTTTTAATCCACTTTCATGATTTTTATTCTTTTCACTTGTTTTAAGGAAAAAAATGATACTTTTTGAAAATATACTCATAACTATGACTTTTACATCGATGATTGAAAAATGATTTCAATAAATATATTTTTTGGTTTGGTTTTCATTTTTATCTCTATATTAAAAAAAATATCTATCACTAATGAATTTATGTTTTATTTTTTACCCTACATTCATCTATTAATATGTGATTATTTTTGGTAGATCAATTTTTCAATGTCAATTGATTTTTTTCATGTTGTTTTAAAATTTAGAATTGTTATGAAACCCAATTTTATTTTATTGGGTTCTTTATAAAAATTGAATTATTTCTATTTGGATGTTTTATAAAACTCATTTTATTTACTTGGGTTCATTATGAAAATAGAATTAATTCCATTTAAATTTTTAAGAATCCTATTCATTTTTTAAGGGTTATTTAAGATATGATGATGTATTATTTTAAGTGGCCTTAATATATATGGGTGATGATGGTTTGGGACCTATAACACCGTACATTTCATTTTAATAAGCTTATATCTCATGATATTATCCATAACGGATATAATTATTTTTTTTATATAACTATGGTCATGATGGGTTTTCTCACATTTTCAAGAATAAATAATATGAGTTTGTTCACATATGAAGGGGAATAATTAATTTTCTAACATAGGTATTCATATTATTATGGTTCTTCTATATTCCCATTTTTTATCAAGTTATGCCAAAATTTACAGATGCATTTCATTTCCATGAAATTCTATATTTTCTTCATTAGTCTATATGATTAATTTATTATTTTCTTTTATGTCATGCTCACATGTTATGTGATCATTGAGGTGTATTTTGGTCCATGTCATATCTTTTATCCTTTCTTAATGATATTTTTATGATATTATGTTACTTCTAATAGGTTTTATTATTATTATATATGGTCTTTTAACCTTTATTGTGATATTTATGTCATACTCATGTTTTCCTTCCTGTTTATGATCTAATACAATATGATATATTATTCCCTTACTGAGAATCTGATATCACCCCTTTATTATGTTTTTATTCCCATGGTTATAATGATTATTATATTATGTGAGATTTCTAGAAAAGGTTCTAGAGGAGAATAATTATGGAGAAATGTTTGAAAGAGTTATAATATAAGATGTTTATATAAATGATCCCCAATATACTGAACCAATCAGTCATGGGGTTATGCTATTTTTGTGGAATGTATTATTTGAATAATGAGATTAATGTATTATTTATGTCATGTTTATCTTGGGTCACTTTATTGGTGAGAGAATGAAAATCATAACTCAATATTCATTTTCATAAATATTATCCAAAATTATAGATTTAACATTAATGAATAAATTACAGGAAACATGGATTCTTTTGATATCTCCCCCTCATAAGTTTCTCTATGTTCTCTTTAACCTTCAATTCGAATCATTTAAAAAACTATAGACTGATATGGGAATAATTCGGGTCTTCCATCAACTCACTAATATGATAAATTGGGATGAGAAATATTTCTAAACTCAATAGCTCTTTATAAATCAACTCTAGATTAATTCATGATTTCACCCTTGTATTTATGAATTGTTTTACCTTTGGGTGGCATGGATTATTTGATTTAATATTTCTTCTTAGTTTAAATAGTATTATAAACTTTATAAAGAAAGTAACATTTATTTCTTTGTGCATAATCCATTTATTTCCTTTATCCAACTGATCTTTCCATAAAATCATACACACTTTGGGAAAATGTTCAAACTTTATCTTGGGTGTGGTTTCCTTCTTTGAAACCGTAGATTTAAAACTTGTATCCATCAGTTATTTCCCATTATTTTTTATTTATATTGTTAGGATATTCATATACCTAATAGAAACATGACTTGTATTCTTTCAACTTTCACACAGCTCTTCCTCAAATTTTTATTTGCCATTTTTGGGATGTTTCTCAACTTCTTCATTAAGAGTTTCAACTACTAATCCAATCCAAATATTCCTCCCTTTTATTGACTCTTTTCATTAAGATTCCATCTTCCTGCCATTATAAATTATTTCCAAGGAAATTTTAAAATGGTCCATGATGTTTTTTCCACTTTAAAAATAAAATAATATTTCTTTTTCTAGTGTGACATCCTTTTCAACATTCTTTTACAAATTCTTGAGAGTAACTTGTTCTATCATCTTCACAAGTTTCATTCCCAAGTCCAAAAAACATTTTTTATTCACATGTTTATTAGTATCTAATGGTCCTTCATTTTCTTTATTATGTGATTTATACATATAAATATTGTATCAATATTCACTATAGGAGTGATCACCATTGCTTCACATCTCATAGAAATTTTTAAAACATTCAAAACCTATTTTTCATTATTAGATTCTTCTTTTTTTTTATGAGGTATATTTGGGCCAGTAGGTTTTCTATTGATTTTATTTTTTATCCCCCTTGTTTTTTATATTAAACTTGTAAAAACTAATAAGTTATTCAATCAATAAATATCCTTTCTACAAAAATACCAATTTCACCAATAATTATGGATTAATCTATTTATTCTACTTAGACATGCAGTCTGGCCAAAATTATTCACTTGTTTTTTTGGACTATAACACCAATGTTTTAGGTGCCATTTTGGGAAATGATTTTTTCCATACTTAATGATGTGGATGGTTTATTTGAAATTTTAGCCACCCATATTTTAAAATATTTTAAATTTTTCATGAAATTATAGAAAAAATAGATTCATGAAAAGTAATTTTTTTAATGTTGTATGATACCTTTTCAATGATCTCAAGGTGGATCCATATGTATATGATCTTAAGATATTTATCCCACCATTTGAGTCTTCTTTGAAGTAATATATATATAGGTTATAATTATATTGGAAGCGTCAATAAGGCATTACCAACTCATTATTTTTTCATAATTAATTATTATTCTGAGATGTAAAATGAAGAAGAATAATTTTACCAACGTAATTGAATCAAATTTTAAATGAAATGATAATAATAGAACCAAACACGAGGTCATCACATAATGATTTATAATTAATTTAATTGGTTAAAGAATTACCTTATGATGAATTCTTTATTCATTAATGAATTCAATAACATCTCTACGTTATATTATCATTACATTGTATAAATCAAGTATATATTTTCTCTAGTGATGATCCACACATGTAAAATTAAACTCTAAGAATCACTGTAGGAATATATGAGTGATTTTGTTGAATATATTAATGCTTATGTCATTCATCTTTGATCACCATGAGAATCACTTCCAAAAAGGATTCTCCTTGATCTCTATAGAATTGATAGGGGCAGTGGAGGAGGATTATTCTCTATTATTGAGAGATTTAATGGAGAGGGGATCTTTGGGGTTTAGATAATTCTTTTTTTTCTTTGTGTACACCCAAAAAATCACTAGCCTCTCAGTTAGAAATAATATAATTGGGTTTAAGTAGTGTTAAAGTTAGAAAATAAGAGTTTTACATGAATCCTTATTATTTTCATAATCCCCATAGAAACATATGCCTATAATAATAATATTATTATTGTCTTGATGTGCACAAAACAAAAAAATTAATTATATATCATTTCTTGAATAAATTGTTTAAAATTTATTCAAATAATATTTAATATATATTATTTCTCATCAAACTTTTAAACTCGTTTTTTTATTCCTCCACAATATTTTTAGGTTTGGAATAATAACTATTTATTTAATAAATAAATATAACATCATTATTATCTATTAAGTAAATAAATATTACACTCCTTAAATAGAAAATAAATATTTATAAAATATTTTTCTTATAAAATATTCTCTCAAATAACTAGTGATAGAATATATATGATCAATATAATCATAAATAATTATTAAACCAAAGGTAGAAATAATATTTATTCAATATGTTAAATAATAAATAATATTATTATTTAACTAAAATTCTAGAAACACTTAGTGTGTGACCCTCTAGACCTCTTACTCAATGGAATTAGGCAGAGAAGACCAATATCCAAAGTTAACATCTAGCGACACGCTAAGGAACCCATAGAGAAAAAAGTTAATATAAAAATGGCATAAAAGCTTATATAAATTCTTACTATACAATATAATCCTTTTAACATGATATCTCTGATCAATCAGGTTTCATGCTGGTGTCATCAACTTATGTTTTTGGTTACTCTTTCCTTAAATTTTTGGAAATGAACCTACCCACAGAACACCATGAACATGGATTTATTGTGGTTGTTTCATTCCTATAAAAGGTAGTTAGATATAATCATATATTAAAGAAAATAATGTAAAATTATTTCTCACATTATACATAATTAAATATTACTCATAGTTCATCCAACGTATCTTACTTCATCATGGGTATATGTCATCATCGTTTTTTTAACACATCAAAGTATGTTACTAATAATATCCATTAAATGTAATCTTAAATTATAAGGATAAATAGACACATATGTATACAGGAACCTCTATTGAAACAAATAAGTTTTGATTTCAAAATAGTAGGTATTTTTATCATAATATCATGCTCTGGAAATTACCAATGCCATACACCATGAAAAAGTGCCACAAATTCCTATGAGCAGCCACCCTCGATAGCCTATGTCAATTTTATCTCATAAAATGATATAATCCATTTATATAACATATATTTATTATTAATTTCATGGAACTTCTAGGTTCTCATTATAGTAGGGAACTGTTATGACCTTTCAGTGTGACAGTTACCCTTCAGAAATTATCACACACTATATCATGCAGAAAAACAATCACGATGTGATAATGAGTTTATTAATAATTACAACAATTATAGATAGTAGTCATAAATTACATAGAATATGGTTCCAAGGAACCAAATCCAACGATAACCTTATAATATTTTTTTATGGCAATGCCTCTTCTTACAATTTCTTGGGAAGTTCTAGCTTGAGTTGTTCCCAAATTTTTCAATTTGACTTACAAATCAAGAATTTCATGTTTAGTATTTAGTTATCACCATCCATTTAATTTATCCCATCATCCTAATATTTATTCTACTTTCCAAATTTATCCTCATACATTTTACATGTATCTTGTAATGAACTATCTAGATTATTTTCCATATTTTATTTCACTTCAAATTGATAATCCTTGACATTCATATAGATATGAAGTAATTTCTCCAAGGAATGAAAAAAAATTGAATTTTTTTAAATATTTCTCTCATGAAACTATTGTAAATTCTTCATTATCCACATAAATTCATTCCTTTTAAGTTTTAACAGTTTCTTCTCTAACTTTCACTAGCTTTGTGAGATTATTGCAACAAATCATCTTTTTAGATAATACATTTCTTTTTATTTAACCTATCATCCTAGATATTATTTTTTATCATGTAGTACCTTGATGAATTTCAGTATATAAGTTACCACCTCAATAAGGATATTTTTTTAATATTCTTTAACCTTAATTTAAAGTTATTCAATAAATTCAATAAAAAAATTATCATATAATGAGATTGAATCATTAGTAGGATAAAAATAAATAGATTTTCAAAAAAAACACACTCACAATTATAACTAATTTAAGAACATATTGGTTCATCATATTTCTTTTGGAAATTTCTCATCTTCCTTGCCTCTTTGTACTTTTTATTCTACATAATTCTATCTAAAACTCAAAATATGTCTTGATAGGAATTGAATCAGATTCTTCCATATGAGGAACTTATGAATTCATTTTAAATCTGAATTTAAAATCAAACTTCATATAATCAAGTAAAAATACATGGTTCTCAAGAAAAATATCTGAAAATAGGGAAAAAGGCTCTGATACGACTTCAATTTCCCAGTGGGATGACATGGAAACACTTAAGTAGGGGTGAATCAGGTGTGGTCAACCTTTTTACCAAATTCAAAATCTTCTTTTTAACTTATCTCATTTTTATTTTAACCTCTCTTATCAGTTAGTATATGAATGAATATTTAGTTATTTACCCAATAGGACCAACCACTTGCAATGAAATAGGTTTAAGAAGGAGATCATCCTATGGTATTTTTACAAGATTCAACACCAATGTAGGAAACCAAACCCTGGATATGTATACTCCCATCAAATCTTGGATTCCCTACTATAAATCTTATTTTCAATTTATAATGGGTTGTTCATGAGTTATCCTGAAACAAGTTCCACTTTATTATATAGTTTGGGTCATTGTATTACATAGGTTACTTGAGTATACTATATTAATCAATTGAAGTAATCTTTACACTGTATCCCACTATCTTTAAACTATAATCACACAAGTTGTTCTTCTTAGCTTCCTTCCTCATCTTTAAGTAGATCATCAAGTTATCCAGGTTTGTCACTACACCCACAAATATATATATTCTTCCTAAAACTTAGATATTATTCCACTACCTTAGATTATTTAACAACTTCTCATAAAACTCTACATTGTATTTATATGAAAATATTCCATGTTAATTAATAATATAATTTCTAGAACACTTAACTCAACATCTTGAAGAAAACAACACAGAATATTTTTTCTGATCTCTTATAAAGTGAATATAATGGTCACAAAATATTTTTTGGTAGTATAATATAATAATATTCACATGGGTCTATTATTTCTCACTATATTCATATCCTTATAGATCTTTCCTGCTTACTCTTTTTCTTTTATTCTTCCTCCTTTAGTGTATAAGATCATAGAATTAGAGAATGTTTCTCTATATCTTAAAATTTTTATTCTTATTCTTCAACACATAAATGATCTTATCATGTTATTTTTTATCAAATTTTATTTTATAGAATTATTGGTATCGCATCTTCATTATCTTCACCTTCCTTGAGAACTCTAGTTCTCCCAGCACACACACTATTGTCCAGGAAAAATATTTTTAGAAATACTAATGGATTGAGTTAGATCTATTGACAATAACGAGTGAATCATTAACTAAGAGCTTGATAGTCAAGGTTGATGACAAGATGAGTTTTGGTATCTAAATAAGTAAAGTTTGATTAATTGAAAATAGTATTTTTGAAATCACATGTTAAAGATGATCAAAATGAAAATGTAATTCTTAGGAGATTGGTTGATCCCAATAGTGATGTTGTGTTGAATACTTCCCAACACAAGAAATTCTATACCCTATAAGTGGTCATAGTGAAGCTATAAAATATTCTAGAATAATTACATGCCCATTTCATAAGGCATGGTGAGAAGAAAAATTATAAAAAGGGAAGTTTGATAGAAACCATGCCCGTGGTGGTCCACAAGGTGAACACCTGATTCACCTGTACAACACAGTTGAACTCAAAATAGGAGTATTGGAATTCATAGCTTGGTAGTTTCACTATATGGATGATGAGAAGGAAAAAAAATCTTGACCACCCCCATGGTTCAAAATTTAGTTCTTGCAATGTCTCCCTATGAAAATGGGGAAGCCTAAAATGGGTGTATTACTGCATAATTGAATTCATGGACAATAGGAACTCGGTGAAGACATACCTTTCAAAGGAGTAAAAAAATTCCATCCCAAAACTATCAATGAATTAATACTTTGTTTAAAGTTATTTAGTATGAAAAAATGTCTATATAAAAGAGAATTCTCTTATAGTCTTCAATGTGTTGAGGTAAAAATATCCAAGGATTATACAACTGGTCATGGTGCAAGGTGTGTTAGTATGTGACCTATGGAACTTTTGGGAATTGATTATTACAATGCCCGAATGGTTCTTGAAATATTACATATTAAATATATTTGGGTTTAGGCCATAATTAAAAAAAATTGGAGGAGTATGTAGTGTTACATTTAGTGGAATAAATGTGGAATAATGTGGAATTATATTATACTACATAAAGAGAGAGAAATCTATAGATCTGTTACATTGTAGAAATTATTAAAGAATGCATTTAATATTATTGAGGAATTAATGTGAATCTTATAAATCCCATTATGGAGATAATAGGTGTTCATTTTATTTTTTGGATGACGCTCCTTTTTAAATAAGGGAGATTAGATAAAAGGAGAGAGGATGAGAGAAAGGCTCCATAAAGATAATTTTCATATTTGTAAAGAATATGAGTTTTATAAAGAGGAAAAAATACGAAGAAGAGATCATGAGTTAGTATATATGCATAAATTGATAAGACCAGATCACTTAGATTTATATGGACGTTTTGAGAACAATGGGATGAGTATCAACACCGAATATTGACGTTCCTGAAGAATAAGTACACTTAGATATTTTTTGTTCTATCTATTCATAGAGTAGGAGCATCAAAAATTGAAGTGGTAATTGATGTGAAGTGATAATTGGGGTGTTGTATTTCTTCTTGGATTATATTTTTTAGAGAATTTTTATATTCTAGTGGATTATATAAGTGGTTTATGGTCATAGTGAAAACTCTGTGTTGTAATAAATTTCCAAATTAGTGCAATAATCCATGTTGGGGGACTTACTAACATAGAAAGGAGTAGTAATGGGTGTTAAACATTTTAAATATCATGTTCTTGTTCTTTATTTATACATATAAGTAATTTTTGATAGATTATATAGAGTGGATTGAGGACCTTAATCATGAGTTTGACCACTCATATGGTTCAAGACATGGTGATTGTGATGCCTTCCTATGAGAAATGGGGAAGACCAAAATGGCATTGTGCCACCTGACTGAAGATATGTAAAATAGGATATCGATGAAGACCTATAGTTAAAAGGAATCCAAAATGGCCATTTCCATCCCCATAATGAAGGAATCCATGGTCGATAGGTGGTTCAGTATAAAAACATTCAGATAAATAAGAAAATTCTAATGGTCTTCATTGTGTTGAGGGGGAAAATGATTTTGTACTAGTTTTTGATGCAAGGAGTGTCAGGTTATGAAACATGGAACTTTAGTGAAATGATTGGGGTAATTATTGAATAGTTATTGAATGATTCCAAATCAATGGATTCAGTTTTAGTCCATGATTCAAGCACATTTTGAGAGAGTATTTATCATTACATTTGGAGGAATAAATATGGAATAATGTGAAATTATTACATGCTTTATGAAGATATAGATATCCCTAGAGTAGTTATGTTATAGCGGTTAAGGAATAATTATTGGGATGTTAAGGGGAAGTTAAAAGGTGGTTTATGAATCCCATTATGATAAAGACAAAGATCCATTTTTTGGGTGCATGAACCTCCTATATGAAAAGGGAGACTTGATGGAAGGATAGAGGATGTGATATAGACTCTAATAAGAAAAATTTTATATTTTTGAAGAAGATAAGTTTTTTGAAGAGGATCATGAATGAATTATAGCTTGTGAGGCAGTAAATATTTATCAATTGAGAAGAACATATTTCTCAAATTATAGTGTAAGTTTCAAGAAAAAATGGTTTATCATCACTATAAACTATTGAATTTCTTGAAGGATTACACTTATAGATTTTTTTATCCATATTTTCATGAAGTAATAGCATCAAAAGGTTAATTTATCACTGAGTTTAAATGATCATCGGAGTGTTGTATTTATTTTTAGATAATATTTGGAAGATATTTTGTATCTTCTAGTGGATTCTAGAATTAGTGTGTTGATAAAGTGACTAATCTTTGTTGTAACATATTTATGAATTAGTGGATGAATCCATTTCAATGGGATTAACAATCCTTTAAAGAAGTACTCATCAGTGTCGAACCTTATAGATATATTTTTCTAGTTTTTTTATTTCTAAATATGAGGTAAGGTTGAAAAATTATATTGATTAGGTCATGAATCTTCACTAGTTCATGAGGTTTATTTTCAAAAGGATATAATCATAAAAGAAAATTTATATCATAGATTCACCCCCTCTCCCTCTTAGTAATCAAATTATATCCTAAAAAGTTTTATAATATTGTCAACTTTGCCTCACTACCTCATGGTTTTGTTCTTCGGTAGGATTCACTGCCCACAGTGGGGCCTCACTACTACCACCCTTCTTTGAAAATTCCTTATAATGGGGAGGATAACACCTTGGTATTATATTCCATTCCCAAGATCCCTCTATTCCAGATATGGTAATTGGGTTGAAGGAATCATGTTGTGATGCCCATATGTAGGGTTCTGATGCCCAACAGCCAGCACCACTTAACCCATAGGTAATTCATGAAATTGTAATTAAAACTCTAAAAATATCCGCCTTAGTGTATGACTTAGGAATTAAAGGGTTCCCACCACACTTTTATGCTAGTTATAGGATCAATTGGGGCTATAGACCCTCCACAATTTTATTGACCTCTTTGGCTCACTACCTTATGGTTTTTTTCATCATCCAGGTTCATTGTCCATTGGGGGGGCTCACTAACACCTCAAATCTATAAAAATTCCTTATGATGGGGAGGTAAAAACTTGGGTCATAAATTACCAAGACTCCTCCATGACCTATGTGGGACTCAGGTCGAAGGTGACATTCCATGATTCCCATACATCATGTTGTGACACCATACAGCCAATAACCCTTGACCCCTGGGGTATATACTGCATTCTAATTGGTACTCCCAAAAAAATTTAATAATTATTTTTATCTTTATATATATCTATATTTCTCATGGGGTTTCATAAATTAAATAATCTAATTTTTGGTTCCTGTATGAAAATAAACATAATAATATAACTTCTTCTTCTCCATCATCTTGAAGGCTAGATCCTCATTATTAAATTATGGATAATAATATCTTCATGATTTTTTGATAACTTATAAATAAATCATGAATTATACTAGTTGATTTTATTATTTAGATATTAAATCTTGAAAATTTTGTTTTTCAATCTGAAGAATCATAAAATATTTCTATGTATGGATGTTTGTACTGATTTCCCATCATCCAAAACAAATTATGTTTTTCAAATGATACTTACACATAAAGGTATTTCAGCCTACATATCTAGATAATTCTTAAATGGAGGAATATGATTTTTACATAGTCTTATAGGGTTCTTGTATAACTCTTCCTCATGTTTATGCATGACATACTTCATTCATATAAAGCACTAGATGATACTTAAATAGATGTTTGGATAATACTTACATGGAACTTGGAGATGATCCTTATTTTTTCTGGACTTTTTAAAATCTACAAGAAAAATAAAATCCAAATATCTCAAAATTAGTTTAAATCCAACTCAAATGAACATAGGCTATCTCCACACTTCTCAAAAAAAATCATCCAAGTGTAATTATTTTTTTACATTCAACAACATTAATGCTCATTCGCTTAGGGATAGATTCTAAACACTTCAAGATAACTTCCACCAAAGTTTAAAATTATTTAATCCTTTTTAATTATATCTAAACAAGTTGTCTAGTACTTGTTTTAAAAGTCATATTCTCTTATCTATTTACCTTTATAAGTGAATGTTGTAGAGAGTGCTTCTCTACCCTTGTTACAATTGTCATATCCATATAAAATAGTGCATCAATCAAATGATATTTCATTTTCATATTCCATAATTGAAATATCTATTTTATGGGTGGATACTCAATCCTTCACCCAACATATTTAATAGATGTTAAATTTTCTCATATATTTATAAAAAAATATAAAAACATTCAAAACAAATACAACAAACATAACTCGTTTGCACAATAGATTTTTCCCCTATGTTCTTTAATATAAGTTTTTATCTCTGACCCTTTGATTTGACTGAAACTTTTAAACCAAAATTCATGGCCATGGTGTACTAAAATTTTAATTTTAGACAGTTAAAGAAAGAGAAATTGTGAATATGTGTTGAGTAAATTAGTATGCATCCTATTTTATTATGATATATCATAGAAAAGGGATTATATTACACAATGAGTGTTTATATTTTTTTCATTTTGAAATTATTATCTCTTTCTAAGAATGCCTTAAAACATTGATATGCGCTAATCCTAGAATTTATGAAAGTGAACATAATTCCATGGTGACATATTTTTAAATGGTAACACACCCATTGTGTCAATATATCTTAGTTAAACTATATTTTAGTTTAAGATTGGGAATAAGAAATATTCTCAATTTATGAGGAATAATATTTATTCAAGATTTGGTAATCGCAAATATTAAGTCACCATTTATGTTTAAATAGAATGTATGCATGATTTAAATATTAAATAAATATTGCTTCATAAGGAAATTATTTAATTTCAATAATATGAAATATTTATTATTCTCTTGTTAATTATTCATGAGATAAAAATAATTATTTTTTTATAAATATATAGTTTATTTAGTTATGAAAAGTAAATTTTTATTCACAAAACCATGAATATAATATTTAATTATTTATTTTTAAAGTAATAATATGTATTTATTAATAAATTTATTAAAAATATAGATAAGGAATGATATACCTAGTTAAGGGTCCACTAGGAATGATATATTAAATATAATTTATTTTGATATTTATTTTATTTGTAAAAATTGTGCATGACATGGAAATGATATTCTTATTATTACACCTATGGTTCTCTATGGATTATGTAATTGGTTAAGGTATTTTATGAAACTACCAATTATTAACCTACCTCTATAAATACCAACTTATTTCATTTCCTAGGGTTAGTCGTAAGAATCATTATTGTGCACAAAAAAATCACTATAGATAATTCTTTCAACATTTGAGAGAAAATTATATAGAACACTACTAAGAATAAATATCATCATCCCTATTACTCCCTTTATAGATTGATAAATCAATATAATAATACATTTTCCAAGAAGGTATTATTGTAGCAATCAACGGGATTGATAAAAGAAAATTGATACCTATATGCCAGCACCCAGAGTTCCATTAGTGATTCTTGGAGATCATGGGGTACATGTGGGTCACTAATAGATATATTCTTTTTTGGATCCTCATATCACCATGATGGTACAATCTAATTGGGTTTGAATGATGATACCATATGAACGAAGGTTCAAATGATCAATATATTCTTTAAAGAAAGATTCTTAAGAATGAGGTCTTTATTATCTATCAAATTGATTATAAATTTATTATGAGAAATTTATTCTCCTATTTACAAGGCTCTTTGTATTATATTTTTCATTTACATTCATTATACATGACATATATTCATCATTATCTCTGTAGATTATTTTTTGAATTCGAAAAAATCATTATGGGTTTCATTCCCATCACTTACTTATATTGTTCAAAAAAAACTTCAAGGTGTATCAAATAGAATACATAATTAAATTTATCACTATTTAATTTTCATTGATTTTTTACCACATTTAAATTATGAGTTTTCATTTTGTTTTAATTTTCTTTAAATGTAAAATTTTATTAATATGGTTTTCCACATTATGAAAACTAATAACTGGTTAATAATCAATAAAGAATGAATTGATGAATCACATAAGGATGTGTCAGGTATTCTATAATGATAACATAGGAATATATGTTGTATTTACTTATGGTACATGTCATGTATCTGGTTTAATTTCACTAGTATTCCTTGAATTAATTTGAACACATCATATAATAAATATAGTACATGGTGTCATTATATATTGCGTGTTAACCCGACCTATTTGGCATATGGTTTTCCAAAAAAATCATGTAAATCACCTAAAATACATATAGTTTACCTGATATTGGAAATTGTAATAGAAATTTACACATTGTGTACCTCATAAAATATTCATGGTTGAAATTCACACTATGTCTTTAGGTCTGTATTGCGGACACATGGTAAGTGACATATATGGTATGTAACTTGTTGGTACAGATATTGTATCCTCCTAAAAACCAATTAAATTAAATTACATTGAGAAATAATTAATTTTGGAATTAAAACTTAACTACATGGTAATAATATGGAGTTCTCTCTATCTTATAGTGTTTTTATAGATAATAAATACTTAATTAATTCTTTATAACTGTCATAAATATTTCACCAAGCATGGTAATTGTATTTACTGTTTATATATATTTAAATTGGTATACCTCATGTGAGTTTCCATGTCTCCATGTGTCATAAAACAACATTGACTAAATGATTTTTATGAAATGGAACAATGCACTGCTTAACTACATAACTAGTTATCTATCCTATATCTTTTAGTTTTTATCTACAAAATCATTATTACTTTTCCAAGATCACTCATTTAAAATATTCCAAAAAAAATCACTCCATATTTTGTGTTTGCTACACATACACTCTAGTTATAAAGATATCATACATATATAAAATAAATATAATGAATGTCCCAACATTACATTTCTTCTAATAACAAAAATAATCTACACTAAACCTGCTAAAACCTTATTCTAAAATAAGAAAATTGAATTTCAAATTCCATTGTCAAGGTGATTACTCCAATCCATATAAGATCCTATTGAATTAATATACCAAATTATAGTTCCCTTCTACTAGTAAACCTATTAGTTTTTTGATGTAGATTTACTTCTCTAAATCACCATGAATGAAAGAAGTTTTAACATCCATTAATTCTAGATATATATCTTCTAATGAAATCATACTCACTACTTTTATGATGGTATAATATTTTACAACCAATGATATTATTTATGAGAAATAAACTCATTATTTTTTTAAACCTTTCACTACCATAAATTCTTTGAATATTTTATTTCCATTGGCCTTTTCCATAATCTGATAAATCCACTTGTTCTTAAGTGACTTTTTACACTTTGAATGTTCAATCATATCCCAAATTATGTTGAAATATAATGATGTTATTTCCTTAGTCATAGATGACTCCCACTACTTAAAATAACTAATAATTGCTACATTATTTGGATTTTAAGGTTATGCTATATCCATTAGGTGTTGAAAATTAATATCATCCCCATACCTCTAAACGAATATTTTGATTGTGGTTAATCTCCTCATCTGAATCAACTGTTTAAAATACTCATCTCAACTCTTCTTATTGATAATTGAATTTTTTTTACCTAGACTTTTGGGGCTTGTAATTATGTTGATCCCACTCAAGCTTTATCTTCCCTTTAATATTCATATTTTTCTGATAATCATACTCTTGGACCTTTTGTGCTTTGAGAATTCACATCTGAGTTCTCCAGTATTTGATAATTTTCGGTACATTGATTAGCTTGGACTTTAAAAGTTTATTTTTTTCAACTTTCTACTCTACTAAGTTTTGAAATTAATATATAATTTTTTATTGAATAGATCGTATCTACTCCTAATTAATTGTTTTCTTTCACTATTCATCAAACGATATCGAATATTTTCATCTTCATAACCTAGGAAAAAATGCATTTCTGATTTTGATCCAAGATTTTCATGATCCTTAGATTTTACATGTATAAATTATAAACTACCAAAAATATAAATATGGTGATCTCATTTTCATTTACCGTACCACAACTCATATATATGTTCCTCCCCAACTATTGATGCTATATTTTTTCATAATATAAGTCATTGTGTTGAGTGACTCTAACCAAATTTCCTTTGGAATTATCAAATGAAACCTCATACTTCTATCTTTAACTTAAAAATTCATGTTTATTTTTTCATCCACTTCACTATATTTTGGTGTTATGGGCACCATATTCGCATTCCTTATTCCTTCATTTAACAAAAAGTTCTAGAAGTTGTGTCTGGTGTACTCAATTCCATTATCTGATCAAAGTCATTTCAACTTTTGGTCACATTCCCTTTACACCAAATATTTTAATTGAAAAAAATACTTAAAAAAACATAATATTTATGCCTCAATAAGTAAATCCATACTTTCCTATTAGAATCATTAATGAAAGTGATATATCAAAGGAAGCCATTATATGACTAAACAAGGGAAAACCCCCAAACATCTGAGTGTACATTATCCAACTTTTGGTTCTTATAATTAAGACCATACAAGTTGTAAGACACACTTTTCTACATTCATAACACACAACATTCACACTTTCCTATTTCCATGTGAAGAATCGGTATGCCTTTATATTTTATAACTTTTGTTTTCTTTCCACTGAGGTGACTAAACCTACAGTTCCATATTTCTATATCATAAAATTTTGAACTTATCATCATATCAATTCTATCTAAATTTCTAGTCAAATAAATACATTCATCCTTTTCACCTTTTTCAACCACTATGGAACTGTATGTAGCTTTCCATACCCCATTTGAAGTTTTTTCATTAGCCTGCATCATCCAAGTTTACAATGGAAATAATGTTTTTTTATAAACTAGGGATATGGAAAAATTATTATAACTTCATGAATCCTTTATTATTCATATGTATATTGACCTATCCTTTTCAAATAACTTTCAATACTTCAAGATCCTCTATATAGACTTTCCCAAAAAAAATTAATACATAGTTCACTGTGAATATTTGAGCACCAGTTGAATACAAATATTTTCCAGAGTCAATCAGCCAATCCTCTACCAAAGTGTTCACACTCAGAAGGTAATTGCAACATCCTTTTGATAAACCAATGGAATTTGATATATTCATGTTTGATAAAAATTTTGTACTTAAATTATGACTTTTTTAACCATTATTAATGTTTCCTTTCATACCACACATCCAACATGATGGACTATGAGCAGTTGATTTTTCTCAACTCTTCTCTAGTTGTATTTATTCTGATGCCTTTTTCTGATAGACCTGATTCTGATGGGGTGACCATCAAAATATATCCACATTTAAATAATTACTATATGGTTTATATAATTCCTTAAATTTTATATGTTCTTTGCGTAAAAAAATTATGTTATCTAAAAATCCCAAGTTTTTTTACACTGGAGTTACTAACTATAGTAACCATTGCATCCCATCTCTTTGAAAGTGAAGATAATAGTTGAAGAGCACATAAATCATCTAAAAAAGTTAACTTTACTAATTATGGTAATCCAAATATAATTTTGAATTTATTCGCATTATATTCCACTAGTATTTATTCTAAAAATATTATGTTGAAAAACCATTGAAACCGGAAAATTTTGTTAGGGTTCATTAATTTTTCATACATATCATCCAATGACTTCATAAAATTAACTGTAGTTTTATTCTCCTGATTGTTGAAAGAAATGTTTCCTTACAGATAATTCCTTACCATTGTTCATGAATTTCTATCTATCTTTTCTCATTTTTAGTTTCCCATCAACACTAGCATCAATCTAGACAATGGGACTTCAAATTATTTTTGAATTGAATAATTATCAATCTTTATTCTCCAAAATCAAAAATTTGATCCAAAATTTTAACAATATGGATCTTCCCTTTCTCTGATGTCATGATTCAATGGTTACTAATATTCTAACATGAGAGATATAATACCTATTTTTGGGGGAAGAGCCAAAAAAAGTGATTTTTGATTTTGATAGGACCCCAAGATTCTCACGCATCACCCCTCTAGAATATCCCCCACAGTATATTCTTTATATTTGAAAATCAATGTATCAAAATTTTCTTCCCCATTACTGAGTGTATCAAAAGTAAGAATTTACTACACCATACCCACCACATAAAGTCTCCCTTGCACACAGCTCAACAAAAACAAACATGCAAATTACAAGTTTTACATCCAACTATAGAACTTGAAATAGAAATACAGAACGAGGGAAAAACCTAATATTTAACTTGTTTCAGACTATATCCTATCATAATATGGTTTCCACAATTTTTCTTTATTTTATTATAAATAGAATATTATATGTGATAAAAATTTATACCAAAAAAAGTAAACCACACTGATTTATGACTCACTAATAAAATATCAGTTGAAATACCATTCCTTTTTCTTTATGTAACTCCTTCTCTCCACATTTCACTAAAGATACCACTCACTTATATACTAAGTTTCATTCAGTAAACCTACAACACCTACTGCCATAAAATAATGGACCACTTAACATGACCGCCTAAGAATGATTACCAACCTCATGACCCTTCATCATTATTGAATGTTTAGACTTATAATACTCTATTGTATAGCTATCAGTAGATGAAAGTTTTATATATTCTTATTTACATTAGATAATGTTTGATTCCACTATCTACACCTCATGTCTATCCCATTATATGGTGCCCAAAATTTGGATTAGCTTAATTCTAATTGATGAGATTTTGGTGAACTGAAATAAACTTCACATACGAATAGGATTTTTGATACAGCAACAATAGTTATTATAGCACAAAGTTTCTTTGTGGTCTCATTTTCAGTAAGGGTTTCACGAACTAACCCAGGTCATCCCTGAACAAGACAAAAAAGCAAGTCCAAAACAAGGCTCAATGGATGTTCTCAATCCCCATGGTTTGGTGATAAGCTCATGGGCATCCAATAACAACCTTTAGGTATTATTTCACCACAAAAATAATTTTAAAACTAGTATCATTCATGAAAAAAGTAATATAACAACATTCTAACATATATCATATATAAATGGAAACTCTAAACAATTGTAAATAATGAAAAACATATCTAGATATTAAACAAGGAATGATAGGAATGACACTAAAGTCGCACAATTATAGATATAAGGGATAAAACAAAATTAACCAATAGAATGCAACACATATCCATATAGAATATGGGTCAATATCATGTCACACCACCACCATAACCTATAATTAATGGAAAAAATACCCATTTACTGCATGTGTTTACTTTCCCTTTCCTTCATCAGACATAAACAATTCTAGATACACCCATTGGGTGTATGTAGGGTGTGAGAAAACGTCCCAATAGGTTTCCATCATGTGTTCTACAAGCATAATTTATTAAATAAACCATTTATGGTATTAAATGAAGTATAAAATAAGAAGAAGTGGTATTTTAAAATTATATATAAAAAAAGGAGATGAATCACTTTAAAATAGTTTAAAATTAAAGGAATGAATAAATAATAAATTTTCAAATAAAAAAATTACAAATAAAATAATTTAGCACCATGGTTGGGAGTCCTAAGGAATATGAGGCCATTGTTAAACTAGGATCCACACACCTTAATGGCCAAGGAAAAATAAAAAAGAGTACATTTTAATTCCTAGAACTTGGGCCTTGGGATAGTAGATCACCAACATGTGTATCCCTTCATTCATAATTCATTCTTTAGAGTTTTATTTTATAGTCAATACTAAGGTGTCTAACCAAACCTATTGATGATTTTACTGAATAACCCACCTAATACTCAGGCTCTCATAGGATTTTCTCCTCTCAAAGAGGCACCATTTTCTCAATTAAAACTAATTTATAGGGGAATCTCATCAATCAAAATATATATTTATCAATTACAATAAAAACAGGCCCAAATAAACATGGATTTAAAATCAATTTCATCATTAATTCATTTATAGATTTAAAAATAGTTTTCAATGCATAAAATCCATTCCCTTAATCAATTAAAATCAATTTTAAACATTTATAATAAATCAAGGATCATATAAAAGGTTAATTTATGAAATAATCTACCACAAACATATGAAATATAGTAACACTATACTTTTACACATATTATTACATGATATTAATCATAATTAACCATAAATTAAAAGCCAAGGACCATAAGGTATAGTGTATTGGGAAGATTAGATATATTATTAGAAATCATGAAACTAAAATAAAAACAACTATTATTTAATCTCCATAAAGAACTCTTAACTTCCTTTTATCTCTTACATCTTGATAGGATAAACTGGGGAATACATGAAAAAATGGATGAGCTAAAAAACCCTTAAAGGGAATAAATATAGGAATAAAGCATAACACATGGGTTAAAAGACATATTATGATGACATAAAAGGTCATGGAACATGAATGAACATAAGGAATCATAACATGTAGAACATGGGATAATGGAATCATTGAAATTTAGAAACAACATATAACATGACATAAGAATGAGTCAAGGATAAATTCCAAGACCACTGCACAAGGTGGACAAAGCCCCGTAAAGTGATCAGGTTTAATCATTGTCCCAACATGATGTCTCATGAGATTAAAAATTACCCAATGAATTTGAGCACTATTTGGGTGTACCCATAAAAACATGTTCATGCATATGCGTTCTACTTCAAGAATCATGATATAAGGACCTGGCCTTATTAAATTACCTAATCTTGAATTTAGTCGAGAAATAACTTCCTTTCACATTGAGGATATTTTCAAGTTTAGAGCTTTATAGAAAAGGGACATAACACATTCATGACATTTCCCATTATTATAGATTGGATACAACAAAAAAAAGTACTCATTTCTTACAAAATATAAAACTTTCAAATAAAACATGATTTCATTGTCAATTCATCAAAAATTTAACTAATATGACTCCTTTGTATTACACATCCTTATAACCTGTGAAAATCATTTAAAAAAACTTGGTATGAGGACAAAAATCACAGTAAGGGATATGAAAAGAATGAAATAACACATTAGTCTATAAATACTTGTAATGTATTAAATCATTTTCAAAAGACACACTTATCACCCATATATACTTAATTTGTGAAACATGATATTTCCATAATATTTACCACAAATATAATAACATAAATAGGACCATAAATGTATTTTGGGGCATCACTTACATAATCTTGTAACCCTCTCGGCTACCTTATAATTTGTAACCCTCAAAGCTACCTTACAATTTGTGTAACCATCGCCGTTACACTTGGAGTAACCATATGACTGACCTCCAACATACACATACACAATTAATTTAAGGGAGATATAGGTCCCACCTTTCATCATAAACAATTCCCAAGAACCATAACACAATCATACAACACGAATAATTTCATAAAAACATTGCTTTTGAATTTCGTAATAAAGAATTTTAAAAGAGGTTCTTAAAATAAAAGTTTCTTATAAATATCATATAATTGAAGAGATACTTAATATATTTAATGTATTATGTATATAAATTGTAAATATAAATAATTAAACATAATATAAACAAAACCCATCAAACAAAAAATTTCAATACCACATAAATAATGAAGTAGAATTTTAAACCAAAGAATGGAAATCAGGTTAAGAATTCCTTTACCTCGGGTTTGTATTACTTAAAACTCATTTAAACCTCCTGTATAATGGTTAAAATAGTGTTATTAATATCTTAAATAAATGTATCCATATTTATAATACCTTATAAGATCATTTCATTACATAATTTCACCCTTTAATTGTTAGTATTTTTTTCCCTGCATTGTTTTGGGTGTGTTCTTTACTTGTTTTCCATGATCAGTTCATGATGGATGTTATTGTCGATTGGAAGTGAAACTCCAAAATTGGAATGAAGTGGTATTTACATATTTCCAGAGCTATAAATTATACAATTTATCATTTTTTGTTCTTTC
The DNA here is from genome assembly GCA_963277665.1 of Viscum album. Lineage (NCBI taxonomy): Eukaryota > Viridiplantae > Streptophyta > Magnoliopsida > Santalales > Viscaceae > Viscum > Viscum album. Next base: position 2,127,724,926 of record OY728143.1, on the reverse strand, counting down.
ATGAGGATGATTCATGAGTTAAAACACTATTGATATTTTTTTACGTCATTTTGGCGATTATTCGATCGTAATGAACTCATTTTGTATTATAAATTAATAAAATGTGTGGAAAAAGATTATATAACCTTATATAAGGTATAATATATAAATTATAATCTTTTTCAACCATAAAAATGGTTTAATAACCAGTCTTGAATAAATTAAATAAAATTGAAATCACATCTTTCGTTATGTCGGTAAATCAACATGTCACAGACAATGTTTTAATTTCTTGAATAAGTGGGAGAGGATAAGAAATATAATGGTGAGTATTCCATAAAAATTATGAAATCTAGAATATATAATATATTTTATCATTAATGCCTCTTTTATTAGGGTAGTTGAGGAAGGAAAATAAAATAAAGGAATCTCAAAATAAAAGAAAAGTTGAGAAATCCCTTATGAAAATTTGGCATCCTAACGGCGTCGCTTAAAATTTCATAAAATATTTTGATGAGATAAAAGGGGTATCTCATCATTCTTAAATAATATGGGAAGTAAGGAGGATAAATAATGACATATCCCAACATAATACAAATGAAATTAAAAATAATAACATAAAATGAAAGAAAAGGAAGAAAACAAAAGAGGATGTTTACCTCTTGATCTCTTCTCCTTGAGATCCTTCTTAAGGCCTTTGGTTTTGGTCTTTTGATGAGACCAGTAGCTATAGGACGTGGGGAAGAGTCTTGGGAGTAGTATTGGTCAAAACATAGGAATGGATCAAGGCTTCATAGGTATGGGAGGAAGAGGAGAATGAGGGTGGTATTTACAGTGGAGGAGAGGGGGTATTTTACATTATTTTAATCATTATTATAATATTTTTCTCAATACTATGAATAGTCTTAATTCATGTGACCCAAAATATTTATAATGGATTGTGAGTTCAAACAAAATGGTCTTACATCATACTTTCGTCACCTATGATGTAGTAAATTGAGTATTTAGCATTTATCATATTTTACTATTCATAAAAAATTCTAGAAATTCAGAAAAATCTCAAAAATTCACACTTACCTTTATTCGATGTGTAGAATTCAAAAATGAACTCCATTTTTTAAAAATAATTTTCTAAATGTTATTAATTTAATTTTTAAATAAAATAATACTTTATTCAAAAATTAACAATTTCAAAACTAAAACTACTTTTATATCACATTGAAAAACTAACCAAGATTTCATTATCTTAAATACTTAAGAAAATAAAATTTACTATTCATTAGGGTCATATTACTATTCATAAGGGTATGTTACTATTCATCAAAATTCAAGTTGGTTCTATTAGACTCCAAATAACTTACCGATCACAATTGTAGATGACTATTTTTTGAAATTCAAAACATTGAAGCTGTAAAATTATGTTTAAAGGCTAGATATAAATATCTACATAAAACAAAGTTTCATGCATTTCAATTTGTTTTTAGAAAACCTTGGGGAGTTACATTATCCCCACCTTCTGGAAATTATGTCCTCTCAATTTTATTTACATATTAAACAAGTGAGGGTACATTTACCTCATGTTTCTTATTCAACCATGTGGTTTCTCCAAAAAACTTTTACCTGGTGGATTACCTTATTTCACAATACTTGTTCCCTTTGATCAAGAATATAAACTAGTTTATCTTCCTAAAAAAGGTTCTTTTCTAGATGAACTACTTTTGGGCTCAAAACATATAAGTCCCCAGCCTTAAAACTTACTTAATCTTGAGTTATTACAAGATTACACATTGAGGATCTTTTCAGGTTTAGAGTTTTAGAGAATTAGATCATGAAACTTGCATTACATTCCACATTTAAACAAAGTGGTTACATAAAAGATAGTATCCATTCTTCCCATCAACGGAAACATATTGAAAATAAAACACACATCCTTGACTCTATCATCTTATCATGTACCTTTCCCTTGACCTGAAAAAAACATTTCAAAAACTTGGGATGAGCATAAAAAGCTCAGTAAGGGATATAAAAATATGGAAAGGAAACATGAGTTCATATATACACAAGAATGAAATCATAATTTACCCATAAAACATAGGCACTTTAACCTACCTCATCAAATCATGAATAAATCATAGAAATCATAAGACATAAAGGTAACTTGAGGCATTCATAACATTATTACGTAGGGAGTAACCCTCTTGGTTACGTTTGGAATACCCATCATAGTATATTCCCTAAATCTCTTCGGAGAAACCTTAACGTTTCACTCCTTCGCGTTACCCAATGCATTGGAGAGCTATATCGGGCTCACCCGCCCTTAGTTTATCACGGAACCACCCGTTCTTCATAACAATGCCCAAGAACCATAACATAATTGTATCACATAAACATGAATAAAGGAAACATAACATTTCCACATTTCAATCACAATATAACATTTTAGGATATTGAAATAATGAATCCATTCAAAAAGAAACCATTTCTAAAACCATTTAAAACATCTAATAAAGAGATTTTTGAATCAAAGTGTCCCATACCACCTTGAATCTTTTAACATTTTAAACCATTAATATCCATATAAATAAATCCTTAAAACCATTTTGAAAACATGGATATTAATAAGAACAAATAATTAAAACATTTAAAACGATATTTTGGTTAAAGGGGTTTTACCAAAATTAGAGACACTTGAATACAATAATCGAGGAATAACATTTAGTCAGAACTTTATAATATCATGAGAATAAAAGGATTCATGATATAATACTGCAAAGGACAGTATATACACCATATAAGAGTGAATTGGTGCATAACAACAATGAACCCTCAATAGAAATGTCAAATGTGACGAAATCCCTTATAAAGAAGGTATCCTTAAATTAAGGACAAATAAATCTCAAAAATATGTGTGACAAATATATATACACCCAATATAAGTGGATATTAAGTGTAAAACAATAAAAGGTCATTCACACATGTTCAATGGATGACATATTCAATGACTACAAGTTGAACCCAAAGAAATCGAAATTGGGTTAAAAAGTTCCCTTGACAGCCTAACGGCATCACATCAAAATGAGTTGATGAGAGATAAAAAGTGTATCTCATCACATGGACATAAAATTTACATCAATAAGGATATATGAGAACATATCCCAACATAACAATATGTAAATTTAAAGACCCAACAAAAGAAGTCTTTTAAAAAAGAGGATGGTGAAAGGTTCCCTTACCGACTTGGGTATCTTTCAAAAGATACACCCCATAAAAGAAGGACAATAGATCATTGATGTAAATACTCATAAATGAAAGTATATTACACAAAGAGTGGAATAATGGGCAGTACATACACCACTCAATGGAATTTGTGGCAAATGTAGCATAAATCTCACGGGAATAAAAGTGAGATGAAAAATCCCTTACGAAAATTCGGCAGCCTAACGGCGCCACTCAAAACTTCAAAAATGGATTGATGAGAGAGAATATGGTCTCTCATCACATGAACATAAAAATTACAGTAGGATTAATATAAAATAACATCCCAAATCATAAGAAAGATGAGCTTAAAATAAATTACATAAAAGAGTGTACTTAAAAAGAAAGAGAGTTGTAGGATCCCTTACCTCGGGTCCGACTTGACTCGATCGTTCCTTAATCTCCTGAATAATAAACTTGAGTTAATTTCTAATTCCTTAATAACCCTTTTTCAAGTTCATTATTACTTTTATACCACTTATTACCATGTCACAAACATTATGTAATCATTTAAGTTAATAATATTTGTTTTGCCGATATTTGGTTCTTAAGTCGAAAGTGGTCTTCTTTCAATTACATGTTGTTCATGTGGCCAAATGTTTATTATATCCTGAATTGTATTCATTGTTTAGATATCATATATTTCATATATATCCAGTACATGCATGCATTTATAACATTACATAATCATTTAGAGGTAAGAAATGAAATGCACCGTTCATGGAGACGGTAAGCCGTACGTACGCATGAACGCTACTTTCATTTCTATTTCGTATTTTATAGAATGGAATAATAATTATATAAAGGTATATTATAATTCCAGTATAATATCATATATAATATCATATTTCAATCCTTTATACATCCCACATATGGTATTTAACGAATCAAATCACTTTGAGGGGGCGGTAGTCCGCACTTCCTTAAATGAAGATATCGCGTATACCCATAATGGAAGCCACAAAGGTAAGACAAAAATGAAAAATACAGAAGCATAAATAAAACATAAACATATTATATATCATATATAAAAATAGTGACATCATAATGGCCACCTTTGAAGGTGTTAAATGAGTATTGAACAATCATCGTTTTGGGAGGCAGAATTTCACCATCCACGGAAACCGTATGTTCTTTAACCATTTGATGTAGTTGTGTGATATTGTAGCATGAATAAATCTTATAACAACATCATAGTATATTGAAGATACTGGTTTTGTTACAAAAGAAGTAAATAAAAAGAGTTTAGGGGGTTGGAGAAGCAAAATAAAACAAATGAACATGAGAGAAATGAATTACCTTTAAAAGTGTAACTCCTTTTGATTTAAGACTAAAGGCTTACTTTGAAAGGATTATGCCCAAAGGGAGTCCTCTAGGATGAGTATAGGTATGTGGAGAGAGTAAATGGGTAGGTGTTGGCCGAGCCAAAGGCTTGAGAAGTGTGTGAAATGAGGTAGAGGTGGGGGCCTTTTATAAGAGGAGAGGAGGGGTACTTTTGGAAAGTAAGAAATATTACTTTATTTGAAAATGTGTTTCGGTTTTAAAAGGTCCCACATTGATTTAATTCGTGGATAAGGTGATAAGGCTTCTAAATCCACTAATCCAATTGGTTTTTCCCATGTGTAGTTTGTAGATGTTTCATTATCTTTCCATTTTAATTAAATCGTCAAGTAATGATGTCATCGCTGCATCATTATTATCTCATAAATAATTTAATTTCTTTAATGTCTAAAAATTATAAAAAAAATACTATGATATAGGAAATCTTTTTAGCTTTCCAATAACTATTTATAATCAAAATTTGGACTTGTATAACCCCACTTAAAAATTGTTTTCGTAAAACATATTATGTTTGTGTCATTTTCACTTCAACATTAAATAAAAAGTAATTTATGTCATTTCCCAACAAAAGTGGATCCATGGGGTCCCCAAGTTGGCCCCGGGCTTGTCTTGGTCTTCCATGACTCACCCAATAGGTGTAGGACAAGTTTCATGGTGTTTTCACATTCTTATAATATCATTTTTACCTTAAACTACACTAATTACCACTAATCGCGATTAAAAACTTAATAAGTTACTATTCACCAAAAAATTATTTTAATCTCATTGAACCACATTTTACTTCTTAATTACAACCATGTATGTCGGATTTTTGAAAATAAAAACACAATTATGGCAAAATTTCATTTAAATGAAAAATCAGTTTTTATAAGTACCACTTAGTGGTTTCACTATTCATCAAAAATTGAAGTTTTTCAGAAAATTACCAAAAATTCACCCTAAGCTATATTTGATATTCCGAATTCAAAAATGAAGTCTATTTTACAAAATTCAAAACATATTAGTCACATTAATTAATTTAATAATTAATTCCCGCTGTCAGAGCAAATAGCGTGTTTTTATAAAACAATAAGTATCAAAAGATTGACACTAGTTTAAGTCTGATTTCAAAGTGAAATTAATTCCAATGACCACTATTGGATTTAATGGTAAAAATATTTTCTAATTTAACTTTAAAACCAATTCAAAATATTATCTAATCATATAAATAAATTAGATTAAAAAGTGGTTTTGAATTAAAACACAACATTCTACACTATTCATTAAAAAAAATGAACTTTATCAGAAAGATACCAAAAATTTACACAAAGTAAATTTTGATGTCCCGATTCTTAATAAGAGTTTTATTTGGTCCAAAAGAATGTTTAATATTTAACAAAACTATATTTAATGACGGTTCTCCATTAAAAGGTGATAAGTGAACCTTTAGTGAAAACTAGGGCATATACGCCAAAAATTGAATTCTTTCCGTATTTTAAGCCTTTATCTTTTATTGTATAAATGTAAAAATATTTAAGTACATATATAATCATATTTTAGTTATTTCTATCCATTCCCGCCAATACAATGGCTACATGTTAACTACCATTTAAAATAATATTATTTTATTATTAGAGTGCAACGTAAGATTCCCAAGAAACTCGTTGTTGCGTGTTAGGTACGCCATCGAGCATAGCGTCCCCTTTAAAGTCATATTAATATTTTATCCACAAATATGGATAAATATGAAAATTTATATTCTTTATTTACCTGGGGTGTTACATCCTTCCCCCCTTTTGGGAATTACGTCCTCGAAATTTTAAAATTGCGCTTGGAAACATCCTTGAACGTCCCACATCGGAACAAGAGTCGGTAAAACAATCACTTTAAAATAAAGAAAGATAAGCACAGAGGTCACCCGAGTTAACCCATACTAGGATTCCAAGTATGAAAATATGGACATGGAGGAGAAAACATAGGGTCATGTTCTGATGGAGAGTGACAGAAAACATGTTTAGGAGAAAGTTAACCACGAGAAAATCACAAACTTGTGATGGGTTAAACGGTATTCGATTCCCCAGTAGGAAAAGTTAATAGACAACATTTTTGTTTTAAGTTACTTTTTATTGAGGAATTTATTCATAAGGAAACATAATCACTTATCATATTGACTTTCAACTTTTATTAGATTCCTTACACAAACTCATATTTTCTCCTGAAGGCGAGTATTTAGGAAGACTTGTTCACATTAAGAGTACTATAATAAACTTTTAGAGAATCACCTAATCCACAAAATAGAACTATATACCTCCCATGTCTTTAGACTTTAACCAAAACGAAAACCAAAAAGGTTGGTACAAGGTCAGATAATCCAGAAAAGGATAACCCATTAAAAAGAAAATCTATGCTTAATCTCCAAAATTTGTCCAACAAAACCCAAAGTTCAACGAGGACCATCCGATAAACAATTTGTACATAAAATTCTTCAAAGTAAACCAATATAAGATTGAAACCCAAATATTTGAAGGATTTAGTCACATAGTCTTCCAAGTTAAATCGTAACATTTATCTCCAAACAACATCAGTTGCTCCTAAAGTCTCGTATTGAAAAGTAATTATCCTAATCACATATCCTCCATGATAGGTTAATCATTTTCATAAATAACCCAAAATCACCTTACTCTTAATTCATAAAATCATATAACCAAAAACAATCAGTCAAACTAACCAGGGACTTCACGTAGTCCAGTGGTAGGCGATAAATACCAGTCGCACTTTGGTTGTGGGTTCGATTCTCACAGCTTTGTCCGACGCGACGGGTTGTCACACGGTCTGCATGTTGTCCTTTTTTCAAAACTATATAATTCTCAAAACATTCCCCAAAACGAGATAAAATCTTCAAAAATATTCATAACATATTTTAACCTCAATTTTATCTCATGCCTTCCACTTCAATAATAACATTTAGTAACCCATAATTTCTTTAAAAGTAAGGATCATATAAACCCAAATGGTTCTCTATAACTATGTACACAAAAGAAAAGATAACTATTCCTTGGATAAAATTTGCCTATATTAAACATCAGGGTTACACATAATATAAAAAGTCTTCTAATGTAACCCCATCATCAAAAGAGACTTGATAATCCTAAGAATTTCACCATAACTCTTGAAGCCCTTATATGTTGACATCTTACTCATTCAACATTCTTCATGATCCATTATCCATTCCTTTCCAACCTATTCCGAAATACCTCTTTCCTACAAACAAAATCATGAATCATATCCTATGATTCCAAAATAGGAAAACAATAGTCACGAAATAGTACATACCTTTGATTGGTCATTGTCAGTTTCTTCATCCTCAATAGGAATGGCATTAGGTATTGGTAAACGAACATTTGTACGCTCTTGGTGACCCCATTCACGAAACTTCTTCATAGAACATGTGTTTGCATAATGACCATGCACACCACATTTAAAACATTCAATTGATCCCTCAGAAAGAACTTCTTTCCCTTTCCTCGAGTCAACTGGATGCTTCCTTTTTCCATGGCAGGTTCTTGCTTTATGACCTTCATTTCCACATCTATAGCATATTTCTGTCCCTTTGAAACATTTTCCTAGGTGTTTCTTTCCACATCTTTGACACATAGGTTTTGGAACACACATACCTTTATGATTATTACCTGTACTTCCGTAGGGATTTGTTTCTTGCATATATGATGCCTTAGAGAAAACTCCAAGGTTTAGGTGGTCAATCATGACTCCAGATAGTTGGTTGAGGATAATCAGAAGAGTTCTCATTGCATCTCCCATATCATTCAGTTGCTTGCTCAAAAAATTGTCACAGTTTCCTTCACATCCACTATTACTTTGGTGCCTGCTAGATCCAGCCATTTACTAAAACCAAAAAGGTCAGTGTGAGTATATCAACAAAACCATCATGTACTAATGAGGAAGATAAACACTATGATACACTTACTCATTCACTTTATCTAAAACTATGACTCTTTCTGAAATCCTAACCATTATGGTAATTTCACTTATGCTTAAAGAGTACCCTAACCTCTAAAGTTATCTAAACCGACCTCTGATACCAACTATAAGGCCCCAGCCTTAAAACTTACTTAATCTTGAGTTATTACAAGATTACACATTGAGGATCTTTTCAGGTTTATAGTTTTAGAGAATTAGATCATGAAACTTGCATTACATTCCACATTTAAACAAAGTGGTTACATAAAAGATAGTATCCATTCTTCCCATCAACGGAAACATATTGAAAATAAAACACACATCCTTGACTCTATAATCTTATCATGTACCTTTCCCTTGACCTGAAAAAAACATTTCAAAAACTTGGGATGAGCATAAAAATCTTAGTAAGGGATATAAAAATATGGAAAGGAAACATGAGTTCATATATACACAAGAATGAAATCATAATTTACCCATAAAACATAGGCACTTTAACCTACCTCATCAAATCATGAATAAATCATAGAAATCATAAGACATAAAGGTAACTTGAGGCATTCATAACATTCTAACGTAGGGATTAACCCTCTTGGTTACGTTTGGAATACCCATCACAGTATATTCCCTAAATCTCTTCGGAGAAACCTTAACGTTTCACTCCTTCGCGTTACCCAATGCATTGGAGAGCTATATCGGGCTCACCCGACCTTAGTTTATCACGGAACCACCCGTTCTTCATAACAATGCCCAAGAACCATAACATAATTGTATCACATAAACATGAATAAAGGAAACATAACATTTCCACATTTCAATCACAATATAACATTTTAGGATATTGAAATAATGAATCCATTCAAAAAGAAACCATTTCTAAAACCATTTAAAACATCTAATAAAGAGATTTTTGAATCAAAGTGTCCCATACCACCTTGAAGCTTTTAAAATTTTAAACCATTAATATCCATATAAATAAATCCTTAAAACCATTTTGAAAACAGGGATATTAATAAGAACAAATAATTAAAACATTTAAAACGATATTTTGGTTAAAGGGGTTTTACCAAAATTAGAGACACTTGAATACAATAATCGAGGAATAACATTTAGTCAAAACTTTATAATATCATGAGAATAAAAGGATTCATGATATAATACTCCAAAGGACAGTATATACACCATATAAGAGTGAATTGGTGCATAACAACAATGAACCCTCAATAGAAATGTCAAATGTGACGAAATCCCTTATAAAGAAGGTATCCTTAAATTAAGGACAAATAAATCTCAAAAATATGTGTGACAAATATATATACACCCAATATAAGTGGATATTAAGTGTAAAACAATAAAAGGTCATTCACACATGTTCAATGGATGACATATTCAATGACTACAAGTTGAACCCAAAGAAATCGAAATTGGGTTAAAAAGTTCCCTTGACAGCCTAACGGCATCACATCAAAATGAGTTGATGAGAGATAAAAAGTGTATCTCATCACATGGACATAAAATTTACATCAATAAGGATATATGAGAACATATCCCAACATAACAATATGTAAATTTAAAGACCCAACAAAAGAAGTCTTTTAAAAAAGAGGAGGGTGAAAGGTTCCCTTACCGACTTGGGTATCTTTCAAAAGATACACCCCATAAAAGAAGGACAATAGATCATTGATGTAAATACTCATAAATGAAATTATATTACACAAAGAGTGGAATAATGGGCAGTACATACACCACTCAATGGAATTTGTGTCAAATGTAGCATAAATCTCACGGGAATAAAAGTGAGATGAAAAATCCCTTACGAAAATTCGGCAGCCTAACGGCGCCACTCAAAACTTCAAAAATGGATTGATGAGAGAGAATAGGGTATCTCATCACATGAACATAAAAATTACAGTAGGATTAATATAAAATAACATCCCAAATCATAAGAAAGATGAGCTTAAAAGAAATTACATAAAAGAGTGTACTTAAAAAGAAAGAGAGTTGTAGGATCCCTTACCTCGAGTCCGACTTGACTCGATCGTTCCTTAATCTCCTGAATAATAAACTTGAGTTAATTTCTAATTCCTTAAGAACCCTTTTTCAAGTTCATTATTACTTTTATACCACTTATTACCATGTCACAAACATTATGTAATCATTTAAGTTAATAATATTTGTTTTGCCGATATTTGGTTCTTAAGTCGAAAGTGGTCTTCTTTCAATTACATGTTGTTCATGTGTAAAAATGTTTATTATATCCTGAATTGTATTCATTGTGTAGATATCATATATGTCATATATATCCAGTACATGCATGCATTTATAACATTACATAATCATTTAGAGGTAAGAAATGAAATGCACCGTTCATGGAGACGGTAAGCCGTACGTACGCATGAACGCTACTTTCATTTCTATTTCGTATTTTATAGAATGGAATAATAATGATATAAAGGTATATTATAATTCCAGTATAATATCATATATAATATCATATTTCCATCCTTTATACATCCCACATATGGTATTTAACGAATCAAATCACTTTGAGGGGGCGGTAGTCCGCACTTCCTTAAATGAAGATATCGTGTATACCCATAATGGAAGCCACAAAGGTAAGACAAAAATGAAAAATACAGAAGCATAAATAAAACATAAACATATTATATATCATATATAAAAATAGTGACATCATAATGGCCACCTTTGAAGGTGTTAAATGAGTATTGAACAATCATCGTTTAGGGAGGCAGAATTTCACCATCCACAGAAACCGTATGTTCTTTAACCATTTGATGTAGTTGTGTGATAGTGTATCATGAATAAATCTTATAACAACATACTAGTATATTTAAGATACTGGTGTTGTTACAAAAGAAGTAAATAAAAAGAGTTTAGGGGGTTGGAGAAGCAAAATAAAACAAATGAACATGAGAGAAATAAATTACCTTTAAAAGTGTAACTCCTTTTGATTTAAGTCTAAAGGATTACTTTGAAAGGATTCTACCCAAAGGTAGTCCTCTAGGATGAGTAGAGGGATGTGGAGAGAGTAAATGTGCAGGGGTTGGCCGAGCCAAAGGCTTGAGAAGTGTGTGAAATGAGGTAGAGGTGGGGGCCTTTTATAAGAGGAGAGGAGGGGTACTTTTGGAAAGTAAGAAATATTACTTTATTTGAAAATGTGTTTCGGTTTTAAAAGGTCCCACATTGATTGAATTCATGGATAAGGTGATAAGGCTTCGAAATCCACTCATCCAATTGGTTTTTCCCATGTGTAGTTTGTAGATGTTTCATTATCTTTCCATTTTAATTAAATCGTCAAATAATGATGTCATCGCTGCATCATTATTATCTCATAAATAATTTAATTTCTTTAATGTCTAAAAATTATAAAACAAATACTATGATATAGGAAATCCTTTTAGATTTCCAATGACTAATTATAATCAAAATTTGGACTTGTATAACCCCACTTAAAAATTGTTTTCGTAAAACATATTATGTTTGTGTCATTTTCACTTCAACATTAAATAAAAAGTAATTTATGTCATTTCCCAACAAAAGTGGATCCATGGGGTCCCCAAGTTGGCCCAGGGCTTGTCTTGGTCGGCCATGACTCACCCAATAGGTGTATGACAAGTGTCATGGTGTTTTCACATTCTTATAATATCATTTTTACCTTAAACTACACTAATTACCACTAATCGCGATTAAAAACTTAATAAGTTACTATTCACCAAAAAATTATTTTAATCTCATTGAACCACATTTTACTTCTTAATGACAAACATGTATGTCGGATTTTTTGAAAATCAAAACACAATTATGGCAAAATTTCATTTAAATGAAAAATTAGTTTTTATAAGTACCACTTAGTGGTTTCACTATTCATCAAAAATTGAGGTTTTTCAGAAAATTACCAAAAATTCACCCTAAGCTATATTTGATATTCCGAATTCAAAAATCAAGTCTATTTTACAAAATTCAAAACATATTAGTCACATTAATTAATTTAATAATTAATTACCGCTGTCAGAGCAAATAGCGTGTTTTTATAAAACAATAAGTATCAAAAGATTGACACTAGTTTAAGTCTGATTTCAAAGTGAAATTAATTCCAATGACCACTATTGGATTTAATGGTAAAAATATTTTCTAATTTAACTTTAAAACCAATTCAAAATATTATCTAATCATATAAATAAATTAGATTAAAAAGTGGTTTTGAATTAAAACACAACATTCTACACTATTCATTAAAAAATGAACTTTATCAGAAAGATACCAAAAATTTACACAAAGTAAATTTTGATGTCCCGATTCTTAATAAGAGTTTTATTTGGTCCAAAAGAATGTTTAAGAGTGAACAAAACTATATTTAATGATGGTTCTCCATTAAAAGGTGATAAGTGAACCTTTAGTGAAAACTAGGGCATATACGCCAAAAATTGAATTCTTTCCGTATTTTAAGACTTTATCTTTTATTGTATAAATGTAAAAATATTTAAGTACATATATAATCATATTTTAGTTATTTCTATCCATTCCCGCCAATACAACGGCTACATGTTAACTACCATTTAAAATAATATTATTTTATTATTAGAGTGCAACGTAAGATTCCCAAGAAACTCGTTGTTGCGTGTTAGGTACGCCATCGAGCATAGCGTCCCCTTTAAAGTCATATTAATATTTTATCCACAAATGTGGATAAATATGAAAATTTCTATTCTTTATTTACCTGGGGTGTTACAAAACATGAGTTGAATCTAGAAAATACTTCCTCAACATAGACACATGAAAAATATTGTGTACCAGAGACAAACTCGAAGGAAATGCTAATCGGTATACGAATGGTCCAACTTTCTCTAGGATTTAAAAAGGACTGATGAACCATGGTCTTAGCTTCCATTTCATACAAAAATACATCACACTTTTCCAATGAGAGATTTTAAGGAAAATATGGTCACCTACATCGAGAGAGAATTCTTTCCTTCTATTATCTGCATAACTTTTCTTCATGCTCTGAGCAGTCCTCATGTGCTGCTATATCATCTTAACTTTCTCAACCACTTCCTCTATTAATTTTGGTCTCATCAACTTTCTTTCACCGAATTCATCCCAAAACACTAGAGTCTGACACTACTTCCTATATAATGCCTCAAAAGGTGTCATCTGTATACTGGAATGAAAACTATTATTATAAAAAAAATCAAATAAAGAAAGATGTTGATCTCAACTTACCTGGTAGTCCATTGAGAAAGCTCAAAGCATATCTTACAAAGTCTGAATTGTTCATTATGACTACCCATCTGATTGAGAATGAAAAGTTGTACTGAAACTTAATTTTGTTCCCAAAGACTTCTAAAACCCCTTCTAAAAGTTAGAAGTGAACCTGAGATATCGACCAGACACAATGGAAAGAGTAAATCCATGTAGCCTGATAATATCTTTGAGTTACAGTCATGAAATCTGTTCTAAATACATTTTATCTCTAATAGAAATAAAATGTGCATATTTTGTCAGCCGATCAAAAATAACACAAATCGCATTGTTACCTCAAGATGTCTTAGGTAGTCTCACCACAAAGTCCATGGATACATTCTCCCATTTACACTATGGTACTGGAAAAGGATCAAGCATCCCCTTCAGTAACTTCTATTATGCTTTAACCTGTTGACATGTCAAACATTTCATAGTAAAATTAGTAATATCTTTTCTCATTCCATCCCACCAATAATACTCCCGAAGGTCTCTGTACTTATTAGTACTACCAAAATGAACTGAAAATGGAGAACTATGAGCTTCACAAACCAAGTCTTTATTCAACTAGGAATCACAAGGCACACAAAACCTTTTTACAAATCTTAAAACACAATCTTTATCAAGGTTAAATTCTGGAAAATTACCCTTTTTACCAATTCTACCTTTTTTGTATCTCACGGTCCTCCTTCTATACTTTCATAATTCTATCTGATAATGATGACTGCACTAAAACCTGAAACAAAATAGAGGTATTTCTTACACCAACAACTTCTAAGACAAAATTCATCAAAAAATTAATCAAGGTATCATGTTCCAAATGTAACATGGTTAATGATGCATGGTGTTTTTGACTCAAGGCATCCACCACTTTGTTTACTTTTCCTGGATGGTAATTGAAAATGGAATTATAGTCTTTTATTAGTTCAACCCAACTTCTCTGCCTCATGTTTAATTACTTCTGAGTGAATATATAATTTAGACTTTTATGTTCAGTATATATTTGACATTTGGCTCTGTATAAATGATGCCTCCAAATGTTCAAAAAAAACCACACCTTCTAATTCCAAATCATGCGTGGGATAATTTAACTCATGAGGTTTTAGTTGTCTTAAAGAATAATCAATTACCTAATCATTCTATATTATAACACAACCAAGTCCCTTCAAAGAAGCATTATTGTATATGAAAAACTCACCATTTTGGGAAGGCAAGGCCAAAACTAGAGGATTCACCAATATCTTCTTCAGTTCCTAAAAACAAACATCAAATTCTTCTATCCAAAAAAATTTAAACCATTTTCTTGTTAACTTAGTTAGTAGGCTATATAATAGTTCAAAGTTCTTAACAAACTATCGGTAATAACCTGTTAATCCAAGAAGACAAAAATCTATGTAACATTTGTGGGTCTTGGACATTCATCAACCACCTTTTTTTAAGGATGAACTGTTACTCCATCCTTATTTAAAATTTTCCCAAGAAAAGAAATCTTTTGTAACATAAAATCACACTTACTGAATTTTCCATATAGTTTCTTTTCCTTTAAGGTTTGAAAAACAACCATTATATATTTTTCATTCTCTTATTTACTCTTAGAAAATACCAGAATTTCATCAATAAACACAACCACAAACATATCCAAGAACTCGTGAAATATTCAATTATTAAGATTCATTAATACAGTAGGTGCATTAGTTAACCCAAATGGAATAACAAAAAATTCATAATTCCTATATCTAGTACGAAAGTCTATTTTCGGGATTTCATCCTCCTTCACCATCATTTGATGGTATACGAATCTCAAGTAAATCTTGGAAAAGTAGTGATCTCTCTGGAGTTGATCAAACAAGTCATTGATATGAGGAAAAGGATATGTTTTTTTAATAGTGATGTTATAAAAATCTCTATAATCAATGAAAATTCGTATGGAATCGTCTCTCTTTTTATCAAACAAAATAGGAGCACCCCATGGTGAAGTGCTAGGATTAATGAATCCTTTATCAAGAAAATCATGCAAATGATTTTTCAATTCAAGAAGTTCCTTTTGAGACATTCGATATGGGGGTTTTGAAATTGCCTTAGCATCAGGAACTAAGTCAATTGTAAATTTGACTTCTCGATCAGGTATGACACCAGGTAACTCATTAGGAAAAACATCAAGGTATTCATTTACCATTGGCACATCATTAATCTGAAAAGTTCCCTTGTTTTCAACAATATGAGCAATATAAATTTCATTTACATATTTCAATAGTTTCTAATCTTCCTGATATGTTATCAATTTTGTACACAAACTGAAACTCTTTTTGAAAAAAAACTTCTTTAGCTCTAAAATCAATCTTATCATGATAAACAGAAAGAAAATACCTTTCTATAATAACATCAAACTCAACTAAGGGAAAAACAACAAGTTTTGTTGGTAAATTCCTTCCACATACGATAATGAAAAGATTATTATAATTCATATTTGATATAATATTTCCCTTGGTGTTTTAAAAACATGTTCTGGTCTCATTTTTTGAGGTGATATTTTCAGTTTACCAAAAAATTCCTCATAAATAAAGGAATGTGTAGACCATGTATCAAACAAAACTTTAGCAAAATCTGAGTAAAAAAACAAAGTACCTGATACAACTTCATTGATGGCTTTACATCTACTGATGTAGTCGCAAAGGATCTCACTACACCTTTTTTCTTATATTCTATCTTCTTTCCTTCATTCTAATCTCTCTTTGTGAAGGCATTTGCGTAATGACCCATCTCATCACATTTAAAACACTTTATAGTTTTCTTATCAGGATTAGTTTTAGGATCATTTTAATTACAATCTTATGCTATATTTCTAATCTTACCAGATCAAAAACACTTCCCATTTTTGGTAAGACATTCCCCAGGGTGCTTCTTTCTATACTTTTCATAAATTGGAAACTATATTTTTTTACCATTATATTTCTTTGGTTGATTCTTACCCATAACTTTTCATATTGACCTCTTCTTCTCCTTGTTTCCAAAATTAATGTGATCATTAGAAAACTCCATCTCTACCTTCTCAACACATCGGAAAATTTTCTCATAACTTTGGAATTCATGGGAGGCCAACGCCCTTTGATACCTTGGATTCAATCCTGAGTAAAAGCGGTTGATTTTTCTATCAAGATCCAGAATATGATTTGGTGTATACCTCGCTAGTCGGGTGAATTTATCTTCATACAAAGCCACTGAATCTTCCACATTTTTCTTCAATTCATGGAATTTCTTCTCTATCCTAAGTATCACCACCTTCGGAAAATATTTTTCAAGGAAAATACTTTTAAATTCATCCCACTCTAAGGCATCAATATCCTCTCTATCCTTGATATTCTTTACTATTGAACACCATTGATCAGCTTCACCTTTAAAATGATAAATGTAAAGACTTACCTTTTGATTATTTAAAAATCCCATTACATCAAATATCTTTTTAATGGCCTTAATCCATCCTTCAGCCACTACTAGGTCAGAAGATCTATTGAAAGAAGGAGGGTGTTGTCTCATAAAATGTTCCACTATTGTCATGTTACATTGTGGTGCCTATGGTTGTTCTCTTTCATATATTCCACCACCATTTATTGATTTCATTAGCTAATCCATTACAATCACATACTTCTTGGTTCTAATCCCTACCATTCTAGGCTACAGATTCGGGAGGATATCGTTCTGTTAGTGCCTCTCCTCTTCAGCTTCCCTATTTCTTCTATGGACAACCATTCGAAACAAACATATATTATTAGAAGAAACATGGTAATCTTTAAATTCTATAACATTTCAAATTAATAATAGAGTAAAAAAATATTTATGCTATTATATCATCCTAATATCTAAAGTTATCTAAACCATCCTCTGATACCAACTATAAGGACCCATCCTTATTACATTACATAATATTTAATTTAGTAAAGAAATCACTTCCTTTCACATTGAGGATCTTTTAAATTTTAGAGATTTATAGAAAACATACATAACAAAATCATGACATTACACATTATTAAAGAGTAGATACCATAAAAAATAGTACTCGTTTCTTCCAAAATATAAAACTTTTCAAATAAAACATGATTTCATTGACACTTATTCAAAAATGTAACTTGGATTCCTTCTTTGTCATAAAAATACTCATAACATGTGAAAATAATTTAAAAAAACTTGGGATGAGCACAAAAATCTCATTAAGGGGTATAAAAAGAAGGAAAGAACACATTAGTTTATGAATACTCGTAACCTATGAAATTATTTTCAAAATACACACTTATCACCCATATATACTTACTTTATGAAACATGATATTTCCACATGATTTCCCAAAAATATAAGAACATAAATAGAACTATAAATGTATATTGGGTCATTACTTACATAATCTTGTAACCCTCTCAGCTACCTTATAATTTGTAACCTTCACGGCTACTTTACAATTTGTGTAACCATCGCAGTTAATCTTGGAGTAACCATATGTCCGACCTCCAAATTACACATAACAAATTAATTTAAGGGATATATAGGTCCCAAAATTCATAAAAAACAATTCCCAAGACCAAAACACAATCATACAATGTGAATAATGTCATAAAAACATTGCATTAGAATTTCATAATACAGAATTTTAAAAGAGATTTTTAAAACAAAAGTCTTTTATAAATATGATATAATTGAAGAGATACTTCATAGAGTGAATGTATTATGTATATACAATATAAATACACATAATTAAACATAATATAAACAAAACCCATCTCACAAACAATTTTAATTCCACATAAATAATGAAGTACAATTTTAACCCAAATAATGGAAATCAGGTTAAGAATTCCCTTACCTCAGGTTTGTCTTACTTCAAACTTATTTTAACCTCCTTTATAATGGTTAAAATAGTGTTATTAATATCTTATAGAAATATATCCATATTTATAATACCTTATAATATCATTTAATTACATCATTTCACCCTCTAATTGTTAGTATTTTGTTCCCTCAAATGTTTTGCGTATGTTCTTTACATGTTTTCCATGATTAGTTCATGATGGATGTTCTTGTCTATTGGAAGTCAAACTCCATAATTGGAATGGATTTGTATTTAAATATTTCCAGAAACATAAATTATACAATTTATCATTTTTTTTCTATAATGATTATGATTCATGAGTTAAAAAATTATTTATATTTGTTTAGGTCATTTTGGCGATTATTCGACCGTAATGAACTTGTTTTGTATTATAAATTAATAACATGTGTGAAAAAAGATTCCAAAACCTTATAAAAGATATAATAAATAAATAATAATATAGTTTAACCATTATAATGGTTTCATGACCAGCCTTGAATAAATTAAATAAAATTGAAATCACATCATCCACGATGTCGGTAAATCGACATATAACAGACGGTGTTTTAATTTCTTGAGTAAGTGGGAGAGGAGAAGAAATATAATGGTGAGTATTCCATAAACATGATTAAATCCAGAATATGTAAGATATTGTATCATTAATTCCTCTTGGATTAGGGGAGGTGAGGATGGAAAAAAATTAAAGGAATCTCAAAATAAAAGGAAAGTTGAGAAATCCCTTATGAAAATTTGGCAGCCTAACGACGTCGCTTAAAATTTCATAAAATATTTTGATGAGAGAAAATGGGTCTATAATAATTATTAGATAATATGGGAATTAAGTTGGATATTTAATGACATATCCCAATATAAACCAAAGTAAATTAAAATTAATAACATGAAATGAAAGAAAAGAAAGAAAACAAAAGAGGACATTTACCTCTTGATATCTTCTCCTTGAGATCCTTCCTAAGGCCTTTGGTTTTGGACTTTTTGTGAGACCATAAGCTCTAGGACGTGGTGAATATTCTTGGAAGGAGTAATGGACAGAACATCGGTAATTATAAAGGCTTGAGAGGTGTGTGAGGAAGAGGTGAATGAGGGTGGTATTTATAGTGGAGGAGAGGGGGTATTCTACATTATTTTAATAATTATTATAATATGTTTACTCAAGGACATGAATTTTCTTAATTAATGTGACCCAATATAGTTATAATGTCATGTGAGTTCTAACCAAGTGGTCTTATAGCATCCTTTCATCACCTATGATGCAGTAAATCGAGTATTTAGCATTTATCGCATTTTACTATTCATCAAAAATTCTAGAATTTCTGAAAAACCCCAAAAAATCACCTTTAATATTTTTAGACATATAGAATTCAAAAATGAACTCCATTTTTTTAAAATGATTTGATAAATATTATTAATTTAATTTTTAAATAAAATCATACTTTATTCAAAAATTAACAATTTTAAAACTATAACTGCTTTTACATCACATTGAAAAATCAACAAAGGTTTAATTATCTTAAATCCTTAAGAAAATAAAATAATAATAAAATTAAAAATTCATTATGTTCATATTACTATTCATATTACTATTCATAAGGGTATTTTACTATTCACCAAAAATCAAGTTGGTTCTATTATAGTTCAAATAACTTACCGATCACAATTGTAGATTACTGTTTTTTGAAATTCAAAGCATTGAAGATGCAAAATTATGTTTAAATTATATATATAAATATATAATTAAAAAAAATCATGAATTTCAATTTATATTTATAAAACCTTGGGTTGTTACACAAACACAAGGGTTACCCATGGAAAAAAATTGGGTTTTAAAATAATGACATAAGGCATAACAAAAGGGAATATCAAAATGGTTTCCAGGAGAGAATGTATTTAAATAATACTTATAAATACATAAGGTAAAATATTCATAGATCAAGATAAGTGATATAAAACTTAATTGGAAACATGTAAAAAGAGTGTTTAAGAAACATTAGAAATGAAACATTTTACTGTAATTTAAGGAAAATATTAAAGAGCATTTAAATAGAAAAATGAATAATATTTTATATAAAACCAAAAATGAGACAAGATATATTTTCATGATAAAATGAATGATTTTAAAATAATAATGGGGGAATAAATAGATTATGGATGGTACTTTAAAATGGATAAGAATTGGGAAGTTCCCTTTAATCAAGCTTGCTTATCAGGGGGGACTAAGAATGGAATCTTATTAAAACATGTATTTCCCCATCAAAGAAAGAATAATTGATTTAGGAAAATATGATTATAATATACACATATAACATAGTATGATTACATTTTAAAAATTAATTTTTATATTGGGGTAGAGAGAGAAAATGTAACCCGATGGAAAAATGAAGGTTTGGAGAGAATCCCTTACCTTATGGCCAAAAGTGTTCTATACTTATAATTAATGTACTGGATAATGAAATTAGATTGATTAATAATTTAATTCAGAACCTCTTAAATATTTATTTGGTTTATTATAATTTTATTAATTTCATTTAGGGTCTTTTTGATGAGTTATAAGATTCAATTTCGTCATTCTGGAGTGTTGTTTCCTTGGTTTTCTTGGTTGGTTCACTTGTATACATGTTTGGAATATCATGTAAAATGGTAATAGTTATCCAGAAATGAGATTATGTGCTATTAATTAACATCCTTAAAATTAAATTATCTTATATATCATTTTTCTATATATTATAATAATTCATTAGATTAAACATTAATGATAATTGTTTAGATTATTTTTTCATCTCTTCGATCATCACGAACCAGATTTGTTTAATTATTTAATATTATGTATATATACTGGTTCCAAAACACTAAATAATATGAAATACACATTTTAAAATATTTTCTAACCATTATAATGGTTTTATGACCGTCCTTTAAGGAGGTATTAGAAAATGAAAAATCATTATCCATGAAGGCGGTGAATCGACACCTCATGGACGATGTTTTCATTTTTAAAACAAAAGGGGAAGAAAAGAGAATTGATGGTAGATATACCATTAACATGATAACATTAAAGTATATAAAAGATAATGTATTTATCATTCCACTTTGTTATAGAGAGTTTAATATAGGATAATAAAAGAAAATAAATTTACAATAAATTAAAGATAAAAAATCGGATTTTACCTCTTGAACTTCTTCTCCTTGAGAACCTCCTTAGGTAATTGGGTTTGGACTTTTGTTGAGACCAAAGTGTCTTGGATGTTAATAAAGAGTCTTGAGAGAAGATTGTGAATAATTTGGATAGGATTCAAGTATTTGGAAGTGCGAGGAGAAGGGGTGGTGAGGGGTGCTATTTATAGTGGGAGGAGAGAAGTGTTTTTGATTATTTTATTCATTTATTTATTATTTTGGCTCAAGATTATGAATAGTATTGATTCTTGTGACTAAATATAGTAATTATTTAATTTTAGTTTGAACCAATTGTTCTTAAATCATCCTTACATCATCCATGACTCAAAAATTCATGTATTTAGCTTATACTGTACATTTCTGCATTTCATTATTCACCAAAAATTCAACAATTTTTTAAAAATCAAAAAACATTCACCCTAACCATTTTTTGATGTGTATAATTGAAAAAATAGACTCTATTTTATGAAACTAATTTTATAAATATGAGAAATTAAATTTTTAATTAAAATCATCATTTATTTGAAAAATATTAATTTTAAAATTATAACTGATTTTATAACACACTGAAATTTTAATTAAAGCCTCATAAAATTATAATATAATAATAATAAAAAAATATTAATTTATGAATATATTTTGTCAAAATAAATTTTCTTTTGAAACATTATATTATTTATAAAATTTTAAATAAATAATTATGCTTTATAAAAATACCAACATTTAATTTATCATTTTTAAAAACATTTATTTAATTATCCCATGCTATAAATATATCATATTTTCATTTATAAGATACCCAAATTTTATTTACACTTTCATAGGTGATTTTACTATTCTATTGGTTAGATTACTATTCCTAATGGTCACATTACTATTCCAATGGTCAAGTTACTATTCCATTGGTATAGGTTCCCTAATATCTATAAATACCTCATATTTTATTCATTGTTCTTTTAAGAAGTTTGTATTGTGATCTTTATGTGAATTTATTTTATTTATAAAATATGACATAATTATAAGAATGTAAATTTCATTGATAAAATTTTGGTTCATTACAATCTTCCCCGCTTATGAAATTTCACCCACGAAATTTTCTTTTACATACTAAGATGGAAATAGGTGAGGGTACTTATCCTATTTCCCAACATTAATAAGAAAATAAAAAAATTAGGGATATTTAATACTTAGCTAATAATCATATAAAAATGAAACCTTGAACATAAAAGGATAAACTTACAAATTAAAAGTTTATCCTAACATGTGATTCCCTAAGTTTTAATCTAGGTTATCCATTGTGATAGAATTACCCCTAGGGTTATTTATAAAGTTTTCTAGTCCTAATCTCCATAAATAACTACAATTTTCTTTGATAACAACTATAGTGACCCTGTACTTTTACACATAATATTACATGATATTAATCATAATTAACCATCAATTATAAACCAAGGATCGTAAGTTCAAGTGTATTTGGAAGATTATATACATAATTATAAATCATGAAACCAAAATAAAAACATATTTTATTTAATCTATATAAAGATATTATTACTTAATTTTAGCTCTTACATCTACATAGGATAACTTGGGGAATACATAAACAAAGGGATGAGCTAAAAATCCCAATAAGGGAATAAACATTGGAATAAATCATAGCACATGGATTAGAAGGCATAACATGATGGCATAAAAATGCATGGAACATGAATAAATATAGGGAAGAATAACATTTAAAACATGGGATCATGTAATAATGGAATAATAGGAATGCAGAAACAATATACAAAATGACATAAGCTCATGATTATTTCATGTATAACTTCCAAGGCCATTACATATACAAACATAGTCCCGTAAATGAATCAGGTTCACTCTCTATTCCAATATGACTTATCATAAGAATAAACATTATAAAATGAATTAGATCATATCCTGGGAACACCCATCATAACATTTTCTTGTATATGTGTTCCACATGAAGAATAAAGCACAAGGGTTACCCCTGGAAAGAATTGGGTATCATAATCATGTCATAAGGAATAAAAAAAGGGAATATCATAATGGTGTCCATGAAAGAATTTATTTAAATAATAATTGGACATTAATAAAGGAAAATATGAATATATTAGGATAAGTTATGTCAAACTGAAATGAAAACATGTAAAAATATTGTTTAAGGAACATTAGAAATGAAACATTTTAGTGTGGTTTAAGGAAAATATTAAAGAGCATTTAAAGTGGAAAAGTCATAATCTTTTTATAAATATAAAAAGGAACCAATATAGATTTTATGATAAAATTATTGATTTTATAAGAATAATTGGGGCTTAAAATATATTATGGATGGTACTTGAAATGGGTAAGAATTGGGAAGTTCCTTTTAATCGAGCTTTCTTATTATGAGGAATTGTGAAGGGAACCTTATAAAACATGTATTTCCCCATGAAATAAAGAATAATTGAGCTAGGAAAATATTATAAGAACACACATATATAATTTAAGAGGATTATATAAGAATAAATAATAATTAAATTGGGGTAAATAGGATGAAATCAAAACCATAAGGAAAAGATGAATGTTCCGAGAAAATCTCTTACCTTATATCTGAAAGTGTTCTTTACTTGAACTAAATTTCCTAGATAATGAAATTATATTCCTTAATAATTTAATTAAGATCATATTAAACATGTATTTGGTTTATTATAATTTTATTAAGTTCATTTATTTTCTTTTTTATGAGTTATAAGATTCAGTATTGTTGTTCAGGAGTGTTTGTTTCCTTGGTTTTCATGATTGGTTCACTTGTATACATGTATGAAATATTGTGTAAAATGGGAATAGCTTTTAAGAATTAAGGTTATATATTATTCATGAACTTCCATAAGATAAAAGTATTTATATATATTTTTTTCTAGATATGATGATGATTAATTATATAGAACATTAATGATAACCGTTTAAATTATTTTGGCATATTTTCAATCATTACGAACCAATTTTTTTTATTATTTAATATTATGTATATATACTAGTTCCAGAACACTAATGAATATGAAATATACATTTTAAAATCTGTTTTAACCATTATAATGGTATTATGACCAGAATTTTAGGCGGTATTATAAAATGAAAAATCATTGTCTCTGAAGGTGGTGAATCGACACCTTACGGATGATGTTTTCATTTTTTTAACACAAGTGGAAGAGAAGAGATTTGATGGTGGATATACCATTAACATAATAAAATTATATTATATAAAATATAATGAATTTATGCTTCCACTTTATGATAGATAGGTGAGTAGATGATAAAATGAAAATAAATTGAAAAGAAATTAAAAGAAAACAAAAGAGGATTTTACCTCGTGAACATCTTCTCCTTGAGAACCTCCTTAAGAAATTAGGTTCGGTCTTTTTTTGAGACCAAAGTATCATAGATGTTAGGGGAGATGCTTTTGAGATGATTGGGAAGATTTTTTACAAGATTAAAGGCTTTGGAGGTGGGAGGAGAAGGGGTAGTGAGGGGCGATATTTATTATGGGAGGAGAGGAGTGTTTTTTATTATTTTATTCGTTTGTTTATTATTTTGGATCAAGAATAAGAATAGTGTTGATTATTTTGACTAAATATAGTAACTAGTACATATGAGTTATAACCAAAAGTTCTTACATCATACATACATCATCCATGACTCAAATATTCATGTATCTATCTTATACTGTAAAGTACAGCATTTCACTATTCACCACAAATTCAACTATTTTATAAAAATCCAAAAAATTCAACCCAACCATTTTTCAATGTGTAGAATTCAAAAATGAAATATATTTTATTAAAATAAATTTATAAATATTATAAATTTAATTTTTAATTAAAATTTTCATTTATTTGGAAATTATCGGTTTTAAAATTATAACAAACTTCATAACACTTTGAAAAATCAATTGAGGTCTCATAAAATTATACTATAATAATAAGATAAAAAAAATTAACTTATGAATCTATTTTTTGAAAATAATTTTTTTTAAACATTTTATTATTTATAAAATTTAAAATAAACATTTACGCTTTACAAAAATACCAACACTTATTTTTTTCATTTTTAAAACATTTATTTACTTATTCTGTGATATAAATATATCATATTTTCATTTATAAGATACCCAATTTTATTTCCACTTTCATAGGTGATGTTACAATTGTATTAGTCAGATTACAGTTCCTAATGGTCACAATACTATTCCAAGGGTCAAGTTACTATTCCATTGGTATAGGTTCCTTAATTTCTATAAATACCTTTTATTTCATTCATTATTCATTTATAAAGTTTATATTGTGTTCTATATATAAATTTAGGTGATTTATACTATATGAAATAATTATATTAAGGGAATTGCATTGATAAAATTTTGGGACATTACATGAAATCTTCCATAGCCAAATGAAATCCATAAGCTAAAGAGAGAAGAGACTCCTAGATAGAAAAATAAAAAACTAAACCAAAAATTTCAATTAATAAATTCATATCTAACAACCCATAGAATAACATTTCCTTTAAACGGAATGAAAACCCAATAGAGAAGCTAGAAATATCAAATTAAGATTAAGAAAATCACTTATCATATTCATACTCAAATATATAAGATAAATTCCCACAAAAATCACACCAAGAAAAAGTATGGATGGATTCTATGTGAGATATATACCACTAGGTTTGAGACTAGAAAAAAGAATGGAATAATGGGGTTAAATTGAACAAGGGAAAAAGAGAAAAACAAAACAATTCATAACTCAGATGATGGGTTCACAACATGAAAACCATATTCACATTGGGAATCCCTTAAAATCATTTTACTCAAAACTAGAAAATGTGGTTCATGTCATGAACTATAGTTATGTAAACTTATACTCATCATCAAAACCATTCATTTCATGAATGGTGTATTCACACTGTGAATTTTTGCAGTATCAGTGTTGCAGCTCCTTCAAAGGCTAAAACACCTAATAGGAAAGAAAATACCATAAAAATATCAAAGATAAAGATAAATAAAAATTTCATAACTAAAATAAATACATGGATGTGAAAATTATCCCCATGATATTTTCTTTCTACCCCCAGAAACTCATGTTGAAGAAGGTTGATCCAAAAAGTTATAATGCCACTATAACCTCATATATGTTTCTTACTCTCACATTTCATTAGAATATTTATCATGATTTTGTAATACTCAGAATAATATAATAGATTTCTTGTATAGGATATTTTCCTAAGAATCAAATATTAGAACTAATTTCTCAACTACCAACATATTCATTTCCAAATTGGGTTAATCCCAATTTAGAAAGTGATAAGGGTCACAATTATACTTCTTAAGCTAATACATATGGAAAAAATTATGGATTAAATTCAACTAGAGAGGTAAATAAAACTAATAATTCAAATTTTCAATCCTCTCAATGATCTCAATAAGTCTCATGTATCTCAGTGTTAGTTTCCCTTTCTTATCTATTAATTGATGACTCAACTGAGGTGATACATTCAAGAACACATTTTCGCCAGCATAAAAGTCCAAAGGATGTCAAAGATGACCTGTATAATATTTATACAAACTCTGATCCATCACTAACTGGTTATGAATAGTCATGATATTTTTTGTGTCACTTGAATAGAACTCAATAAAAACTAAAAAGATTCCCCAATATAATTCCAAAAAAGAGGTGATATTCATGATCGATCATACAAATATTCAAATGGATCCATTTAGATCATAAACTATTTACAATTGTTATAAGAAAATTTAATCAACCCCAAAAGCTAATCCAATAAACCACTATAGTCTAGGAAATAAGCTTAAAGCATATCCTCCATAATGTAACTTTATTGCTCAGTTTTTTCATCAATCTAATTATTGTAGTTTTTTCTTATCTTAACTTGAGTTCCAATTTTCTCATAGTGGACTTTGAATAACCAAGAGATAACTAGGGGTATATATCTAAGAAGATATCTAATGGTACCCCATGTAACCCCACAATTTCCTAAACATACACCTTTCCCATATCTTTGTAAGAGTTGGTGTCCTAGAACCAACTGGTTTTACTTTGATTACATGGATATTTAATGTATTATTACATATTGTTCATTGTTCTGCATGAATATGATGTAATAATGTCCAAGAGTATTTTTGAATTAATAAGGTCATGGAAGTTCCCTGCTATGATGAGAACCTTGAAATGCTATAACAATATTCTTAAATATAGTTCTGTGGTTGGATGACATACTATGTTATGACACATAGCATGTATATTTTCAGGTGAGGGTACTTGTAAGCATATGAGAATTCCCCTCATGAAGTTCGCACTTGGTAATCTCCAAGATAGGAGATTATGAGAACAGACCTGCTAGTAGGAATTCCGCGTGTTTTGGTGTCATTGGATATTTCTATCTACGAGAATCTGTAATGATACTTAGACTTTAATATTATCATTAATACGTTTCATGACTTACTCACTTTGATTTACTGACAAAAACCGCCACACAGACAGTTGGCAGGAAGTAGGGTATATTAGATACGTCACGAGTGGCATGTTATTAATGGATAAGTTGAGTAAGTATTTGTCCCTTTTATTTATGAAAGTTGATATCTCGGAACTTTAATTGAAATAGAATCGTTGCACAAAATTCCATGGTCATGTTGTAATAATGATTTTATATCGGGTAGTCAAAGAATAATGTATCAAGCATAAAAGTTGATGAAACTATCATGAAACCTGCTTGATGAGATATTGTGACAAAGGGATTATATTACATAGTGAGCGTTCATATTTGGATGTCTTTATTGCGACTTTACATTCTTTCTCTTGGGTTCCTTGACCTATTGCTAGACATTACTCTTGGACGTTAGGAAATCCCACCCAATGCCAATGAGAAATAATTCTAGAGGGTCACACACTATGTGCTTTTAGTGGTCTCGGTTAAATTCTATTTGATTATAATTAATGAAATAAATATTATTCTCAAGACTGTGAAAAAATTTTATTCAAGTTAAAATGATCGCATAAATTAAATAAAATATATTTATTTATTTTATTGAACATTTAATAAATATTTATTTACAAGTTTTTACATAAAATATTTATTTAAGAGAATAAATTATTTGTTTATTTATTCGGGTGTTCAATAAATGGATGTGGAGTTCGAGTGGACCAAGGTCAGTCCAATATTAAAATAATTATTTGCAAGATGGTAAATAATTATTTAACTATTTTTCACAACATAAAATAATAATGACACTGCAATTATTTTGTGACGTGGAATTTTATTTTATAATTTCGTTTTGTGTAAGTTGGGGAACCATGAATAATGACGTGGTATTATTATTATGAGCATGGGTTTTCTCTAAGTTCATGAATGTATTTAATTTTTTCTATGAAATTAAATATTGTAACTAAAATTCCATGTATATAAATAGACATGTAGGCCTATTGTGCCATACACCACACCATACACCAGGTGAATTGAGACTTGTTGAGCCAAAAAAAATCTATCTCAAATCCTCTTCTCTTCCCTCTTAAGAACGAAAGGCATTATTAAAGGTGGAATATCATGAGATCAAGAACGACCAACACAAGAAACTATCTTCATCACACTAGAACCCGGAGAACGAGCGGTGTCGATTAGAGTCCATCGGAGCACGTGTGGATCACCGCTAGAGGGATTCTAGTTTGGGTCCTTACAAGAGAAACGAGATAATATAGAAGGTTCATTATGGATGATCAACATCATCAATGAAGAAAAATACCAAAGATCTAGGTATTATTTTTCTTTATTAAATTAATTAAATTAATTATAAACATAATTTGAAATATCCTCTTTAAAGGTTTCGGGCCTCTTTCTTCTTTATCTAAATCATTGATTATATTCCATGGAGACTGGCATTCATCATCATATTGATCCTGAAATAATCATTGATCATGGTAAAAATCAAAGTTGGGTGTCATCCCAGCCACGCTTCTACTGCACCTGGAACATTCAAGTGGTATCAGAGCAGTTACATCATAGTTTATAATTATTTAAATATTTCATTGATGACTTACGCATTTAATAATTTAGTTTTTTCAATTCAATTTAATCGTTCAGCAAATCTGAATCTTGAGATCTATTCCTCCTCTTTTGTTTCCCGTTCACCTTATAGAAATGATCTTTTCTTTTAATTTTGATTAAAATAAAATTGAGGATCTCATCTGAAGGTGCCAAAGCTTCCTGGCCATAAAACACCAGAACACATGGCGTGTATTCAGTAGTACACATTGTGTGGTCAAGATTCAATGCATCGGACCTTTCTGCCAAACCAAGCTATGTGTTGGAGTCTTTATAACTCTTAAATGACTCCGTGTGTTGACCAGGAATAGGTGGCATGCAGTTTTTAGATTACATGCCATGTGGCCCAATAGACATGGTGTGTAGTCCTTTTAGGTTAGGGTTGGACCATGTACCATGTACACGGCTAGCCCGGTTAGAGACCATGTAATGAGGAACTACATGGCATGTGATAAACTGGGCATGCCATATACTCTAAAAATTTCCGAAGTACACTCACACTTCGTTTCCCCAAGCATGTACTTCGAATAGAAGGTGAACAATAGTACACGCCATGTTGTTGGAACTACACGTCGTGTACTCATCCAAATTATGCATATTTCTTAAAATTTATTATTATATTATACAAACCCTTGAGACATATACCATTGTGTAGGATTAAATCTAAGGCACAACACATGATAGGTGTTTTATATATATGTGTTTAATTTAACATCTACATAATGTTCGTTTCTACTCATTGGGTAGTTATGAATAGAAATTCACCAGGTTTCCTCCAAGGTAAAAGTTACGTACAAATATAATTTTAAATGAATGTATTTATTTAAAATTATGATGGATGAGAATCTCAATTAAATTTAGAAAAGGATTTAAGATAAAATGATTGATTAATTAAAGATGATAATTAATTAATTCAAGTGTGATTTATCTTAAACAAGAACGATTAAAGAATTGAATGCTAGTTTTATTTATGTGTAAATATTATTTCATGTATGTGTGATCATGATCTAGACTAAGACCTTTGTATGTGGATAGTTTCTTTTAATTTATTTATTTGAATTAAATTTGTTGGCCTGCGAGCCTTCTCCTCATTAATATATAGGGCATGCGTGCCCAAGGTTTCTTTTATGTAAAACCCCTTTTTTCCCCTCACCTACATGTGAGTTAAAAAATTCATATGTAATGGATGGAACTCCCAAGATAGTGGAGTTAGTCCAAGCTGGAGCTGAGATGAAACCAATCCCAGGAGATACAGAGGTGGACAGGTGGAAGCTGTAAACATGAACTCAAAAGGTTCAAGGTGTTTCTCCCCTAGGCCATGGTTAGTTTATAAACTTCTAGATAAACTAACCATTAGAAAATATCATGATCATTCCATTTAATTTATTTTATTCTATTATTTTCATGGTTTATCATTGTGGATGTGTTATTATGATCACATAATTAATGAATTACATAAGCATGCAAGATAGAAATAAAATAAACCAGACTTATGCATAAATATTATCAAGACATGGCTAATCACATAATTAAGTTCCACATAATATTAAAAATAAATTGATAATAATAAATTCACGTGTAAGAGATAGAAATACCTCAAATAAAATATTATGTTAGACCAAGCCTTCTGTTACTTGATTAAGGAAAAAACTCAATAAAACTATGTGTTTGAAAAACCCTTGTTGGGACACTTACTTTTATATAGGAATCCCTTATGAAATGTTTTGGGTTGACTTAACCATAATACATCAAGAGGATTATCCCTTTCTAGACTTGGTGTAATATTGGAGGCAAGAGTTGAGGAAATCCAAAGTCATGATTTCAGGATTGGGTAGTCCACTCAACAGATCAAGGAGTTGCAAGCCCGTAGTTGGCAAAGACCAGCCTACCTAAATACCTTCTAATAGCTTGACCAACCCTTGTTGGGGTTATGTGAAGGGGAATATGGATCCTTTCCACTAGAATGTCATGGCAACTGGACATTCCAAGTTCAATGGTGAGGTCTATTGGGACTTGATAAAATAGTGGAAGACTTAATAAAATTAATTATTTCTCATAAAATGTAATCAAGAAAGTACTAATTATCTTCTCTTTTAATTGTAGAATAAAAATGACAAGCTCATCAACCACATTATCCCTACGATCAATTCTGAATAAAGACAACATCCTCATCGGCAGTAACTTCCAGGAATGGTTTAGATGGATTCGGGTTATCCTAAACCATGAATAAAAGTCTTATGTGATGGAGTTAGCATTACCTAATCCACCTTCCAAAGAGGTGAGTGATGAGGATTTTATAGTCTATGAAAAACATATGAACGATGTGGTTGATGTTCAATGTTTGATGTTATTATCAATTTATAGTGATCTCATGAAGTCTCATGAAAACTTGGATGCTTATAGCATGCTCGATCACCTCCATGGTCTTTACCAGGAGAGATCAAGACAAGAAAGGTTTGAGATCTCTAAGTCACTCTTTCATAGTAATCTTGGAGAAGGTTCCCTAGCTGGGCCTCATGTAGTCAAGCTTATTGGCTACATTGAGTGCCTGGAGGTTTTAGGGTTTAAACTCCTCAAAGAACTGGGCACCGATCTTATTCTCGCATCACTCCCTTAGAGCTTCCCTAAATTTGTTTTCAATTTCAATATGAACAACATTGATAAGTCTCTATCTGATCTTCTTATTCTCATTCACCAAGTGTACAAAGATATGAAGAGGGAAAAGCCTTCTTTCCTTGTGGTGAATAAGAGGAAAGGGAAGACAAAGAGCTTTAAGCCCAAAGCTTCCTCATGGCCTCAAAAGAAAAGGAAGATCAAAGGGGAGGCAAGGTAATATAAGTTTGTTTGTTTTGCATGTGGCAAGAAGGGCCACTGGAAGAAGAACTGAACCAAGCCTAAGAAGTAAGGGAAAGCTTCAGGTGCATTTATTATTGAATTAAATCTATCTGTTTCTACATATTTTGTCTTATATATAGCTTGTGGTGTTCACATATGTATCTAAATATAGGAACCAAGTAGATTCTGTAAGATTGATCGAGGTGAGGTAGATCTATGAGCAGCCAACGGAGCCACACTTGTTGTTGTATCTATCGGGGACTACCACCTCACATTTCCAATTGGGATGATCTTGGTGTTAAAGGGTTGTTTTTATGTTCCTTCTGTAACCAAAAACATAATTTTTGTATCCATACTAGATATAGATGGATTTTTTTTCATGTTTAGAAATTAATGTTGCTTATTTTATAAAGATAGTATTTGTTTTGGTAGGGAACATTTATAAAACGGTATTTATGTGTTGGATTACAAAAACCAAGTAATGGTAATCGATGAAAAAGATACTTCACATGACTCATACCACATCCAACTTTGGCATCACCGTCTAGGTAATTTAAATGAGAAACGATTGATAAAGTAACATCAAGATGGATATTTATATTCTTTTGAACTAAAACCACTTGGCGTATGCCATACATGTTTACAAAGAAAAATGACCAAATCCTCATTATGTGGGAAAGGTGAAAGGGATAAATAGCTTCTTGAATTGGTTTATACTGATGTGTGTGGACCATTTCTAGTTTAATCAAGGGGTGGTTACTCATACTTAATAACTTTTACTGATGATTTTAGTAGATATGGATATATCTACTTAATGAGGTATAAGTCAGATTCTTTTGATAAGTTCAAGAAATACAAGAATGAAGTTGAGAACCAGCTTGGTAAGAAAATTAAGAAACTCTACTCAGACCGAGGTAGGGAATATCTTAATCAGTACTTCATTGATTACTTACAAGATTTTGGGATCCTATTACAACTCACTCCTCCTTACACACCTCAATGGAATGGTGTAAGAGAAAGGAGGAACCGCACCTTATTGTACATGGTGAGATCAATGATGAGTCATACAAGTCTTCTATTATCCTTTTGGGGGTATGCATTACAAACAGAGGAACACATACTAAACTAAGTACCAACTAAATCTATAAATGGTATTCCTTACGAGTTCTGGAGTGGAAGAAAATCCATGTTATTAAATTTACATGTGTGAGGTATCAAAGAATTTGTTATGGCCTCTTTAGGTAACAAACTCACACCCCGAAGCACAAAGTGTACCTTTATAGGATACCCCAAGGAAACAAGGGGATATTACCTATACAACCCCTCTGAAAAAAATGGTTATAGTGCCAAGACATTCCATGTTCTTTGAGAGTCAGAAAATCTCCAAAAGATATAGTGGGATAAAGATAGACTTCGATGAAGTTGAGGCTCAAGGTACACAAGAGTTGGTACAGGAATAGATTTCACAAAGCCCCGTGGAAGAAGAATTTGTTCTAGAGACACAAGTACTATGTATGAGTACAAGAGATGTTAAAGAATTATAACAGTGTGGTTTTCTAGTTACTGAGGATTTTGACTCATTATAAGTTGATAATAATGATCCTCAAACCTAAAAGGATGTAGTAAGTGGAACATATGTTGCCAAGTGGAAAGAAGCCATGAATTCTGAAATGGATTCCATGTACCAAAACCAAGTCTGGATTTTGGTAAATCCTCCAGTTGATGTAAAGCTTGTTGGTTGCAAATGGGTATTCAAGAAGAAACTGGACATGGAAGTACAAGTTAGTTCCTATAAGGCATGACTGGTTGCAAAATGGTTTAAATAGTGTCAAGGAATTGACTACGATTAAACCTTCTCACCAATTACAGTGCTGAAATCCATCAGAATTCTACTTGCCATTGCAGATTACCATGACTATGAGATTTGGAAAATGGATGTCAAAATAGCATTCCTTAAGGGGAAACTTTAGGAATATGTCTACATGAAACAATCTAAAGGGTTTGTGACTCCAAAGGATTCCAATAAGGTATGAAAGTTGCAGAAATCCATTTATGGATTAAAGCAAGCATCCAGGTCATGGAACATTCATTTTGATGAAGCCATAAAAGAATTTGGTTTTATCAATAATGAATGTGAGTCTTGTGTCTACAAATGGTTTAGTGGGAGTGAAGTTGTTTTCCTAATAGTATATGTTTATGACATATTACTTATTGGAAACAAGATACCAGTCTTACAGTCTATTAAGGCATGGTTGAATCAATGATTCTCCATGAAGGACTTGGGTGAGGCAGTGTATATTCTTGGGATCAAGATCCATTTTGATAAATCCAAGATATTACTAGGCCTATTTCAAATTACATACATTGATAAGATACTAAAAATATTCAGTATGGAACAATCCAAGAGGGGATTGTTTCCAGTGTCACATGGCATTCATCTTTCCAATAAAATGTGTCCTCTAACACATGAGGAAAGAAATATAATTTCAAGGACTCCACACACATCAGCGATTGGACTAGTCATGAATTCCATGCTATGTAATATATTAGATGTCACCTATACATTGAGTGCAGTAGGCAGATATCAAACTGACCCAGGTGACCACTATTGGATGGAACTCAATATTATCCTAAAGTATATAAGGCATACTAAGGATATGTTCTTGGTTTATGGAGGAGATGAGGAACTAGTCATTAGAGTATATGCATATTCTAGTTTTTAGACTGATCAAGATGACATGAAGTCGCAAATAGGATAAATCTTCACTTTGAATGGAGGTGAAGTGAGCTTGAAGAGCTCAAAGAAGATTGTGGTCATAGATTCTATAGTAGAGTTCAAGTATATCACAGATTTTGAGGCAGCTAAAGAAGAATTTTGGATGCAAAACTTTTTCCAGAAGCTATATGTGATACCTAGCAGTAAAGATCCCATCACACTATACTATGATAATACTGTAGCGATGGCTCTCGCAAAATAGCCAAGGTCGCATCAGCAGACGAAGCACATACTTCATAAGTATCATCTCTTGATGGATTTTTCTCAGAGAGGTGAAGTTGCAGTGAGAGGTATTTCCATGGAATACAACGTGGTGGACCCCTTGACTAAAGACTTGACTCAGTAGAAACATGATCATCATGTGAGGTCTAGAAGACTGAATGTTGTAGGCAGTTGGCTCTAGTCCAAGTAGGAGTTTGTAAGAGTTGGTGTCTTAGAACCAATTGGTTTTACTTTGATTACATGGATAATTAATTTATTATTACATATTGTTCATTTTTCTACATGAATATGATGTAATAATTTCCTAGAGTATTTTTTGCATTGATAAGGTCATGGCAGTTCCCCATTATGATGAGAACCTTAAAATTCTATAACAATATTCTTAAATATAGTTATGTGGTTGGATGACATACTATGATGGGACACATAGCATGTAGACCGTCAGGTGTGAGTACTCGTAAGAATATAGGACTTCCTCTCAGGAATTTCTCACTTGGTAATACCCAAGATAGGAGATTATGAGAACAGACCCACTAGTAGGAATTCCGCATGTTTTAGTGTCATAGGATATTTCTATATGCGAGTGTGTGTAATGATCATTAGACTTTAATATTATCATTAATATGTGTCACAACTCACACACATTTATTTACTAATGAAAACCATCACACATACAGTTGGCGGGAATTAGGGTGTGTTGGGTGTGTCATGAATGGCATGTTATTAATGGATAAATCAAAGAAGGATTTTTTCCTACAATTTATGGAAGTTGATATCTCATCCCTTTGATTGAAATAGAAAAGTCGCATGAAATTCCATATCCATGGTCTAATGATGAGTTTATTTTAGGTAGTCAAAGAATGAAGTATCAAGAATAAATGTTGATGACACGATCATGAAACCTTCTTGATGAGATATTGCAACAAAGGAATTATATTACATCATGAGCATTTTTATGTGGATGTCATTGTTATGACTTTATGTTCTTTCTCTTGGGTGCCTTGACCCATTTCAAGATAGTACTCTTGGACTTTAGGAAATCCCATCTAATGCCAAGGAGAAAGAATCCTAGAGGGTCACACACTATGTGTTTTTGGTGGTCTCGGTTAAATTCTATTTGTATTTAATTAATGAAATAAATATTATTCTCAAGACTATGGAATAATTTTATTCAAGTTAAAATTATCGTATAAATTAAATAAAATTTATTTATTTATTTTATTAAACATTTAATAAATATTTATTTACTAGTTTTTAAATAAAATATTTATTTAAGAGAATAAATTATTTATTTATTTATTCAGGTGTTCAATAAATGGAAGTGGAGTTTGAGAAGACTAAGGTCAGTTCGGTAGTAAAATAATTATTATCAAGATGGTAAATAGTTATTTAACTAGTTGGCACAAGTTAAAATAATAATGACACTGATATTATTTTGTGATGTGGAATTTTATTTTATAATTCTGTTTTGTGCAAGTTGGTGCACCATGAATAATAAAATGGTATTATTATTATGTTCATGGGTTTTATCTAAGTTCATGAATGTATTTAACTGTTTCTATGTAATTAAATATTGTAACTGAAATTCCATGTATATAAAAAGAAAAGTAGGCCTATTGTGCTATACACCACACCACATGACTGGTGAATTGAGAATTGTTGAGCCAAAAAAATTCTCTCTCGAATCCTCTTCTCTCCCCTCTCAATAATAAGAGATGTTCTTCAAGGCTGAACAATAAGCAATTAAGAACGACCGACACGAGACATTTGCTTCACCGTGCTAGCACCCGAAGAACGAGCGGTGTCGATCGGAGGCCATCGGAGCACGTGTGGTTCACCTATAGAGGTATTCTATTTTTGATTCTTACAAGCACAATTTGATAATCTGGAAGGGTCATTCTGGACGATCAACATCATCAACGAAAAAAATACCAAATATCTAGGTATTATTTTTCTTTATGAAATTAATTAAATTAATTATAAACATGATGTGCAAGATCCTCTCTAAAGGTTTTGGACCTCTTTCTTCTTTATCTAAATCTTTGATATATTCCGTGGAGACTGGTGTTCATCATCATATTGATCCTGGAATAATAATTGATCATGGTAAAAATCAAAGTTGGGTGTCATCACAACCATGCAAATGTTGCGCCCAGAACATTCACTCTTCAACCTTGGTGGTAAACCGAATTGATATAAAATGAGATGGTTTAGTTAATCATTCAATAATCACACATATAGTATTCTTCCCTTCCTACATCTGTGATAGTCCAATGATAAAATCCATGGACACCCCATCCTATTTCCATATCGACACAGGGAGTGTTTGAAGAAAACCTAATGGATTTGTTTGACCATACTTAATATAATGGAATGTAAATAAATGAGATACGAAATTGTCTATATCCCACTTCAAAATAAGATGAAAAAACTGACATTTGACACCAAATATATCTTACTAGTGACTGGGTGAACATCCCACAAAGAGGAATGGCATAGTTCCATCTCAACCATTACTATGTGTTATGTAACAACATATAGGTTTCTAAAGAAAATAATACCCTCCAAGGATAAATACCAATTGGAAATGGTATCCCCACCATGAAAATAATTCCTTATACTTCGTAATTCACTATCCCATTATTATTCTTGTAAAAGAAACTTGAGAATACAATGTGTTAATAGAATGCTCACTAGAGAAACACTAGGCCCTTCTCCATTTTCATCTAGAACATCCTTTTGAAGAGTCCCATTAGGTTTCATTCATTATTTGATTCCATCATGACTGAAAAGTTCAACTTTATACTATGGGTTTTATCAACAACATTTCCCTTTCCTAGGTTGTAGGTGACGTCAAATTAAAATGACTAAAGGTACTTAACCCACCACCTCTTCTTGAGATCCAGGTCCTTCTGAGAAAATATATAGCTCAAAATTTTTTGGTTAAAAAAATGCTGATTTTTCCCCAAAAACAATATTTCACTAAAAAATATGATTTTTGTATGATTGGTGAAAGATTTAAATCATGGGATGATAATTTTTCTTGTGTGGTAAAAGATAATGAGAACTATATCCCACCACATGATACCCTTTAAAAATAACACAGCCCAAACCTACTCCTAAAGCATCACAATACACTACATATCCCTGTCCAACTTTTGGAAATATAAGGATAGGATTAGAGGTCAAATACTTCTTTAATTCATCTAAGTAAGCCTAACACCACGAATCCCATGAGAATTTCACTCCCTTCTTTTTATAGGCATTCAATAGTGATTCCATCATCAAGAAATCCTTTACATCCCATCGGTAATACCCTTCTAGACTGATGAACCCTCAAATATCAAAAACAATATATGGGTCATTCTATGATATGATATCTTTCTTCTTCTCAAGATCAATTGAGATGTCATTATTTGAGGCTATGTGTCCTGTGAACTTTACTTCTCAGATATAAAAGTGAAATTTTGACATATTAACATAAAGGTAGTGATCTATCATTTTTATTTTGATACTTAATATGTATTTGAAAAATACTAAATTATGGAAAATAATAAGCAAGGGAATAGTTTGTTTCATAGGATTTTATTTGATTAGTCATTGAGCCCAAATGGAGTTACATATAAATTTTTTTAATTATTCGATGTTATAATTCTAAAATTGTACAGCATATGAGAATTTAGAGAAAAATATGGAATTTTATGAAATAGTATACTATTGCATGAAAAACCTTAATATTTAAGGAATTTAGTTATTCTATAAGCTTTACACATATATTATTTGGACTCTAAAAAATTCATTTTTACTCACCTCATGGCAGTATGAAATAGCCAAACATTGTGCGACAAAACCAAATGTACATGATACAATGAAAATTCATATAAATATGACATTGGTACCCATTTTTAGGGAGGACCTATGGGATTTGAGTTACAAAGATATTTGATTGTGCAACTTGGTTTTGTGCAATTCATGAAACCCCAAAATCCCAAATGCGCATAAAATTACATTTTTAATTCCTTCAATGCATGGTCTTCTACTCGATATGTTTTCACAAAACTTTCTCTGTCGGGAAAAAATTTCATGATATCAATAAAATTAGATTAAATTTTATTTTTGAAAAACTCTAAAGTTGTGCCAAAAAAAATTTCCTATAATCACTAGTAAAGGTCATACCTCATATAAAACATTTTTTTGAAATAGCAAAGTTGTGTGATATAGAGAAAACTTTCATTAAATAGAGAAATGTTACATGAAATAGTGCATTGTTTTCCAAATTCACACCTATCTTAGATGTCTTTCCTTTTAATGGTTTTTATTGGGTGAAGTTGTTAGGGTAAACACTTATCCTTTAAAATTTTATTTTCAAAATACAAAAAAAAATGGATTCTGCCTATAGGGTCTGCACCCTAGGACCCCACTCAAGATCAGTCTCAGGCCTTCATCCAAGTCCTTTTTCTATCTTCATTGACCATCATGAAAAATCAATAGTCCCATCATGATATTTTCAATATGATTTATGTACATTATGGGTTGCAATATAAACAACACAAACCTCAATCCTTGATATTACCATGACTCTAGGTACTCCTGTTGGCTTCCTAAAACACTTTTATTTGATTTATTCATATTTTTTCCTTCATTACATCATATTTCAAGATTCACCTCTTGGTTTTCTCAAAATTCCTTAAGTTGAACTACTCCTTAAGGTATTTCTAAAATCATCTCACCTGAAGCATATGCTAGGTTGAACTATAAAGGGACTCTTCGGTGTAAATCCTACACCATCCATTACTAGAAATCTTCCTCTTACTAGTCCTCACTACATGAATTTAAACTATTTTATACCCAATGTGACAAACACAAAATTCCTAATGTGATATGAATGAGATTCCTTATGTTCCTAGAATAATATGCCTCATGTGATGAGCATGATATGACCCTCATAGTCCCCTCTATATGATTCTGAACTCTACAGTATATAGAACTTAGACACACAATCTTAAAAATAAATTTCTCTAGTCATTGATGTAAAAAATTAAAAGAAATCATAATGGTCCTTGAAAAATGACCATTAAAGGTATGATCTTTTCCATTAAGTGGTATTAGACTATGTGGGTTCTGATTCCCTCTATAGGTATATGTGGAAATCCCTTCTCATGGTCCTTATCCCAGTATTGTAAAATGTTCTTCCTATCTAGATGATTATGAATTCCATGTTTCCTCCCCATGGTCCTCCTCCTGAGGTGTATGTACCAATCATATCCTTTATCCCATCAGCGAGTCAAGATGACCTAATGGTTTAACATGAGGAAGGAGTAATGGCAATATCAATCCATAAACACCACAAAAAATATTCTAGATACATGATCTTAAACTATGTAACATAACATCCTTGACACATGAAGTTGAATGGTGAATTGCCCTATGTTAATAGTATAGGATGCCTTTAGTAAAAACCCTAAAATTCTTTATTTGATAAACATGGGTTTCCTATCATAAGATGAATCATGTATGGAGCATGATATTTTTTCCATCATATCAGGAATCACACTCACTTAAGACCCACACATACCATTGATGCATCTTAGCAGCACCCTGGAACAAAACTCATGTAATACCCTCTCATACCTTCCCTACCTCTTATCATCACTTGGTTAGCATACTAATGTAATCCCCACACATACCATTACTGCTCCTTAGAAAACCCCTAGAAACACACTTTCATAATCCCTGATCATACCATCACTTTTCCTCTTCCACACTCAAGCAGTACACTCATGTAATATCCACTCATATCCTCACTACTCATCAACATAGCCTAGGAAGGAAACTCTTCTAATCCTCGCACATATCATCACTTCTCCTTGGAAGCACCCATCCATGACACTCACATAATCTTTGCTCATACAATCACTTCTACATAGTAGCACACTCACATAGTCCCTTCACATACCATCACTACTCCTTAGTAGTACAAGGTTATTAAACTTACGTAAACCCTCCATATACCATCATTTTCCTTAGTATCACCAAGGAATAACACACTTCTAAGCCCCATACATACCATATTTTCTCCTTAGAAACACTCAGGTAGCACACTCCCCTAAGCCCCTCACATATATTTGTTTCTCCTTAGCATCACACTAGAAGCTTTCAAATATAAATACCAAAAATGTATGATTTAAAATACATTAAATTGAATAAAAAATTTCCTATTTGTATGAAGTTAAAATCTATGACAACATCCTCAACACATGATATTAAACTATAGCTTTACCATATATAATGATTATGGGATACCTTGTGTGATGAGTATAGGATGCCTCATGTGATGAGAACAAGAAGCCTCATGTGATGAGTATAATATAATTTCCACATATTCTGAGAATATTATATACATAATCCCCACACAATCCCTTTTCATTGATCCTTTCATGGAACAAGAATACATATCCCATTACATTAAATTGCATGGTATGGTTCCATATCATGACTTTAAAATGTGTAATAAAACTATGTGAGTTATGATCCCTGTTTCATAATAGGGTATGTAGGATGAATATCTAAGGTTTAATCCCAACATCAAAATAATAATGTATCCCTTTCATTTGTGTAAAGTCAGAGTTGGATTAATCATCTCTAAAATAAAAAACCCATCCCTATCTCACCTCCTCCTTAGGGGGTCAGTAACTCCAAATTTGGATCATATTTCTATAATACACCAAACCTCATATATATCTAAGGCCCCCATAGAATTTGGCATCACCAAAAGATACTAACATATAATCATCCCAATACATGATGAGCATATATGGGAAGATTCTCCAACTAGACATTAAACTGTGACCACCCTCACTTAGTTTTGAACTTATTATTAGCTCAGTATGTGATGCGTGTATGGGAGAATCCCCTTATTAGACTTTATTTCTATGACCACCTTCACTCAATTGTAAACATGTGACCCCTCTTGATGCATCAAATATGAACCCTTGGTGATGATCCTAAGGAGCCTTTGGTGAAGATATTAGGAAGAATATGTGATGATAATATGATATTTTATTCCCTTACTCATATGATGAGACTAATATTCAACCTCATGTGATAATTATGAGATTCCATATGTGATGATCATAATAAATCATATGTGATGAGAATAGAGTATCTCCTTCCACTCCTCAGTGATGATCTTGTGATTTTACCTCATATGATGATCATGAGATTCCTTATGTGATGAGAATAAGAATCAAATATATAATAATTGTAAGATATATATTTATTTTTATAGGTTACAAGGTTGGGATTTTACCTCATGTGATGAGAAATATATTCCTTATGTGATGAGCATAAGAAGCCTTTATTTTATGATCATAGGATCTATCTACTATATCCTTAGTTAAGGATCCTCATTTCTTACCCAACGTGATGAGCACAATATGACCAAGTTGAAGATCTTACGAAGATATTACCTCTCATAGTCATAGGGCCCACTATTATTTCTTCATGAAATAGATTTATTCCAGAAGAGAGTTTTTTTTTACACTAACCTGAGTGTTTTCCCAGATATAACTCTACCCATGAGATATGTTAGTATTTCCTCTAAAAGATGGTGATTAGAAACTTACCACCTTGGAAGTATATGAACAACTTCATTGAGGGGATAATAACTCAGATAAATGTTTCAAATTACCTATATGTCCATAAGAGTGGAAAATATTTAGTGATTTAGAATAAAAAAAATATGTTCCTTTTCCTTCTACAAGGGTATCAATTATGATGGTCTCTCCTATCCACTATTAAGGAAATGGAATAATAATATTTATGGGATCTATTATCACTCCATAATTGAGATTTTTTCCACTTTATCTTCTTTCAATAAGTAACACTATAACTACCAATAAATTTGAGAGTTATCCAAACAAGACCATATTTTCCTTCCTGATTAATCTCTACCATAAGTTTCTTGTCCATAATGTCACACATATACCTTGATTTTACATATTATTTTATTTATTTCTTTGTTAATGGCCTTTTTGTTTATTCTTAGGTTTAATTCCCACTGATATTTTGAGTTCTGAATTTTTTGTCTTGTTTTTTTTCTCTACGCACGATTAATGTGTATGGTTTGGAGGGAAACCATGTGGTTGGATGATCAAAGGATAATTTCTAGTTCATTTTTTTTCTTTTATGGTTTTCCCTACATTTTCTTTGTATAGTTTGACTAAAACTTTATGAGATAAATGAGTAAGAGTGTATCATGTTGGTGGTGTATAAGACCCGGTGCATGACTTTCATATGGTTATAAGAAACTATGTGGAAGGAATGTGAGGGTATCTATCATTTTTAAATATCCAATTTTCAGGGTTAGAACATGGTCTCAAAGTAATTCATCCATTCTATGTGATAATACCTTTTCTTTCTAGTAATATGGGCATGGTTGACGCATAGTTTGGTAAATCCTTCGTCCAAATAGTGTGACATTCCTAGAATCCCTAAATATTGAAATTACTATTCTACCCTCCTAAAAATAAAACCCTAGTTAAACCCTATCCTCTTATATCCATCCGTGACATGCAAATGGGATCCCAAACCGATCTTTCATTGGATCCCCTTCATGTTTTAAGCTCCTCCTTCAAGTCTTGATGATTTTTTCTTGTATTTTGTCTTATTTTCTTTCTCTTCTTATCTTACCCACTTGTTCATCTCTTATTCTTGGCTTGGGATCTCTCTTAGTCAAACCCTAGGGGGTGGAGAATGATTTTGGCATGGGTTTCTTTGATGTTAAGGTATGTGGTTCATCTTCTAGTCTTTGTTCTTCACTTTTTCTAGAGTTTCAACATTTTCACACATCATCAAGGTAGGTTTTTCCATAAATTTCTTTTCCAAATCATTCCATGTCATGATTGATATTTCCTAAATTAATTTTTAATTATTTTCATCTTACTTGTGGTTTACTAGAATGAATTTTTATGGATTTCTATGTTTTTGGTTTGGTTAAAAAGGGGGTTTTCAAAGGTTTTCTATATTTATGACTATATATCTCCAATTTAAATATA
Source organism: Viscum album (assembly GCA_963277665.1). Lineage (NCBI taxonomy): Eukaryota > Viridiplantae > Streptophyta > Magnoliopsida > Santalales > Viscaceae > Viscum > Viscum album. The sequence goes on along the minus strand of OY728143.1, from coordinate 2,127,680,099 downwards.
TTTTAGGTTTTTTATAAAATTACATGTGGCCCTTAAATTTTATTTTAGTGTTTAAAAATTTTGTTTGGATTTACTGAAATTTTTTGTAAATCAGGTGGCAAGAGAAATTTTTACTTGTGTGGGTTTTTTGCCTCTTTATAGTTTTAGTACTTAAGTGAGAACTCTTATACATTAATTTTAATCCTCTTAAAGTTCTTTTATTAAACATATAACATTCAAATGGATGTCCATATATATTCCAATGCAATATGTGCATTTTTATATGGACATTACATGTATATATAGATATGCACATGCATATAATTATAATTTCCATAGAATGTTCTTTTTTTAAAATATTTTTGTTCCTAATGGGTCCATGGTTTCCAAATATTTTCCAAAGGTGTTTTGAAGTTGGGTTTCTTAAAGTTTTCTTTTGAGGATTTTTTGGCACTTTGGAATTTTTTGTTTCCTAAAGCATCTTTAAAATTCCATTTTGGAACCTTAAAAATATACTTGGATGGGAATATTTTTTTTGGTAATGGATTTTAAAAATAAATATTTTTCCTTGGAAATGTATTTGGATTTCAGACACTAAGGCTCTTTTGGTACTTTTAGGAGTTTCTTTAAAAAGTGGTTTAAAACTTTTAAGATGTTAAGGCCTGATTGGTACCTTTAAGTGTTTCTTAAGAAATAGTTTTGAACTCTTAGAATGTGTAGGTCTAGTTGGAACCTTTGAAATAATTTCTGAGTGATGGGAACCACTATGGTAGTCCTCCAGTTAGAGAGGGTATTCACATAAATGGTGTTAGGGAGTGGTAAGGGCATACTTGTTGGAATCTATGGGATATGGTTAATGTCAATCATGTGATAACCTCCTCACACTACCCTATATTATCATCATGGGATCATATATTTCATTTAGATGGCCTAAATATGTTTACTCTCTAATTCCTAATGAGATGGACTAGATTCCCCATGGTAGATGAATGGACATGGTGGGTTGTGACATTGGTAAGGCAGGTTGATAGAAGCCAGGTTGGTGATAGACTATGGATCGCATCATTATGCTAGTTGGATTGTTATTAACTGAGTACATATAAGATCTCATCCAGGGATGTTTAGGAAATTCTCATGACTATGTACCTTGTATATTCAATTACTTCTTTGTGGAACTTTAGTTTATGTATCTATTTACATTTTATGTTTATACTTGTGCTGCTATGTTTACTCTATTATAGTTATAATTGTATTAGTTTCCTTTCTTTTAGAATTTTCTATTAGTTATACCCTTCTTCTTATGTTCAAATTTTATTTCTATTTCTTATGCATTTACCTAGTTTGAGTTACATTCTTGGAGTTTGGTTTTCAAAGATGGGTTTGAAAACCATTGTTTCTATTTTCAAATGTTTATTTTTTTAAATCTTTGTTTGGTTATTTAAATGATAAAAACCTATTTTCAAACTTTATTTTCAAAATAGTGATTATGGACTATTTTAGTAAAGGAAATTTATGGATTATGTAGTGATTACCTACTGAATTTTTGGTATGATCACACCTTACTTGTGCTACTCAACATCAGTAGATCTGAGTTTTTTTTCTGGTCCAAGTTATTTTTTGGGTTTTCATTTAGGTTCACTCATGGAGTGGGTTGGTTTTGTGGATGGTGGTGACCAATAGGTCACACAGAGATCATGTATGTTTTGGTTTGGTTGTAGTTTTTTATTTTGGTATCTTTTATCTAGATCTTGTGTGCTTTTATTATATTCAAATATTATTTTATTCTCTAAGTTTTGATGTAAACTCTATTTATGTTGTGTTTGTGATAATTGGAAGAAATCATCCCTAGTGATTCATTTGTGATTCCCTGATAATTTTCATCAGCTCATGGGGATCGAGGATGCCCTTTGGGAAATGTCATGGTTCATCTTGGGTGAACAGTTCAGGTTCGACTGGATAGGATTTGTGAAAAGGTGGTATCAAATAAACCCTTCATTGTTTAGGGATTTAGGTAGATCAGATATTGGACTATTGGGACTCTAGAGGTAGGTACAAGAAGAGCATCATGAACTCTTACTTTTTCTGATCCAAGAGCTTATAGGGATAGTCAAGCATTCTCAATCATCATCTTTTATTTATTTAACAAAAGGTATAATATCAGTACAAACAATAGAAGCCAAGGGGTTCTAAAGTAATGAATCCTGAGGGAATCACCTCAAACTAGATCCACACCTTCGGGGAGAAGGGAGCCCAATGTGGAGAAACAGGTTATCGACATGTCATGAGTGTCTATAAAGGCAATGATATTTGTATATTTATTCCACTTACGATATGTATATGGAAATACCATCTGATTGTTGACGAGTATTTTGAACTTGTGAATGTGATAAGATACCAAAAAAGAGTAGAAGTGATCTCTCATAAGGAATTATAAATAATTTTGGATTTTTCTTCAACCACAGTGAGATTGATATTGTTCGGTCTATATTGAATAAGACCTACCAACATTTCCCTTAATTCATCTTAACAAGATTCACTGACATCAAAAAAGGAAGTGAGAGAAAAAATGATTGATCCCCTAATGTCATAAAAAAATCACCCTCCACTCATGATATGCACTAAAAGAGAAATCTGTATTGAATTTGAGTCTCGAGCTGTGAGAGTGCCAACCGATCCACTAACCCTACTAGTCCCTAGTGGTGGTGTAAATAGGATATCTAGTACTCCTAAAAAACCTAAAATATGGGGATTCAATCTAGTCATTTTCCATCCAAGAGAGATCAGTGTTAAAAAAAATACCCTTAGAACTAGGCTATGCTTCGAGCACCCTAATACCTCGTGATGAGATTTTGTTCCTTACCTTCCATGTGCACCATTAACCCACCAATAAGATAAAAATTCTAATTTTATGTTCATGGTGGTTTTTCTTCACCCCTTAGAACCAAATATAAAAGAAAGATCCTCCCAAGGACCCCAAACATTAGATACTAGTGAACTCTCTAAATGTGTTCCATATTGCATGATCCTACTCCTCCTAGAAAAAGAGGTGTTTAGAGGATTCACCCCTAGGATCCCCACAGTAATAGAACTTATAATCTAGGATGATTCATGTCTATTGAACCTGATCATCCATGTAAAGAGAATTATTTTTAACATTCCAGATGAGGAAGTTTAGTTTTTGAGGGATTTCTTTACACAATAGTATGTCCCCCATGTATCCTACTTGGTGATGATTGACACCAAAATATATAAATACCTACTGGAGAAAATTCCTGACATAGAACCTATAAACACACATTTATTATAATATATATATAGATCTACAAACTCAAATAAAGAATGTTAATTATCATTCAATACTATTTGGTTTAATATATGGAACTCCATGTCTTATCTAAAGGTCATGGATGTTGTAGGGAATATCGGAAATCTCAGGGGGATACTAGCCCTGTTTTCATTCCATAAGTTGGTCTCCACTTACCAATAATCCACTAGGAGTGCCCTTATAGAACCATTAAATATAGATAGATGATTCCCCAGAAGGAAGAAGAGACCCTGGTCTATTTACCCATTTCCTTCTTGTACTTTTTCACCATGATCTACCCCCACAGAGATTGGCCTTTGATAATTTCCCAATACATTTTTTCATGAAATCCAGGCATTTCACCAGAGATTCTAGGAACATTGATTCCACCTTCCTTAACCATTTTTTCCATCTGATCCCACGATGCCAAATGATGTCTCCCATCTGAGTTAGCGTCACATATGAAAGACATCAGCACTTTCTAAAAATTAGTTAACACCTATTTTGGAAGTAGGAGGGAAGGTAAAATATGCATTGGAATATAAGTGAGAACACTATTAACAAGGGTGATTCACTCATCGAAGGACAAGAACTGATTCTTCCAATTATTAATTTGTCTAATGATTCTATCAACCACCTTTTTTAAATGGATGATATAAGGCTTTCATGGATAAATTTGAGCCCCAAGGTAGTTCATCAGGAAATAATTCCTAGTATGCCCAAACTCCTTTCCATAATGAAAGCTCATATGTCTCGACACCTCTTCAATATGTACAACCTTCTCTTTTTTCAGTTCACCACTTACCGACTCCAATGGTAGTACTCTTATATAATGATATTAATACCACATATTGATTTATTACTTCTATTCATGAAAATAAACATATCATTGGCATATATAAGATGGAAGATTCCCTGTTGATGGTACCTATAATTATAGGGAAGTATTCTTCCTTCCAGGAGGATTTTTTTTATGAATAGGCTGAGATATTATTGAATAATAATGAAAAATATAGAGGATAATGGATTTCTTTACCTAATATAGAACACGATTTTAAATAAACCATAATTTTCCCCATGAAGGAAATAGAGAACCATGCAGAACTAAAGTACCTAAACATAAGAACAGTTTTCCATATGGAGAATCCAATTATTTTAAGAAACTTTAATATAGATCTCCATTAAAGTCTATCGTAAGACTTATCTATATCCATCTTGATGAAAACATTGGAACTAGTTTCCTTGATGTTATCCTCACTAATCTATTCTTGAGCCAAGCCAATAACACCCTGGATTGATCTACCCTTAATGAATCAGTGATTCTCCTCTAACACCCATCTAGGTAAATAAACTTATAAACAATGATTTATGATACTATATGATACCTAATAAGTAAATTTTCAAATGATGATTGTCTGGTAATTCTTTAGTGTATACGAATGCTCAAATTTTGGTATGAGAACCATGGAGGTTGTAGAGGCCACCCGAGGGAGAGGACCACCCTGAATGTTGTCTTTCACTACCTCCATAAAATCTATCTTAATTAGAGACTAATAAACGATGCAAGACCCATGGAAACCATCTATCCCAAGATATATTTTTTGGTTAGGATATTTTACCACCTCATAAATTTCCTAATCATACCGAATGGATTCAAACCTTGAGTTAATGCAGGCAGACACTATGCTAGGGATAGTATCAAAGATCTTACCACTGCCACTTGGATACCCATCATGAATTTAATGGTTCAGTCCTAACAGAAGAGACTTAAAGTTATCTTCAGCAAGTAATCCTACCCCATCATGATTCTTTGAGTAGGTTCCATCCTCAAAAATGATGTTAGTCCTGGTAAAATTCCTATTCTCATTAACACGTGCTTGGAAGTATATATTATTTATGTTTCCATCCTTTATCCATTTTATTCTGGATATCTTGAGTATATGGAACTCTTGTTTATGGATCATTTCAACCCAATAATTCTTCTTGTGTGCAAGGTTGTTGAATATTTATTCATCCCAACCATTTTACAAAAACTTCTCTTCCCTCGCAATCACTACATTATAATAATCAAATGATAGAAAGTGAGGGGGAAGAGATATGTTCCACCGGTGAAGGTCGTATCTAAGCTACTTGAGCTTATTATGAACACCATACCAAAAGATTCCTTAAATTTCAATGACCCATGAATCCCTCACCATCTTTTAATAGCCTGGGATTTTCATCTATTGGTGAGAGAAATGAAAGTGCCTTCCTTGATCCAACATGGAAGATAGATTGACTAAATGGGATAATGATCAGAAAAAATACATGGAAAATGTGTTACCTTAGTGTACATATATTGGGATATGGAATTAATACTATAAACACTGATCAAGTTGAATCCATGTTTAGTTTTTCTCCATTTCATTATTACACAATGTGAAGTAGTTTCCAGAATAACCCAAGTCTGTGATACCAACACAAGACACAAATGATGCAAATTCGTATGTAGCCTTCATTGAATGCCCCCCACTCTCCCTTTATTCTATGATATTTCCAAAATTACATTAAAATCCCCCCCCCCACCACACAAACACACACAAGACATAAGTTATTACCTAGATTTAATCTTTCTAACTCCAACCATAACAACTCCCTATCATGAGAATAGAATTTCACATAAAGAAATATAGAAAATAAGCAATGAGAACCAGTAGATATCCTCATCATAATGAATTAGTCTGAGGAATCCACTAGCTGGACAGTAGAATTTGAATTCTAGAAAAGACAAATGTACAGGTTATAAGGTTTTGCATTCATGCAAGCTCTCAAATTCATACGTTGAGAAAATGTATCAACCTTAGAAGGGTGTTTCTTTGGCTCAAGGATAGCCACTACTGCTAGATTATTACTAGAAACCTTACTAGAGATAAAATAAGTTTTGAACTGGGCTCCCAGGTTGTGGGTGTTTTGGAGTAGAAGTGAAATCAATGGAATATATTTCACCTACTTTAATCCCCAAGCATGGAACATCCCTTTCATAAAGAGGAATATTTAAGGGGATCACTTTTAGATCGAGAACGGGTGCACATACCAATATTGTGAGAATCCGCTATGACTTTCACCTAAGGAGAGGTGTCCCGAGCTTGCTGGGAAACTGGAAAGGATGGATCCTATGAAAAAGGATACTATGCATGAAATAATTCACTATTGGGGGTCTAATGAAAAGCCTCAAAGACCTTGTTCACATGCTCAGGATAAATATATGCAAACTCCAAAATAGATGGTTCATTGGAATTAGATAATACATTTAATGGATTGAAGGAGCGTATATACATTATACTAGATGAATCTATATCCCTTATTCATGGAGCCTTTAGAGGGTTTAGGCTTGATATGATAGCCTTACCATGATATTTAAAGAATCCTTAATTCACAGGAATGATATGAGGCATAAATAATGTGGGAACAAGATGCTTCTGTGGCCTGAAAGGAACCAAATCCATACAATGATTAATCTTGACTCCATAACTATTGACAAATCTAGAAGAGAGATCCCTCGGAGAGGCTTCAGGTTATGGAAGAAGGTCTAGAGGAGCACATGAAACTCATACCCCACCTACCATTGAAACTCCTTAGGTTGAGGTAGGAAGGCCTTCATTAATCGGGTGTAAGGTAGGCCCTCGATCCAAGAATATAGACTGGTGAGGATCATTCTCCCTATAATGAGAACTGACAACCAAATTATGGACCCTCTTTTAAGAAAATAATTTGTTCCCCTAAATGTGAAATGATGTACAAAAAATTGGTGTATAAGAGAATACAATATCCCACCTCCAATCAAACATACCCGACACCTGAAGATTTATGAAATATGGGAAAGGACGAGCCAATTCTATCTTCATATAGATCTAAGCAAGCGATGATCCCTACAAATCAGGATATCTCTTGTCCACACAAATGAAGATACCCATGGAGTCACCAATTACACTCATAAAGGTAATGTTGTGAAAGGGTAGATGAATTCCCATGAGGTTGACTGAAACCTCCAAGGTGGAGGTTTCCATCCCATAGTGAATGTCCATCGACCACTAAAATAGGTGAATGCGCCAGCGACCTACCAATTTAGATCTCAGGGACTATGCTTTAATGAAGTCTATGTAAGAAGTGAGTGACACACAAAAAAAATTAATTTTAGAATAGAGGTGAAAAAATAAGCTGCCAGATCCCATGAGCATATAAAGATTTTAAAGTGGGCGAGATATGGTTGTCATTTCTGAATCTCACCACTAGGATTCAAGCCAGTCGATCTGGAATCCTTGAAGGAGAAGGAAGAAACATAGAGCACTTTATTCCCCTAATCTGAAGATGGAAAAATAAGTCCCACACAAATATGTGGATCCTAGAGAGGGTAGATTTAAATAAATTGGGGGAAACAAGAGAATCTCTCTAATAGAGGGAACCATGAGCGGAGATGGATCGGGAAAATCGTGAATCTTAGATGAAGAAAATCTCAAGAAGTCATCCCCTAAAGAAGAGGAACCAGGGCCTGGGACCACCAATCGTGGAAGCACTGATGGATATGATCTATCTAAGATAGGGATGATGGTTAGAATAATTTTAAAAGTAAGAGTAATTTTTATCACATTCTAAGAAGCTACGGCATAATCCATTTTCCTCTAATATTCTGGCATTGAGTTTTGGTTTTTATTTTGGTTTATGTTGTTGCTTCTTGTTTATGTTTGATGTATATTCATGTTTTTTATGATGAAAATGGAATTTAGTTGGTGTTACATGGTGATATTTTATGTTATAGTAAACCTTGTAGATCTATAGTTCAAGGTTCAATATTCCTTTAGTGGTTGGTGTTGCTTAGTGCGTGTTCTACTGAACCATGTTCCCAAGACATGCATGACTACTAGTTCCCCATTTAAGAGACTTTGGTGTGGGTGATACTATTGGACTGATTTTTTTTGGTGTTAGTGGATTTTGGAAATGAAAAAATACTTTAGGAAGTTTTAAAATTGGTAATAAGGGAAGTTGTATTTGGAAAGGAGTATGGTATTTGAAATGGTTTGGGAGTGAAAAAGTGGAATTGTAATTTGAGATGGTTTTGAATTTGAAAATGGAAATGGTGGTTTTTTAAATGATGGATTTTGATTTAGTCTTATGTGTTGGTTTATGATGTTGGTGTTTTAGATTTAAGTGTTATATTGGTTATTTTTTGTTGGGTTTTGGTTTTATGTTGATTTGGTTATATGTTTTGATGTTATTTAGAGTATTCCCCCCCCAAATGTATTTAAGGTTTTTATGAAGTCTCCTATAGTTTTTGACCCATCTTAGACTCCTAGTACAGTTGTGAAGTCCATGTATTATCATTTTTTCTGATTTTCCATTGTGATAAAGATCCCCTAGAGTCTTGGGAGTGGATCAAGAAAGTGTTTTTAGGTCCTTAGAAAACCAAGAATCTTTGAGTGTGAAATTTTTCTTGGGTATATTTGAGTTATTGGGTTTGGACCGGTGGAAATTAATAATTCCATCCTCATTGCAAAATGGAATGAATTGGGAAATCTTTATGAAAACTTTAATTTAATTTCTTATCCCCAAGGAATTGAAGGTGAATAAATTACAAGAGCTCATGAATGTTTATCAAGGTAAATAGATAGTGAAGGGGTATTTTGACCATTTCAATGAGTTGGTTCCCTTTTCTTTAGAGGTGATATTGAGTCACCTATTTAAATATCACCTTTTTTCTTGTATATTTATCTATAAATTAGGTATCAGGTTCTTTAATCTGGGAAAAAATATTTTGGAAGTTGGTGAATGAGGTGTCCCTAGCTGAGTTGGTTTTCAGAGGGTAGCCTATGGTGGTTTGTAGCCCGATAACTCTTGGTACTAGTGAGGTTTCCCCATCTTGGTAGGAGTGTAAACTAGAGGATCTTGTTTTATAATATTCTTTTCTCTAAGTTCTTTCATCCTATTAGAAGGACCCTTCACTTATGTGCTTCAATAGTGGTCAGATCAATAATTTTAAGCCATAATGTCATAGCGCTCCAAATACCTACCATAAGTTTGGTTAGTTGGGTCATCATAACAAATTCTATAGGGTGATACATCTGTATAATAAAAATAATTCTAATCCAATTCCATATCCTAACAGTATTTCCTATGCGAGTTTTTACTGTAATCCCATTTGTGTTTCTTCTTCCCCTACTTTATTCTTTCGTTCTTGTTCCTTGTTTTGTTCCTATCCTTGATCTGTCTATACTTTGAGTGATTTGTTTTCTTGTTAATGTTTGGAGATGAATTTGTCTTATTGAATTAATAATCATGATTTTTTATAGTATTTTTCTTGATTTCCATTAGTAGAGCCACTTTCGTGTTGGGGGTAGTTTCATTGATTGCTCTATCTATTTAAATTTATATGATAGTAAGTTTATCTATGTTGGGGATGCCCACTATAGATCCATTTTTGTTTTCTATTGATATTTTTAGGTGTGACTTTTGAAATTAATAATCCATTCTTTTGTTACATTTAGTTTTTTCAGTTTTCGGTTATGTTTGGAGGTTTCTTTTTGAGTGGTTTTTTTTCTTTTGGGTTTGGGAGTTCTAGTTTTTCCCCGTGTTGAGTTAGGTGACTTTTTGGGGGGAAAGTATTTATAGTAGGGATAATTATTACACCCAACCTTTTGTTTGCCTTATTATTTTATTTATTTCTTTGTTATTGACATTTTCATTAGTTTTCGGGTTGAATTATCAGTGAGATTTTGTGTTTTGAATTTTTCAGATCATTTTTTGTTCTATGTGTAATTTTTGTTCATGACATGAAATGAAACCACAGATCTGGATGGTCAAAAGAGAATTTATAATTATTTTTTTTCTTACATGGTTTTTCTTGCATGGTTTTTCTTAAACTGTGCAAGACAAAGGATTAATAATTTGGACTATTGTTGGTGTATGAGAACTGGTTCACAACTTACACACGATTATAAGAAAATATGTGGAAAGAATTAAAGGGTGTCTATAATTTTGATAGCACTAGTTTTCATAATTGCAACATGGTCCCCAAGTAGTGAAACTATTATGTGCAAGGGTTCTTTGTCTTTCCAGTAGGGTGCACATAGTTAGCACATGGTTTGGTAAACCATGCATCCAAACCATTCTAGAATCCCTAGAAGTTGAAATTTTTATTCTACCCTCCTAAAAATAAAACCTCAATTGAACCTTCTCCTACCAAATTTGGTTTTTTCATGCAAAGGGGCTCCCAAACCCCTCTTCCCTTAGCTCATATTCATGGTTTAAGATCCTACTTCAAGTTTTGATGATTTTTTCTTGGATTATGGCTTGTTTTCATTATCTTATTTTATTCCCCTATTATTTCTCTCTTCTTTTTGTCTTGGGTTCTCTCTTGGATGAACCCTAGGGGATGAGGAATGATGTTATCTTGGGTTTATTTTATGTTAACATGTGCATTCCATCTCTTGGTTTTAGTTCTTCCTTTTTCCATAGTTTTATCTCATTCTAACATCATTGAGGTAGGTGTTTTCGTTCATTTTATTTTTTAGAACATTCCATGTGATACATAAGCTTTATTAAATTATTTTTTAATTTTTTTATTCATGCTTTTGGTTTTCTAGAAAAAATTTTTATAGATTTATATGTTTTTTGTTCAGATAAAAAGATTTTTTCAAAGGTTTTTTATGGTTATTCCTATATTTATCTAATGTACATGTATTTTATGTGTTTGATAAAATTACAAGTGTTCTTTCAAATTTATTTTAGTGTTAAAAACTATTTTTTGTAATTTTTATAATTTTGGTAAATCTAGTGGAAAGTGAAATTATGCCTTGTATGGATTTTTTGCCTCTTTATGATTTTAGTGCTTATGTGAGAACTCTTGTGATTTGATGTGATGCCTCTTGTGTTTCTTTGGTTGAACATCTAACATTTATATGGATGTCCATACATATTCTAGTTCAATATGTGCATGTCCATATGGGAATTAAGTGTACATATATATGTTCGCATGAATATAAATGGAATTTCCATAGGATGTCCTTTTAAAAAAATGACTATTTTTTTAAATAGTTTCATGGTTTCCAAATGTTTTCCAAATGTGTTTTCAAGTCATGTTTCCTAAATTATTCTTTGGAGAGTCCTATTTGGAACTATGGAATTGTGTGTTTCCTAAATTTCTTTAAAAGGACTTTTTTCACCATGAAAATATAAATGGATAACCACCTTGGTTTTGGTAATGGATTTTAAAAATTAATTTTTTTCCTCATAAATAGTTTTGGATTTAAGATTATAAGGAATGTTTGGTACTTTAATGGGTTTCTTTGGAAAGTGGTTTAAAAATATTAAGATTTTATGGCCCTATTTGTACCTTTAAGTGTTTCTTGGGAAATATTGTTGAACTCTTGGAATGTGTAGGCCCAGTTAGACCCTTGAAAATGTTTTTTATTTTATGGGCACCCCTACGGTAGTCCTACAATTAGAGATGGTCCTCTCATGGATGGTATAGAGGAGTGGGAAAGGAATGCACATTGGCATCTATGGGTTATGGTTAATGTTGGGAATGTGGTGAAATCCTCACATTCCCTTATACTATTATAATGGGTTCCTAGACATCATCTATAGGGTATAGAGATGGTTACTATCTCGTTTTTGATGAGACAGACTAGATTCCAAATGGTAGATGAATGGATAGGGTGGGTTGTTCCACTAGTGAGGCTGGTCGAGAGCATCCAATTTGGTGATAGACTATGGATCGCATCATTACACTGGCTAGATAGTTCTGAACCAAGTATGTCTAGGGTCGCCTCTAGGTATTTATAATAAATTTACATGACTTTGTCCATTGTATGTTATATTACTAATTTTAAGTAATTTAGTTTCAGTATCTGTTTATGTTTTCCATTTATACTTGGAATGATATATTTACTCTTTTATAGTTATACTTTTTTTATTTGACTTACTTTTAACATTATCTCTCAGTTATACCCTATTTTTTATGTTCAGTTTTGATTTCTATTTCTTATGCATTTACTTAGATTATGTTACATTTTGGAGTTTGGTTTTCAAAACTGGGTTCAAAAATGAAAACCTTTTTTAAGGAAAATCGTAGTGTTTGTCTTCAATGGTGGATTTTGGAAAAGCTATTTTCAGTTATTTAAATGATAAAAACCTATTTTTTATTTTATTTTTAAACTAGTGTTTATATAATATTTTAGAAAAGGACATGTATTGATTCTTTGGTACTTAACTATTAATTTGTATGATAACTCCCTAATTATGACACTTGGCATTGGTATGCATGATTTTTTTAGGTTCAAATTCTTTTTTAGGTTTATGTTTAGGTTCACTTGAGGAGAGGGTTAGTTTTGTAGATGGTGTGATCGTTTCTCTTTTTTTTATATAGTTTTTTTTATTTTTTTTATCTTATATCTAGATCCCTTAATGATTTTATTATGTTCATATATTTTTATATTCTTATGTTTATGCTTTGTACTCGGTTTATGTTGTGTTTGTGACTATTGGGAGAAATCGTCCCCATTGATTTATCTATGATTCCCTAACACTTGTAATCAGTCCATGGGAATCAGGAGCTCCCTTTAGGCCTTATTGTGGATTGGGTCTAGTGTTTGGTCTGGGGTCGACTTGGGCCAATTCATGACACATAACCTCATCATAGTTAGAGTGTTTCTTTATGAAGACCTGATAATGGATATCTAGTCATAGACCCATCTGAGACCTTTGATCCTTTATTTATTCATTTAATATAACCTTAGGTGAGAAAAGGTAGAGTTCAAAAAAATTGTTGTAAAACTCCATTACTATTTATTTTCCTTATTTTAGGGTGAGTAACTCTATAGAATCAGTCACAAACAATGTTTATAGGTATAACTATTGAGTAAAGATAGCTTTAAATCCTTTCCACTCCAACCCTAATGTTTTTTTCCAGAACCACTGAATCCAACAACCTTAGACTAGGGACTTAATGTTTAAAGAAAACATATTTCACATTATCATAATATAGTGTCTCTAATAATTCAAATATCCTTTCAATTTTCCCCAACCATTCATCTACTGTGTGAGGACCATTTTCCCCTAGAAGGATGGAGATTTCTAGAAGAGAAATTTTTGGGATTGATCTGTATCTATAACCTTATCTGGGTTCACTTATCTATATTAATCTAGGTATATATATTCACCTTGGTCCATATCATATAATATATATAATACAACCTAAACAAGATTATGAATAGCCAGAGGATTTTCCCATACAATTTTATCGGTAGAACCCTCTTGAGGATACACTAGAAGTATTTTGGGAGGAATTGTATTACAAAACATCAAGAAATTTGGTATTTTCATGTTTGGGTATGCCTCGATAAAAATCATATACAAATAAAAAATCTCAAGAAATCCAAAATAAAAACAAAACAAAACACAAAAATGTCCATTTCTTGACATTCAATGGTAACTTAAGGATCATTGTAATGACAGATGTCTAGGAACTCCCTCACATCCTACCCCCAATTCTTGAAAATACTCTATTCGGTCTACTAAGACATCCTAAATCACATTTACTATAAATGTAACCTTCCTTCAATACCAATTGTTCACAAACCAACTCAGGTCGTCCCTAAACTAGACACTCGAGTCTGTTGGTGGTATGTCTTGAAGAGTATTCTCAATCCCCAAGGGCTATTAATAAGTTAATATACATCTATAAACTAATCTTGTGAATTATTTCTCCCATAAAATCATTTTAAAAAGTATGATATTTCAAGAATTAGGTAATATGACAACATTCCAACATATAATATAAATAAATGGAAACTCTAAACAAGTGTACATTGTGACAAGACATATCTAGATATAAAACAAGAAATGATAGTATTTCCATTGTGGTAATAAAATTATTGGTCTAAGGGATAAAACATAATGAACCAAAATATGGAAACACATCTCGGCATGACATATGGGTCAACATCCCATCACACCACCACCATAACCTGTACCGACTAGCGTGAATACCCATCACCTCTAAGCGTTGTATTTCCTATTCCATCATTAGACATAACAAAGTTTATATACACCCATTGGGTGTATTTATGGTGTGAACAAAAATCCTAATAGGTTCCCACCAAGTGTACCATAAGAATACATTATTAAATAAACCAATTATTCTCTTTAAAGAAGTATAAAATAGGAAGAAAGGTTATTTTCACATTTTATATAAAATAAGGATTTGAACCACTTTGAAATAGTTTAAAAATCAAGTTATGAATAAATAATCTATTTTTAGATAAAATAATTAATAAATAAATCAATTTAACACCATATCAAGGAGTCATGAGGAATATTTATTAAGGGATAAAGTAGGATCATCGTGCTTTCAGGACCAAATAAAAAATAAATGACAGCACATTCACATCCTTAGAACTTGGGCCTAGGGATTGGAGATCACCAAAATGTGTCTCCCTACCTTAAAAAAAATTGTTACTTTTTTATCATGTATCCAATGACTAGGTGGATAACCAAACCTATCTATGCTTTTCCTAAATCACCCACCTAATACCCAGGCTACCATGGGTTTTCCCCCTCTTAAGGAGGCACTATTTTTTCAATTAAAACCCATTTCAAGGGGTTTTTAGTCAATAAAAATACAAATTTATCAAATATAATACAAAAATCCCCAAACTAGACATAAAAATTCATTACAAATAAATATCATCATCAATACATTTACATATTTTATAACTTTTATGGAATCAAAACCAGTCCCTTAAAAATTTAAAATCCATTTTAAATGTGCACACAAAACCAAGGATCATATGAAAATTTTCCTTTACAAAACCACCTACCTAAAATAGTTAAAATCATCCATAATCAAATGGAATACACAAGACTATGAGATAATAGACTCGTATATGGTAATTGAAAACCCTAAACCACAAATCTTTTTCATGAAATTTGGATCCAAACAAACCTTAGGCTACAATATCCTTTGGGTGGAATGAAAACCCAGTATATAAGAAGAAAATTTCAATAGAAGATGAATAAAACCACATATTGTGATGATCCTTAAAGATCTAGGTTGAATACCCACTAACATAACACCAATAACTAAGGAAGGATTTGGTATGAGAGATATACTGCTAAGTTCAAGTCAAAAAAATTAAGGGGGTAATAGGGTTAAATCAAACCAAGGGAAAATGGGGGGAAAGAAACATTTTAATGCTGGTTCTATGGGTTAATGATGTGAAATAGTGATTTTAATCATGAATCCTATTAGTTTGACTAGTTCGTATCCAAAAAAATTGTTCATATCATAAGCTATAGTTACGTACACTCAAACTCACCATAATGATCATTCACAACATGAATGATGTATTCATGTTTTGAATTTCTAAAGCAGTAATGTTTTAGCTTCTTAAAAGGATAAAATTATGAAATAAGAAAGGAAAACCTGAAAAATATAGAATATAATGATAAAATAACATTTTATATTTAGAAAAAAACTAGGATGTGACATAGGGTTTAAATATTCTATGAATTCTCCTTGTAACTCTCTCCCTGATTAAGTGACATTATTCTACCTCTTCGTAGACAAAAGAATTACTCTCCAACCATGTAAATCCTATGTGTTCTGAATGTTATTCTTGTTCATTTTTTGTTTTCTACCTTGTAATATTCTTCTAAAAATTGATTATCATTTGTTTATCTCAGTGTTTGCTTATCAATACTCTATCAATCCATTTTAATCTACTTTCATTTTTATTATTATTTTCATTTAGTTACTCTTCCATATGAAGTTATTCAATTTTTTAATCCTACGTGATTCATTAACTATTTTTTTTTATCCTACATGAGTTTCATTCAATCTAATATGAGACTCTTACCATTTGTGTTATTCTTAAATAGATTCTAGTTAATCTTTTGTGAGATGTTTTTTATTCATATATAATTATTATAAATGTTTTTTTAATATCACATGATAGTATATTAATCCGATGTGAGCTATGGATTTATAATTTAATCTAATGAGAGTCAGATTTGACCAAATACAAGTGTTTAGTTTCACCTGACACAAATTTTTTGTTCCACCTAGTGTGATTGTTTCAATTCTCCTAATGTAACCTATTTTCTAGGTTGTTTATTCCCACTTATTATTTAACTTCTGAGGTTAAATATTACATTATTTTTTTCCTATTTTTTAATAGTATTCCAGAGTTTTTATAAAACACATGAAACACAAAGGATTTAATCTTATGAAGCTCCTAGAAATGTTGTATAAGGGTTTTAATGGCCAAGATAATCATGTCCATCCACTTATATTTGGTTGTTACATCATAGCCTTGATCATAGGGGCTTTATCATTACCCTGATAGCCTATATTATGGAGTGATTGCCTAAATGTCCTAAAGGCCTTCTTTTTTATTGATTATTTGATAACCCCCCCCCCCCTTCCTTCAAGGGATGAGGGGGAACCCTTAAAAGGCCCATAGGCTTATATATTACAATTCTCATAGGCTTGGATACATTACAAGACCTGTAGGTCTTAAGGAAATAAAATAGGCTATGAATTCTAGAAATCGCCCCTCCCTAGGATCTGCATTGTGATCAACTCTCCACCTTTGCATGGATGTTTGGCTAAGTGTCTTATGCAGAGATACAGAGGCCTGATACCGATGGCAATATCATACCCTCTCATTCTTCAAAAAAAATATCATCATCGAAGCCAAATATTTTCATACTTTAAAGAATATCACCAGTAGCCTTTATATTCTCGAGTACAGTAGATTATAATATTGGATTCTTATATAGATATTTGTTTGGAAACTACGAGGAGATCTTTTATTGATGCTTTCAACATCAAACCTTTCTAGAGAACTTAAAGATCTGTCCAGCTGGTAAGTACAACTGTCATGTAAGTCTCTTTGTTTTTGTTTTTGTTATTTCATGAATTTTAGACATAAAGACTAATTATATTTGTATTTTATTGTTGAATATATCTTAAATCTTATACATTGTTTGAGGATTAAAAAATTCTAGGATAGGTTGGTTTTATTTTCATGGATACATGATCAAACTGGTCTGAACCATGTTATATACCTATGTTATTTTCCTATATTCTTTTTTTTCTTCCCATGCATTTATTGAATCGTCAATCAATTTCTTATTTTTTTTTCTTCTTCTCAAATTTTATTTCATGAATTAATAAATCCAATCACAAATTCATTACTTCATAGGATATTGTATAAGGGTGTATGACTATATTTTTTCATCAAAATGAATCTCTCAATGGTGGGAGACATTCCTTTCTATCCCAGTCCTTCCAAACCCAAAAAATAATCCCGTTTTAGGTTCCATCCTAAAACCAGTTAGTGATGGAAGGTGTAGCCTATCCAAGATTATATGTCATCCACCACTCCTAGTAAAAACCGATGTGGGATTTTTTTTTACCCAACAATTATATCATCAAACAAAATAAAACACATATAATCATCCCCTTTAATGATAAACCATTATATACATTTAATTGTTTCACTTTTACCACCATTTTTTCTCATCACTAGGATATTCCACATGCCCTCTTTCATCAGGAATACTTTTTACGCAATGCACCATCATTGATCCGTAAGCTCTAACTAAGTCATCATTATCATTGTCAAACTATTTTAAGGATTTTCTACCCACATCACACCTAATCTATATCATGGCCCTGATACCACATATCAAGAACCTTTTCCTTCATCCCAGATCCTTTAGAATAAACACATACACCCTTCTAGGGTTCCATATTAAAACCAATTGGTTATACGAGGAGTAACTCATCCAAGCTTATATGTCAGATACCACTCCTTATGGAAGCTGATATGGGTTTTTTCACCCAAATCCACCCCTCAGATAGTCCCTATCATTATAATGGTGTATCATACACTTATTTTTTTATGATCTTCCATAATTTTGTATGTTGAAGGAATAGAATGGGGATGTTTTGGACTACCATAAGTGAACCCTTGTTGTGAATTTTGTTAGAGATCAGACAAATTTCTCCTTATTCCAATGTTTTCTTTTTCTTTATGGGATCTTTCAGTTCTTTTTATTGATTTTATACTCAATAAAAGATCCTTTTGTTTTCACCTATTCCCCATCAGGAGATTTTTTTTTATGTGGGATTGGGAGAGTCACTTGAGTAGTAGATGGTGTTTCTCTCTATTTTGAGGTTCACCTTAGTAGATACCTGAAGATAGTTACTGTTTGGATTAATATTCATGTCTTGCCTCTCTCATTACATAATCTTTCAATTTTAAATGGCATTTTTGAATCCTTATGTTTCTTTCTATGTGCAGACTCAAACGTGCTATGAATATAACACACTATGATGGTGTGTATGTGTTTGGAGATAAATATATCACAAAGCTTACCCTATTACATTTAGATCTATGCGGGAAACTCCTTCCCCTACTAGAAAAACATGTTCTGTGTATTGATGGTGGGTTTATGGTTCTTTTTTTATCTTTAAGTCCATGTTGCCTTTTTTTACAAATGTCATCATTAGGACCTCAAGGATTATAAGAACATTTCTTCCCCTGCTCAAATTGTTGTCCCTCCAGGGATCCAGTTGAGTTGTCTCTCATCTTCTTCCCTCCCACCTAGGGTGTGTGCTTCACTGACTTCCCAAGATAATATCATTTTAAATCCTGAATTTCTTGGGTATATCACTTCCTAGGATTTGGATTCTTGTGTGCATGGTGGTAATGATGATAGTATGATATTAATCCTGGATAATCCTGGTTTGGTGTCTTTTCTAGAATAACCCTCTTCAGCTTTGGGTTCTTTGATTTAGGACATGACTAGGGATTTTTTCCCTATTATAAAATGGATCTCTCTATGTTTTTATCTCTCTCGTTCTTCTTAAAGTCTCTTATTAGTCATTTTGTTTCACAACAAGACCCCTCGATCCCATCGGATCCTCAAGTGGAGGATGTAGATACTGATGATGTTTTATTAACTAATGTCATCCAAAATTTATATGGGATTCATGAAAACATTCTTGATACATATTTATCAATAGTTTTATAGTTGAAAAAGGACCCTATTGTGTTTTTATATGATTAGGTTATCACAAGGTCATGATCTTGGGAATTGGAAAATGTTTCTTGTTCTCCCCCTCAGTAGTGAGAGGGGTGCAGTTCAAGGAAACTTCCTTTTTATCAATGATATCAATTCTTATTTACAATTATAGGCGAATTGGATAATCAGAAAATAAATATATTATTTCTCATGATCGATCATACACAAGCAATAATTGGGCATTTAAAACAACTAGATAGCATTCATTTCTATTCATTCTTCGATAAGATAAAACATAAAAAATTTAATCTAATTAATTGTCTTACTAATCAAATAAATAATTTTATCCTATTTCATCCAATCATCCTTAAATTATCATTTAATGTGACTTTAAATAAAAATAAATTATTTTATTTTATTTAAAACTCAATAAAATAGTTACATTATTGTACTTGGAATCAAATCAGTGATTACTGGTCTAAGCTACTCAGTATGGTATTAATTGTAAACAATGAACTCATATGAAATATTGTTTACATGAAATGTGATATAATTTCATGGAGTGTACACCCAATTTAATACAATATAGAACACATGAAAATTATGGATCCTGTACACTTTAATGTATTTAGTCTTTAGTATACAATAACCATACATGATTTATAGGTTTAAATATTATGTATAATTAATTAAGAATTTAATATAATATAAAAGCGTAATGATCATAATGAACTATAAACTTAATGACCAACACATAACTAAAGTCGATTATTTTTAATGGAGTAATAAATTAAATTAAATATTTTCACATAAACAGGTAAAGTACACAGTATGTACTTATCTTCATAGTATATTTGCAGTACATGCATAGAGACTCGATGTGTACTACTCATGAACATTTATGAAGTACATGATTTGTATATTAGATACACAGTGTTTACTTCCATTTCCACAACTTCCATATATATGCATCAGGTATTAAATTCACTTGGTGTATTAATGACATGACATGGTTTGACCCCATGTGTTCCCTCTTGAAAACACATAGACTACAGGGTGTGTACTCTAGAAAACATTTGTTCCATCTAGGTTGGTCAACACAAGGTTAATTTATTACATTCAATGTGTAGTAATTTCACAATGACATAGAATCCACACGGGCATCCTTGTGCAATGAACATGGGTACATGGAATGTAATATAGGAGTACAAGTCATGTAATCTTGTATTATCTATCCAGAATCCTTGGAACCTCTAGATGGGTTCTTCATATTGAAACTTCATTTAATTATTAAATAATCTTGGTAAAAGTAATGAGATATGAAAATATGGCATAAGATATTTTGATAGCGGGTTAATAATGAATAAAACTTGAAATGAATCATTACTTTTAAATGTGTAATGATAAAAAATAAAATAAATAATTATAAATTTGAATGTCACTCCTCTAATACAACTTATAGGTTCTAGGAGCAATGTAAAAATCTTTATATTCAATAAAAAAAATTGATTTATCAATATGATGGATCATTCACAACATTATGTATGATGTGAATGCCAAGACCAATGAAATTTTTCCATTGTATATCGACAGAGAAAACCCAAAACCTACTGGGGATATTTTAGCATTAAATCAATAATTAATTTATTTAGATGTGAGGAAATAAATACCTAGTCCTATGATATTTGTTCTATGATGATTATGTTGATCATTAGAAAGATCCTTTTCATATTAAGGTTTTTTTGCATTTCATAACCAAGGTAGAATCCCTCTAGTAGTGATCCACACATTATCCTTTGATCTATAAAAAAATACCAATGGAAGACTGAGTGATAGAATAGAAGATCAATCATCTTGTGTTGTTCATCATTATCTCTCAACCTTTATGATTGAAGTATTTATTCTCATTCTTGAGAATATGATAGGGAGAGGAGTCGAGAGAGAAATCTATTGTGCACAATGATTCTCAATTCTCGATTAACCTTACAAAATAGACATAACCATCTATTTATGGAGCTAGTGTTTAGGTTAAAATATTATTTAATTGTATTTCGGCTCTTAAATAATATAATAATCATTTTCAAACCCTATGCTATACAATAATATTATTATTATTATTTAAATTACATGTTCAAGCTAGTGCTTTGATGAATATTTCTTTATTTCTTGTGAATAAAAATTTATCATCGGACACCATCTTGGTCTGATCAAACTTCTCATCATATATTGTATACCTAAATAAATATTTAATTAAATATTTTATTCATAAGTAAATATTTTATTCACAATCCATAAAATAAATATTTATTTAGTAAATATGTGTGATCGATAAAACATGAATAAAAGTATTCCTCAGTCTTGAGAATATTATTTTTTCAATTAATTAAATTTTTATATAATTTAATTGAGATCAATGGAAACATGTAGTGTGTGACCCTATAGGATTATTTCTCACTGGTATTAGGTGTTCTTGCCTAAATTCCAAGATTAATGTCTAGAAAAAGGTTATAGGAACTCAAGATAAAGAACATAATGTCACAACATTGATAAAGATGTATGAATTCTCACATTATAATATAATCCATTTATCACAATATCTCATAAAATAGTTTTCACACATGTGTGATCAACCAATGTTCTTGATAAGTCTTTATTTTAGTGTCTAAAATAATTGCATTGTTACACCATGGCCATGGAAATTGATATGATAGTTACATTTCTATCAAAGGGTCGAGATATCAACTCCTATAAATATGGAAGGGACAAATCCTTCCTCGACTTATCTATTAATAACATTTCATTTGTGACACACCTAATATACCCTACTTCCCATAAATATATGGAATCATGGTTTTGGTTTGTAAATAAAATATCATGAGTCATGACTTGAATTAATAATAATATTAAATTCTAAGAACCATTACACATGCTCGCAAACAGGAATATCCAATGACACATAATCATGTAGAATTCCTACTGGTGAGTCTATTCTCATAATCTCCAATCTTGGAGATTACAAAGTGAAAACTTTATGAGAATAGGTCTCATTTTCTTTTGAGTATTTTCACCTGAAATTCATGTTCTATGTGTCCCATCATAGAACGTTGTCCAATTGTACAACTATATTTAAGAATATCATCAAGTAATTTAAAGTATCTCTTTATAGTGGGGATCTTCTATGACCTTATCAATGTGCTAGATACTCTATTAAATTATTAAATTAATTTCATGCAGAACAATTGATAATA
This sequence comes from Viscum album, assembly GCA_963277665.1. Lineage (NCBI taxonomy): Eukaryota > Viridiplantae > Streptophyta > Magnoliopsida > Santalales > Viscaceae > Viscum > Viscum album. The sequence continues at coordinate 2,127,657,500 of OY728143.1, read as the reverse complement.
TATAATAATATATTTTATTAATATTCAAATCATTGGAATATACATGAAATCAAAGTACAAATAGGCGGTCCTAGGACACTGAATCTAATATCTTGTATGTTAGAGGGGGCCATAAATATGGGATTTTGATACTCAATAGATGAGAAAAATACCTTCAACATTTAAAGAAAAAAATAATGTTCAATGAATAGGTTAACATTTTTTTAATATACTATGATTTTCTAGAGAATATTATGTTTTATTTTCTGAATTTACATAATATAAATTATTTTTTTAACTACTCATGTATAAAATGAAATATCCACATGTTGATGTTACCAATACCAAGGATGAACAGACTATTAATGTTGAAATTTAGGAATTTTTAGGGGATCGACAACATGTTGATGAAAAAAAAGTGTGGTGTAGTATCAGTGTGATAACTAAATTTATTAAGACAATAAGCAAAGGTTTAAAATTTGAGGTTGTATGGAATCAACATGGAAAACCTGTTGATTCCAACAAGTAAATTTTCATTAGCTACATTGGGGTAAAAATTTGAATGCATGTGTCTATTGATATAGATATGTGGAACAGTTTCATGCTTTAATTAAGGGAAATCATTTGGAATGATATTAGGGTAATGTTGTGATATATTTTCTCTCTTTTAAAGAAAAATTATATAATTAAACATTTATTTACTTTTCATTATCCCTTATAGAGTTCATTTATTTTATATTATTTCCCTAATAAATTTGAATTCATGGTCATTAGAAAATCTTATAGAGGCTTTCTGACACTTCTAAAAAAAGCATCTCAGGGATGCTGAGGGGAAAGTAAACCCCCACCCACAATCTATGTATGAACACGTTATAAAGTAATAAACATGGAAATATTTCATTATTCATTGTGATGAGGAATCATTTTAGGTATATTATAATTGATAATATTTTATTTGACATTATTTATTTTATCTAATTTATTTCAAAAAATATATTTATCAAACAAAAAATGAGTGATGAAAATAACCAGTGTGCATCAAAACTGATGCCCCCATACCGTAAAGGATGGTTTTCACTTTACATGAAAATAAAATGGTATGTATTTTAAATCTATAGTAAAAAATTTCTATGATATGAAACAATATATGTTCTTTTTTTATATTCAGATTGATAAATTAGAATCTAAAATAACTTTCATCCCACATAATCTACTATGAAATGATGATCATGTAAAAAAGGAAAAATGGTATATGAAAACACAGAAAATATATGGGAATCCTGTGTAATTATAAAAAAATATAAATTTATTATTATTTATATTAGTAATATATAATAATATATATCTATGTTTTTATGTTTTATATGTGGTTTAGACACTATAATTTTAATCGTTTATACTCAAATAATAACTACTCTTACTAGATTTGAAGCAGCCATAACAATATTTTCATATTAGGGGTTCAGGTTTTGGATTGTCACCTTGAGAATATTTTGAGAAGACAAATTCTCAAGGAGATAAATGTGAGTTAATAAAAGACACATAGGCACAATTAGGTTCTTTAAAAGATACTATTTCCTGATCTGGATTAGTGGACCAATATATGAGAAAGGGTAAAAGTGAACCAGTAGTAGAATAAAGACCAGTACATGAATAGCCACACCCCACTAGATTTTAGTCTATCCATTCCCCTCAACCATTTACCTTACTCTAGGTAGTCAATTTTTTCATAACACTTTATTCAAAATATGAATTATACAACTACCAATAACTTTCTATATTTAAAATTATGTATGGTGAAATTTTATGTGATTTATATCTATCAACACCCACCTGTCACCTTGTTGCAAGTTGTATGATTTAAAATATCCAAGAAGATGTGTTTCATAATAAAAAACTACCAAAATACATGTGGTAGTGTGGATTTATGTATCTCATGAGTTGATCACTGAGTTTCTTATTCCTCATGATGATCTAGATGTCAACCTAATTGAATATGCTATTAGAACTATTTTATCATGGGAGTTTGATCTATGGTGATAATGAAGTATGTACTTAAAAAATATTAAAATGAAAAACTTTAACAATTGATTAAAAACTACCTAAAAAGAAGTGTAGTATCATAGAAAGACAAAATGAAGGGGAAACGAAAGTTCATATCAAAACAATCTAGCGGATCAACTAATAAATTAAAAGGACCTTTTGAGAGTACCTTCACCACACCAGTTCTACTAACACATATATTGACATTAAAAGTTCATGATGACATAACATTCAAAGATGTAAATTTGTCCTATATAAACATGAATAATAAATATTTTTAGAGTCCATGACAGACATGATTGGTATCAAGAGTATAAATGAAATTATCAAGTTTAAATTGTTGGGAGTCTCAACTATGAATTTATGCATGAGGTACATTTTCATAATCTATTTTTCTTAAAAAATGATCTACTATGTTCATTATAGTTAATAATTATTCATATTTTCTATAGGTTTATATATTTCTACTATATAAATAGAAAACACTATAAAAAAATTTGGAATCATTAATCCTACTATCATTTCTATGCCAAAAGTTAATTTGAAAAATAAATTAATAGAAAAAATTGAACCAATAATGGTTTTTGAAAAGAAAAAATAGACAAAATACTCTTGTGTATTTCTACAATATAGGGGTGAAACTATAGAATATAATCATATAAAATATTTTCTTTCTGTTTTCATCACTTATTAGTTTTTTAAGAAATACTAGATACGCATCCCATTTAATTTGGATACCTTGAATATATATTTTTTGGATATAAATAATGGATTTCTCAAATATTGACCACACATGATGTCTATTGTGAATTCATAATTCACTTAAATCATAATTTTATATATAAACATCAAATTTTATATTTTATATTTTGTTTTAATTAGAATTTTTTTATGATAGTGTGGTATATAAATATCAACAAAATCATGGTATAAGGTCGGTTAATGAACACAAGAAGCCTATGTATTTATTCAAATAAATACATATCGAGTTGTATATATTAATATTTATCTATCAAAACATATTTCAAATAAATTTAATTATTTTTTAAAATTATTATATAGTGTTCAAAAAAATAACAATAGGGATTGTGCATATTATTTTTTTAAATATATGAAAGATATCATTTACCATAAAAACTAGAATCCCTAAACAATAATTATTTAAGGTAATTACAATTTCATTTAAAATATTTTTTAATAATTTTCTAATCTATATTTTGTCAATATTAGCAGGATTTTTGATAGTCAACACACTCAAAGGAAGAAGTATATTTTATTAAAGATGGGTGGGTAGAGTATATGGTTCTAAAATATTTTCTGACATAAAGTAAATGTGATTGCCTATTATGTTGTTAATATTTTTACTTTATAGAGATCATGATGAGTTGAACACACATGAAGCTAACACATGACATAGTGGGTATGAATCAAATTTTATGTATTCAATATAATAGTTTAATTTTATTATAAAATGTGATTTAGATTGTAAGGGATCGTATCCATGCAGTCTAACCCTTTTCATGTTTCTGAAGCTCATGGTACTTGAAGAAGGCCTGGAATGAGCCTGGAGGGGTTCGAATGTTAAAAATCTAGATGTAGGGAGAATTAATGATGAGTAAATATTTTAAATCATGTATTCTCATATCATGTCTTGTTGAGGCAATTTCATAGGGTGTTACATGACTTGTAAATTTTCCAGATTAATTGCTTTGAGGCAATGTGTTTTTTAGTGAGATTTGGAGCCTGTTATTTACATGAAATGAAAATGGGTTTCATGCCGTGTAAATTACTTGAGTAGTGAACCTATAAATGTTGTAGTGTCTTTATTTTTCATCAAACCCTATAGATTATATCAACATCCATTTGATCCAATAACCCTCTCTTTAGGCGTTTGGGGATTCATTCAAAAAAATATTGATTCTCATCCTTCGGTCTTTGATTCATGGTAATATGAGGCACATTCTACCTCTTATCTTATAGTTCTTCAACCTGGTTCCTACCGTTTCTTATATCCATGTGATGGTTGATCATATCCATGTTTATAATGGTTTTTTATAGGTTTCCTGGGTATGGTTATGCCATGACATCCTTGGAGGGATGCAACTTCTTGTAGAAGATGTGATCGGGATATGCAATATTGGTTAGTTCTCATGCAAAGAACGTTGATGCTTTTATGGTAGGGGGTTCATTACTGTTATAACTATTTATATGAAATATCAAATTGAGAATGGTTTATCCCTTTATATGGAACTTTAATTAACCTAATAATTATTGAAATTGATTAATAAATAATTGGGGAGTTATCACTTATTGATGTACTTTATACCAAGATAGTGGTTTGCCTCTTGATTTTCTAGATAGTGCGATATATATTCTATTATTTTTAGCATGTCATGTTATGCTATGGATTAGCATGTTATTATTGATTAAAATTGGTAAAGAACATAAATCCATAATTAATTGATAACTAATTGGCATAATAATAATTAAAGAAGAGGTATGTTTGTAATCTAGTGTTTCTTGCAATTTGATGATAATCAAATTGATGCAATGCGCATGTGTATTATAAAATTATCTTTCGTATGATTAATGTATTTTATAAATAATGTGAAGAATGTTTATGTGTGTTGATAATAATAAAAGGAATGTTAAATGAGAATGGTACTTCTCACAATTTGATGAAACTGGTTTTAATGCTAAGAGAATGCTTAGCTTTTGGTATCTTGTTATATCTTAATGCCTTAGGTTTACCATAGTTGGATCCTGTTAATAATGAATTATTTAATTCAATATGGAATAAAAACTGATTTTTTGATACATATAATTGTTAGGTAAATAGTTTCCCATCTTCTTGAGAAGGTCGAGTGCTTGAGTTTAGAGTTGTGAGAGGTTGTTTGTATATAAAAGTTAAATGCCTTGTTTTAAGGGACCAGTTTCCCTATTGACTATGCATGTTTGTTTCCTGCTTCTTTTACGATGTTCTCCATATTTGAGAATCTCTATGAAATATGATATGGGGCGGAGAGGCCCAGATGTGTTATGATCCTAGGATGGATGATCTAGGGATGTTGATGTTATGGGGCAGGGAGGCCTGAATGATGTGGAAATAGTTGATTCACATAATGGAGAGATGCATTGGGATATGCATGTGGGTTTTAGGGATGACACTAGTGATGATGGAACAGGTTGAACTTAGGATTACCTATTTATATAATACTAAGAGTTGGGATGCTCTCTTATGAATTTGTTTATGTTTGATGGTCAGGTTGCGTGTTTTTATCTTCATTCCTTTCCCCACTACTCTAGGTAGCTAGATGTTCTCAGTTTCATGTTTTCCCTTTGGTAGTAGATTAGGATGGTTTTTCTAGAGTACCTGGATTATGGAATAATGTAAATAATGAATAAATAATTCTTAACCCAAGGGGTTCGTGTTGATGGAATGCAAATGTTGAAAATATATTAATTATGATAAACCATGGACTTGGTTTGGATTATTCCTGGAGGGTATAGGCTTGTTTTAATGATTAACATAATATAATGTAGAGAAATATTAATGGTTAACAAATAAATTTATGGAAGGAAATGATAAAAATAAGAAAAAATTAATATAGATCTATTAAATGTTTGAGTGCTTATAGGATATTCAGTATTAGTAGTGGCATCCAGGAGTTTGGGATATGTTAGATACAGTTGAGTCTAAGATTTTGTTATTCCCATAGTATGGTTGTGGGCCATATTATATCATATATATTCTGTGATTTCAAATGCTACCCCACCTGTGTTGGTTAGTGATACTGATGCCTAGTGGACTCTGGGAGGTTGTTTTCCCCAACATCTTAGTGGGAGTATGGATGGATGACTACCCCCTCTGGCCCCGCTCTCTTATCTGGGTAGTTACTTGTGCTAGTATTCATGATGGTTATTTCCCCCTTATATGTTTTTAGAGGTTTGTGACGGATTGTGGTTATTCACACACACGTATCCCTAGATATAGTATCCAAAGGATTATTATAGGTGTGATGTGTATGGGATGTGATAGCTTGAGGTACTTACTCAGATTATGGGTTTTAATGGATTGAGGTATAATACATGATGTATGATACACTTTATAAGGGTTTTGGTGACTCTTGGAAACTACTTTGTTACTATATATGGATATATGGATGGGATGATCTGATGATGTGGTGCATGAGGTGCATGTTGTGACACCTTTCCCAGGGGTCTTTAGGATATATTATTTTGTAGAGAGATGGCTCAGGATGTTTGACATTGAGGTAGAGTGACAAAACAATGGGGAACTAGGAGCAAAGAACCCTAGATGTTTCATTACTATATTATATTCTCTCTTGTATGAGATACTTGGCGAGATTTTTCTATGGTGTGGCTGGGAACATTATATACCTATTTAGGTGACGACTTAGTTTCACTATTGTTCACTATGATTTAGAATGATTTATTTATATTTTGGATGAGAGGCTCTGGGTAGGATCCTAAAAATTATACTATTATTCTCACCCTATTTAAATATAAATTTTTTTTCAGGTCATCCAGAGAAGGTTGGAAATCAGGTTGGATATTACTATATCATGGTTTTACAGGAGATTTTTGGGATTCTTGGTCACTGTTTTATTTTTATTTTTGATACTTATAGTTTCATTTTAGTTGTTATAGTATTATATGACATTTTATATTTGCACTTTTTATTTATATATCTCTGTGTGTGTGTGTGTGTGTTTGAGTAGGTGTTGTTTGGTGTATCAGTCATGTCTCTCTCTCTATCTCTCCCTCTTTTTCATTTTGTCTTAAAGGGAAATGTCTCCCATATGTATGTTTATTATACTCCCAATGTTAGTCACCAACCCAGGGCCTACTGGAGGTGGGACTCAGATAGTCATCATCTCCCTTCACTCATTATTGACCTAGGGGGGACTCTTTTGGGGGGGAGGGGATCATCACACATATATCCAAAACCGAGAAAATTAGATTGGGTTGTCTCAATACCTTAAAATAATGATCTATAATTGATTTTTTACATGTAGGAATCGATCACACATCAATATAACACATTAAATGGTTGGTATGACTCAATGTGCATGTTTTCAGTATAATTGTTCCATTTTAATCTAAGACACAATTCAGATATCAAAAACTAAGAAAATGATCTTGGACTGTCTTGATACTTAATTAAAACAATCCATAATTAATTTTTGACATGTATGACTTTACCACATGACAATCTAACACACAACGTGGCCAATATGACTCCAAGTGCTTTTTTTCAATATAAAAGTGTCATTTTAGTCTAAAAAATGATTCACATTTCCAAAACCAAGAAAATGATCTCAGATTGTATTGATGCTTTAGTAAAATGATCCATATTTAATATTTTATGTATATTAATTGGATTCACATAAATCCAATTCATGACATATTTGGAATGACTCAAAGTTCATCTTTTCAATATAATAGTGTCAATTTAGTCTAAAAAATGATTTATAAAGGAAAAAAAAGAATAAAAAGCTCATATTGTCTAGATACTTTATAAAAATGATCCATATTTAATTTTTTATGTGTAAGAATTGACCCTAAATTAATCATACACATGATGTGTTTGATATAACTCAAAGTGTGTGTTTCAAATTAAAAGGTGTCATTTTAGACTAAAACACATGTCACATATCCAAAACTGAGAAAAAAATATTGTATTATTTTGATAATTTAGGAAAATGATCCATAATTTGTTTTTATGTGTAGTAATTTAACACACATTAATCTGACACAATATGTGTCCAATATTACTAAAAGTGCATGTTTTCAATATAAAAGTGTCAATTTAGTCTAAAAAGTGACTTACATAGCCAAAACTGAGAAAACAAGCTTATATTTTCTTGGATATTTAGGAAAATGGTCCATAATTTATTTTTAATGTGTAATAATCGACCTCACATCAATCTGACACATGATGTGGTCAGTATGACTCAAAGTATGTGTTTCACATTAAAAAGTATCATTTTAGTCTAAAACATGTGTCACATATCCAAAACTGAGAAAACAACATCGGGTTGTCTTGATACTTTAGGAAAATAATGGATAATTTATTTTTGATGTATAGTAATCAAATGAACATCAATTCGACATATGATATGGCCAATTTGACTCAAGGTTCATGTTTTTAATATAAAAAGGACATTTTAGTCTAAAATGTGATTCACATAGACAGAACTGATAAAACAATATCATATTGTCTTTATAATTAATGAAAATGATTCATAATTCATTTTAAATGTAGGGAATTGATCTCACATAAATATGATACATGATGTGGTTAGTATGACTCAAATTGCATGTGTTCACATTAAAAAAGTATCATTTTACTCTAAAACACTCGTCTCATTTCCAAAACAGAGAAGATGAGCATGGATTGTCTTGATACATCATTAAAATGATCCATATTTCATTTTTTATGTGTAGGAATCAACTGAGTATCAATCTGACACATGAGGTGGTCGATATGAATTAAGTACTTGTTTTCAATATAAGTGTCATTCTAGTCAAAAACGTGATTCACGTAGGAAAAATAGAGAAAATGAGCTCATATTATCTTAATTCTGTATGAAAAAGATCCATAATTCATTTTTGATGTGTGGGAATTGAATTTACATCAATATGACACACGGTGTGTCTGATATGACTCAAAGTGTGTGTTTTCACATTAAAAAGTGTCATTTTAGTCTAAAACACAATTCACATAGGAAAAACATATAAAATGATTTAGGGTTATGTTGGTACTTTATAAAAATGATCCATAATTTATTTTTGGAATATAAAAATTTACCACACATAAATACAACACACGATGTAGCAAACACGAGTCAAAGTGCATGTTTCCAATATATAAGTGTCATTTTAGTCTACAAAGTGGTTCATGTTTCCAAAACCAATAAAATGAGCTCGTATTATCTCTAGAAATTATAAAAAAATATCCATAATTCACTTCTGAAATGTAGGAATCAACCTCATGTCAATATGATATATGAATTGTTTGGTGTGACTCTGATTCACGCTCAAATTTACCCAAGAGATAAAGGTAGAACGGTCCTTGTAGTCTAGCTTAGGTTGTCAAATCCACTAAGACCTAAGAAGATACCTAAGATGCACAACCTATGAGATGGATTTCTGGATATGAAGTGGCCAACTAGGTTTTTATTTTAGATGGTTTTAAAGAACACTAATAAACCTAAGTGAATTCAATTTAATGAAAATGGGTTGATCTTAGGATTATGCTTTGGGTGAATTGAATGAATTTTACTTCTTTAAACAATTTTGGTTTTATTAATTCTTGATGAATCCATTCTTCAAAATAAAACTAACTTCATCATTTTTTAGTTTTATGCTAACTAAACTCAATTACTAATCCCCTACACACTTAGAGAACCAAATTCATGATCTATCCAAGGTGTATGGTCATTTTAGTACTTGGATTTAGCTTCCTCAAACACAGTGAAGATAAAGAGTGGAAATAATTGAAGAATGGAAGTCTTGAATTAATTATCCAATTAACAACAATTTGTTCATAAAATAACATTCAATCGAGCTTTTTCTTCATCTTAATATCAACCCATTAAAGGGTTATCCCTCCATTATTGGTATACTCTCAATGGTGGGTGGAAGATGGCTTACAAGAATTGGATTGAAGAAATTAAAATCGCGGAAATAACGAGCACTCCTCCGTGTGTGTGAACAAAATTCACACCTATGTGTGAACTAATTCACCACAACACAGATATATCACTGTGATTTTTGAGTTTTAATGAGATATAATGGGAATAATATGAGAGAAAGATGTTGATTAAGAACATAGAAATACAAAAAGAAACTTACATGGAAATTGAGAACATTACAATGGAACTTTGGCATAATAACATTATAAAAAACAAGAGATGTATTCCCCCTCACCACCACTACCTTAAATAGGCAGTTGGGAAGCCTTATGTCGAGCCTCAATCAATTTATTCTCAAATATTAAATTAATTTAGGCCTTAGGGTGGTGGAAATTAGTGGATAAATTGATCCCCTCCTTGACTTTTTATCCTCCTTATATTCCCTGAAATGATTGTCCTATATGGGCAATCATATCGTCGAATATAGGTTTTACATAGAATATTATTTTTTGTCTCCGGATGTCTTCTAGACTTCTGTAAAATTTGGGCCTATTTGGAGTTGTGGATTGGGAGTTATGGCCTCTTTAGTGGGATAAAATTCTGGACCACAGATTTTGGCCCAGATTTTGATCTTCTCTTTGGTCTGCCTTAATAACCACCATGGAGGCCGATTTATCACTAACTCCTGCATAATTATTTGTTCCTATACATTTATTCTATCATCCTATAAAATTTGGGCTTTATTGGGCCAGTATTGTGGGCCCCAGATTCTCATCAGTGGGTCGGTGTTCAATCTGCCTTCTCCAGAATTGTTTCCTTTCATCACCAAATATCACCATCATCCTTTATGAATCCTCCATTGATACATGAATGAAAAATTTTCATATTAAATTTTATATAAATTTCCCAAAATATAAAATTAAAATATGGATAATTACATTCCTTAAAATTAGATGAATCATTGGGCCTAAATTGGTGTACATTAGGCATGAAGTGTACAAATGATGAGAATGGATGTTCAAAATTAAAATCCACTAACTCAGGAACATAAAATCAAAAATGAACATTTAATACCATTAAAATTTAATTAAAATATATATTTTTATTGTCTAATCATACTCAAAGTACTTATTTTCAATATAAAGGTTCCATTTTAGTCTAAAATGTGATTCACATAGCCAAAACTATTAAAACAAGCTCAGATTATTTTAATAATTTAGGGAAAAATACATATCTCATTTATGGTGTTTATAAATTATACACTAGTTAATCTGACACACGATGTGGCTGGTAAGACTCAAAGCGTGTGTTTTCACATTTAAAAGTCTCATTTAACTCTAAAGCATGCATCATGAAACAAAAACTGAACAAACGAGCTAATATTTTCTTGATACTTTAGTTCAATGGTGCATAATTCGTTTTTTACATGTTGGAATCGACCGAATTTCAATCCAACACATGATGTGGCCGGTATGACACAAAGTTCTTGTTTTCACATTAAAAAAGAGTCATTTTAGTCTAAAACAGAATTCATATGGCCAAAACTGAGAAAAAGTGCTCTTGTTATTTTTATACTCTAGGTTAATGATTCATAATTAATTTGTAATATGTAGGAATAGACCATACATCAATCTGATGCATGATGTGGTAGATATGACTCAAAGTTCATTTTTTCAATATTTTTGTTATTTTAGTCTAAAACATTATTCACATAGCAAAAACCAAGAAAATGATTTCATATTTTCTTGATACTTTAAAAAAAAATCCATAAGTCATTTTTGATCTATAATGATCGACCAAACATTGTTGGGCAAAAATCCCTCAAGGTATCATTGAAGCATTTTTGAGGTGATTGTGTTTGTTGACAAAGTGAACATCTGCATTGTGATTGTTGACAATACAAACCATGACATACAATTTTGTTGACAAAGAGGATTTCATGATGGAATGTCGAGTTCAAGATCTGAGGTCAACGATCCATGATTGATTCAAGAACATCGACAAAGGAATGGATAATCTGGAGACGGTATAAAAGAACAGATACAAGGTGGCGCTGTTTTCCAGTGTTTGCCAAATTTTTGGGCCTGAAAATCGACAAATAAATAAAAGTGGTTTTGGCAAAGGGACTTGCATGCCATCTGCATGAAGGCTTGGAAACTTGCACGCCATATTTTTTTCAAGATCAGATCATCAAAATATGAAAAAGGGATAAGGTTCGCGCAAGTTTTGGTGAGGTCGCGCAGGTGACTTGCACGCCGAGAAAGATAATTGCGCGCCGATGCCTTAGAAGCTTGAGAACTTGCGCACCTATGGTTTTCCAAGATCTAAAGATCAAAATATGGAAAAGGAAAGAGGTTCGCGTAAGTTTGGAAGTGGGTCGCGCAAGTGACTTGAAGGGGAAGAGACTTGCGCGCTGAGGGTTGACTTGCACGCCTTCGCACATGGTGGTCAATTTGCCTATAAATACTGGACCAACCCTCATCATTCTTCACCGAAGTTCAACACTTTGAGAAATCAAAGCTCCTGTCGTGCAGGTGTGGTGGTCGCGCAAGTGGTGTGTGGGTCGCGCAAGTGAAGTTGCGCGCCAGTGGTTGAAGTTGTGCGCCAGTGTGAGAAGTTGTGCGTCGGTTGACAGTTGCGCGCCAATATTGGTTTGGACGTAAAAGGAATAGAGTCATGCAAGTTTGGAGTTGGGGAAGATTGTGTCACGCAAGTGTCTGAGGTGGACTTGCACGCCTTCTGTGACTTGTGCGCTGATACTTGCGCGCCGAGTTAGACTTGCGTGCCAAGTAAGGTTTAGTTCCGATAGTGATTTTCGGGCTGCATGGAAGCTGGAAGATTGCCTGATACCTTCGGTGCAAAGAGATATTCATCCACGGGTGAAATTTTTACTTCAACAGAGCATCTACATACAGAGGAAGATGCATTCTTTCATGCAAGTGAACAGACCTACAGGTCTATAAACTGTAAGTGGATCCTTTCCAGAGCAGTGAGCAAAGGAAGAGGAAGAAGGTGATCCTCTCCACCGGTAGTGAGCCAGAGAGAGAGAAATAGGGAGTGACCCTTGGGAAAGCAGTGAGCTAACCCTAAACCTTGTAAAGGTAGTGAGCCTAGGACAGAGTGACTGTGCCCGAACTTTGTAATCCACATCTAGTGAAGAATAGTGGAATTTGGTATGACCGGCAACTTGTCAGCGTATGCTCCTTGGACGTAGCCCTTAGCGGTGAACCAAGTAAAAATTGTTGTGTCTTGTTTATGCTTTATCTTCTGTTTATATTGTTCAACAGGAAAGTGAGAGAAGAGTATTTTTCTTAACAATGAAACAAGATCATAACACGCTTTAATTTTGAATTAGTCATACCCTGATTCACCCCCCTCTTAGGGTACTCAGCCTAGTGGACCTAACAAACATCAATCTGATGCATGTTGTGGCTAGTATGAATAAAATTTCTTGTTTTAAATATAAAAGTGTCATTTTAGTCTAAAACATTATTCATATATCCAAAACCAAGAAAATGATCTCATATTTCATTTATGTTTTATTAAAATGATCCATAATTCAATTATGACTTGTAGGAATCAACCTTACATCAATCTAACAAGTGGTGTGGTTGTTATGACTCAAAGTGCATGTTTTTAAAATAATAGTGTCATTTTATTCTAAAACATGATTCAGATGGACAAAACTGAGTAAACAAGCTTAGGTTGTCCTGGTAATTTTTAAAAACAATCCATAATTCATTTGTGATGTGTAGTAATCAACCGCACGTCAATTCAACACTCGACGAAGACATTATGACTCAAAGTGCTTATTTTCAATATACCATTTTAGTCTAAAACACAATTCACATGGCCTAGATTAAGAAAACAAACTCTGATTTTTGTGACACTTTCTGGAAATGATCCATAAATCATTTCTGATGAGTAAAAAATCGGTCACGCATCAATCTAATATATTATGTGGTCATTATGATTTAATGTGTGTGTTTCCAATATAAAAGTGTCATTTTAGCCTAAAATGTACTTCACATACCCAAAACTAAGCAAAAGAGATCCAATTATCATGAATGTTTAAGAAAATGATACATAATTAAATTGTGATGTGTAGGAATCAACCACATAGCAATCTGATAGATGATGTTTCCAGTATGACTCAAAATGTGTGTTTTAAATATAAAAGTGTCATTTTAGTTTAAAACACATGTCACATTGTCAAAACCAAGCAAAAAAACTCTATTTCTTTTGAAACTTTAGAAAAATGATCCATATTTGAAAAAAGGTATCTTAGGAAGTGTGGATGGAGACCCCCTGGTGTGCAAGAGGTAATAACTAATAATGTAATTAATGTAATTAATTATATCAAAAACTAACAATAAAAAATAACTAATTAATAAATAATAATAAAATTAATAAAATAATTAATAATTAATAATTTAATAAAAATATTAGTAATTAATAATATAATTATTAAAAATTTGTTTAAGTAATTAACATAATTAATAATTGATGATATCATTAATATATCTAGTAATAAACAATATAATATATATATATTATTAATTAAAAATGTAAATAATAATTCATGTTATAATTATTAATTAATTGTATAATTAATAATTCATAATAGAATTAAAAGTATAATATCATTTATATATTCAGTAATTAATAATATAATTTATCATATATATATTATATAACATTAAAATTATAATTTGTTTTTAGTTTTTTTATGTACTGTTACTAAAATAAACATTTGTTTTATTACTAGGAAACTCTATTTTATAGAGTCTAGTTGATCGTTGGAAAAGCCTGCTTTGAGAATTTTGTTTTTTCATTGGGTTAATTTTTTTTGATTAATTGTAAATAATACATCGATGTAAATATTTTTTCAATACTTTAATGTAAATTTTGAATTTAAATGATGGTGAAATGTAATATTTGTGTTGCATTTATGTTTAATTTCAATATTTAAATTATGATTCTATGCTTTCTAATTTATTTTTTTCTATGGATCTATAGCAGTTGGTATGAGATCTATCATCTCTAAAAAACATTTAAAAATGATCTTTTTCAATGATTTATTTATTTATGATAAAGGTCATAGTCTTTTCAGGGTCCTTTTAGCATTGAGTATGACTGAATCTGTAGTAGTGGCATCCTAGATCCCCCCCCCACTATAGAAAAATAGTTCTTGGCAGTTTTAAAAACCATCTCTAAATAGATCGAATTTTAAAAAATGTATAATATAGTGTTGGTTTCATATAATCGATGCTTTATTTTTTTTTATTTTAACATTTAGAGGTGGTTTTATTTAAACTACCAAAAAATATTTTTTTTAACCTAATCCCCCCCTTCTCCTCGAGCCCCCACCCTCTCTCTAATCCCTCACCGTCGTCGGTGCTCCCCCCTTCTACCCCTCGCCACTCACCACCCACTGCCGCCACCACTCCCCCTTCTCCTCCAATCCCTCACCACTCGCTGCACCCTCTTTTCTCGCCTCCCCCTTGGCCCATATCTCCCCTGAACTACTCCTCCTAACTGATGGTTGCTCCCCCCTTCTCCCTTGAGCCACTCCCCCCTTCTCCCTCAAGCACCCCATTCTCCCCTGATCCCTCGCTGTTGTGCCCCTTTACCCCTTGTTGCTGCTCCCTAATCCCCACACCCAAAATCTCCCCTTCTACCTTGTAGTTCTCACTGCTTCTCCCTTTCCCCCTTGTAGAAATTCCCAACCAAACCCTAATGACCACTACCCAAGCCATCGCCGCAGCTTCTAAATCGTGCATTATGGTAAATTTTCTATATTTTTTAGATTTTTTCCCTAGAGGGTTTTGAGTTGATTTATTATTTATTTTGATTCAATTATGATGTATCATGATGTATTATATGAATTATTTATGTTATTTTCCTTGAATTGTTTTGATAATTGTGATGAGATTCCAAAAGGAATTTCAAAATGAATCAGAATTTTATGAAATCAAGGAAGGTTTTCAAGTGTTTTAGATCCAAAATTAAATTTATTCTTGAGAAAAAATTTATTTAGGGCTCCAATCATATTAAAACATTTATTTTCTATTAGGTTAAATGTTTTAAAACATTTTTGGGAATTGTTATATTAAATCTTATTTAGTTTCTCTAAATTATTTTAAAATATTAAAAATTTTAATGGTTTTTTGTTTAAGTATCAAAGGTGGTTTCTTCTTGGGTTGAAAAAGGATTTTCATGTAAATGATTTTTTAAAATATTTTTAAATAACCATAGCTGATTTAATAATGAAATTATGGTGGTATTTTAAAGAGGATTTGGATAATTAGAAATGAATTTTGTCTGGTTTTCTAATTGAATCAAAATTATTTTATGTTTAAAAAGGGGAAACCATTTTTATGGTATATTTATGTTTATGAATTATGTTTTGAGCCCTTTATTTAAAAAAATATTTTTATGGGAAAAGTGAAATTTTATAATGTTGTTTTAAATGTGGTGGGTTCTATTTATAGGCATGTTTCTTGGTTTAATTTGGATTCATTTGATTCAAGTCATGGTGTATTTCTTATTTGGGAATATGTTTCATTCTATTTTGATTTTTCTTCCCATAAAGTTCTTGAGGAAAAGGGTGAAAGTCATTTCTTTAGGATAGTCTGTAGGGATATTCCTTTTTTCACCTAGGTATAGTTCCATTTTAAAATAGTTATAGTTATCAATTTTGGTTTTAATTCTTCTCAATCCTAGAGTAAATGAATTTTCTTTGGTGGTTCTTGATTAGTGTGATGCCTTGGGTTTTATCCATGATTTTTTATCAATGGAATGTTTATCATCTTGGTGATTCTTTGGGTTTGATCCTTGATTTTTAAATGAATTTAAATTTACCATGATATATTTTATATTTGATGAATGCAAGAATTTTCAAGCTAGACTAAAAGAGACTATGTCACCAAATATCACAGTGTCAAGTTCTTTTTTTTAGATACAAAAAATTTGGATTTTCATAATTATCCAAACCAGAGCTAGCAATATAGACAATCATGTTTCTACAATATAAATTAAAAATAGATAATATGAAAATAAAAAAAGTTATAGATCTGTTAATGTTGTATTGAATCATATTTATATTGAATTTTTGTTATGTAGAATGAAGACCCTACCCTAGTTAATGAATGTAACGCCCTAGCCTGACTGACCACAAAACCGGAAATTGGACTAGTCACCATATGACCTCAAGATAATCTCCCTAAACTCCAGAGGATAACGAACTCTAGAGGATGACGACTAGAAGTGAGGGCCTTGGGTGTGTCTTTGGGGAGACTAACCTCATAGATCAGAGTATGAATAGCAGTAATTGATAGGTGATAAATAGAAGAAGAAGAAACAAAAGTAGATAGTAGTAGGAAATAACAAAAACCATACAAGAGAAGTAAAAAACTAGAAGAATTTGAATATCAATAGTGGATACAAAAAATTGTGATGATGGTATATCAAATGTCTATATAAACAAATGAGTTTTAGGAGATGAGGATACAATCATATACTACATGCTGGAAAAAACATACAGAAGAAAAATATTTTACAATAAGCATCTCAAGCATAGGCTCGATCTTCTACCTCATTCTCTATACTAAAGTTGTAAATCAATCAAGTTTCAGAAGACACACGCTTCCCTTTATCCATAACAGTGATCATAAAATCTACTCAAGTACCAAATGGTGCCTGAGTAGTGTGTGAGATATAAATCTTATTAGGTAAGCACCCACAATGTCTAATCTGATCCATTTCGTAAAATAAATAAAATATAGTGTGACATTATAAATAAATACAGGGAAATAAACTATTAAATAACAAACACCTTGTCCTGAGTTCCTAAAATGGACACCTAGCCGATACCACCTACTTCGGCCTAAGTCAGATGTCTGAAATGAATTTCTTGTTCAAATCATAACATGTATACAAAGGCCATTGTAAACCAATCAACTAAAGAATACATACCCCCAAGCTTGTTATTTGGCTTGGGGTCCCATTTCCATGTCATTGTATTATAATTCTAGTAATAATTAAATAAACATCACATATGTATCAAGAAAGTAATCAAACTATCTATCAAATCAAGTGGTGGAGTCATGAGCCCATCCAAGGTGATATATAAAGCATCACAATGGTCTCTATAGGAACATACGACATAATAAATACCTCTAAGTCTGTCCAAGGAAACTCATACAATGTCCCTTTTATCGCTCAAGGTATAATGGCTCTGAGCTCGTACCAAGTATCTCACATAGGGGACTGGGTATCACCTGAGGCATGGTGTATCCATCTTGCCAATGGGTCCATCCCCAGTTTCTTCCCTTGGGAACTAATGTCACTCACAAGTATAGGTAGAGCTACCTAGAGAGCCCATACCTGGAAAACCAAAGTATCGCTCTCGGCGCATCAAGTAGTTCCAACCAATCATGGTGAGTCCATCCATGGTGCCCTGAAATCGGAACCCAATGTTCTCTACTAGACCATAGTAAGTGATCCATAGTAACTGAGGCACATCATAGGGAAAGAATCCATATATAATCTCATTCCATCAAATAAGCATCTCATGCCAAAAGATAAAAAGCTATTCATGTATCACAATTCAAACGATAAATAGTCATAAGGAATTAATCACATGAATAAGCTCTAGGCTACAAAATATGGTCACTAGGTAACATAAATTAAGCATAATCAATGGAATAAAAGAATAGGCGCATGGAATTAACATGACTCTAATCACATGTCATCCATGAAATCGCAATAACCTAAGCTATCAAGATCAGAAAGCATAGTATATGATTCAATCCAATCAATTTTGGAATAAGCAGCAAGCATAAACAACTCATAGGCACAAGGCACATTGCATAACATAAATGTAAGCAAAGAATATGGCATGAAGCAAAGTATTCATCCAACTTTAAATGACCAATTAAATAAAGGGAATGTGAGATTCAATTGACACACCAAGCATTAGCATTTAAATATAAAGTATGAGGCATGAAGCTTAAGGACCCATCTCATGGCCAACCCTTTATCTTAATTCCAATATATAATTTAAGTTATTTAATCAAGATACATATCTCACATGAGAATTAACCATTTATGGAATGGGAGAACGGTCATTAATGGCAGGCACACCCAAGGTGGGGTGGACAACAATAAGCAAGTGGCCCATGTATGGGTTTCACTATAAGGAGAGGTCACATCAGTCATAGAAAACCATTTTAAATAACTTATTAAGCACATTTGGGGCATCTCCAGAAGGTTATGATGTGCAGAAAAAAGGTTCATTACTCAAAAAATGAAAAAATGAGTGGAAAGATACTATACACCCTACCTCAATGTATAAGTTCTCCACTCATTCGTTATCGTGGATCGATTCGACCTAAAATATCAAAAAATGAAGTATTTTTTGAATGCCCTAAAAAAAGGGGAAAATCTATTTCACTAAAATAGCATAATAGATGGAGAATGAAACTTAAAATAGAATATTTTAGAACGAAGAGCTTACTAAGGGTTTTTTTTCATCCGATGGTGAAGGATTTGGACAACATAGGAGAGATATAGATCAAAACCCCATAGATGGGAGGGAGAGAGCTCCACGCGCCAAGGGAGGGGGGAAATCTAGTAAGAAAGGAGATAAGAGGAATAAAGAATAGGTTAAAAATATCATTGAGGATAGAAGTTTAATTTCACCCTAAAACTGAGTTTCACGATTTGACAGCATGATCTGGCCAAACTGTGTGCCAACCTTATGACACCCACTGCCTAAGAAACCACCTTTCACAGTTTTTCCTACACAATTACCCTAAATGTGCACCAACCTTGTGGTGAATAGTGTGAGGCTACTACCTAAGTGTCACTAATCATGTGGTCTAGATTCATGGTTTGGGTAAATCATGGGCAGCCCATGTGACACCTTCTGCTCCTCTGAAACAGACAGAACGGTTTACTACTAGGGGCCACACAGTTTCAGACAAACTGTGTGCCCTATGAAGACCCTCCAAACTAGTGATTTATGGGTCTGGTGCACCTGAAACTCAAAAAAACTTCTGAGGTACCACACATGCCTCTACCCTGTTCTAAAGAAACACTTTGAAGTGTTTCTACTTTCATAATTATTTTTTGAAGCTCATTTCAAAGAACAAACCACCCAGTAAATTCCAAAATTCAAATTCCCATGGAATTTTACCTTCGATCAAAAGAAAGGGTCATTACAACCTCCCCACCTTATAAATTCTCATCCCTGAGAATCCTTCAGGAATAATGAAATCATCACCCAACCTACAAGGTTTGTGAAGTAATTTTCAAATGGTCGCATTGAATTTCTAGATGCCCAATGCAACATAAATAATTACTTAAACATGTGGAATTTAAGTCATAAAAACCTGATCCAATGCTCATTTTCTAAACAAAGCACTAAAACAAAGCTTACCCTAGACTGTTTAACTAAATACATGATCACATCATCATTTCTTTGAACAACTGGCTTATGGTGCTTCCCACTATAGGTCTAAACACGAAAATGTGTCTAATTCCGAGCCATGGCACCTCCACCATCAGAATTACCTATAAAGCACACCCCAATCATTCTATCGATGCACCTGGTGTGATTTCTTTAACTTAATGAACCCGATTACATCTGAGGTCATATCCGGGTCCTCATCACAAAGAAATAGTCAAATCCTGATCAAAATAAACATAGTCGGTCATGCAAGCTTCCCTTTAATGACACAATTGACCTTTACACCGCACTCGTCTTAACCTATATATGTGTTTTACAATGGTTTTATAATAAAGTACACATCGATCAAGAGGGGTAACAAGTCAATCCACCTATGAATGACCATTCTTAAAGATGATAGCCTAGAAGGATAGTGCGAAACAAACAGAACCACAATACATTCCTCCAAGGCATTAGGTGTTTACTATGATCACGTTCATTGAAGCCTATAATAAACTTATGGTCACATTCCCTAATCAAACCATCACCTTCTCAATTATATTTTCATGCTACCATATGAAAATGCATGTAACCTAGATCCATACCACTTGAATCATCACCCTTTAGAATCAACTATAATCCCAACAATAAGTTCAGGGCAACCTCAGAATCAACGAACTGATGTTAAAGGAACTAACCCATGGTAGTCCATACTCCATGCTTATAAGTGATAAGTTTGTACAAGGACAATATTTTTAATTCAGATCATTGACAGATCCCAGAGCGGTATCCGCCTGGCAGTCAATTCAGATGAATATGGCTGGTGTCCACGAGTCCATCCAAGGAATTCCTACATGGGTACCCAAGTATCACTTAGGACTAAACATGCCTCGATAAGGACCATGTGTCAGCATATGACACTAAGAAAAATACCCAGACAATCCCATTATCTTTTAAAACGTTAGTATGGTGTAAGACCAATGCTCTCTCATTATACCCAGACGATGCCAAGATAAGGTAAATAGTCATCTTTAAACCAAAAGTACACTAAGAGGTTTTAATGATCTCTTTAAAGGATCTGAGACACTTTCACCATCTTAAAGATGAATACTTGGTAAGGATATAAACCTTTAATAACTAACAAAACAAGGGGAAATTTAGTTTAACCACCACCGGTCGACTTCCTTAGAAGAGATCGACCACTTCTGCTAATGCATCACTAATACCCAACCATGATTCCTTTTCCACACAAGGCAACCCATAGTCACCATTAAATGAAGGATTACCAGCCATAGGGAAATTTGAGTGAGTCCTTCCAGTTTGAAATGGTCCTCTAGGTTGGAAAAATCAAACCATAGTCAAATTGACACTCCCCACCTTAAGAGTTTCCCTAACATTGGATTTAACAGGGGATGGGATCTCATTCCACAGCACATGCTTCATCAACCACGAACTTTGGTCCTAGAGGTGGCCATCATGATTAAATAGTATTTTACCAAAGAGATAGAGATAACCATCTACTTAAGATAACCAGATTAGATTCACACCAAGACGTGCATGTGATACTTCTCCAAGTCACATTCCCACCCATCAAGGCATTGGGCATAAAGGCCAGACAACCAACCATCTTGTTAAACAACTGATTCTTTTTAAAACATCATCCTAAACATTGGGATGAGCCAGGACCTTTATCACTTCCTAGGTCACTCTACTCTAGATCTGACTGGCATTCAAATCATAATATCACAAAACATGAATGAGTACTACTGAACTTAAATAGTTCACTGCATGATTATCAAGATGATGGGTGTTGTGCATATAGACGCATACTTCCCTTGATATTATCCATAGGCTTATAGGCCATATTAATTCGAGTATCTAATAGTCCATACTAAGGATTTACCAAAGATTTGCATCACTCATACAACTGTAGAACAAGCTGACAACCTCCTGAGTCATCCCACACTGAAAAAACAAGGAGAGGAAGGGTCACAAGACCTACTAAGTGGTCAACCAAGCCCTTTTCATGTCTATCCATCTTGAATGAGGATTACAAATATATCTCATTCATAACAAGGGTCAAGCAACACAAGACCACCCATCAAAAAAAGGGCATCATTTTAGAAACTAAGAGTCCTACATGGGACTATGGCACTCAAACAGTACCACTCAAGAGGGAAAGTTCACAAACAACCAACAATATCTTTAAAGTGTCTAAGGACACTAGCTACAATGGTTATCCCCTAACCAAAATAGAAAGTATCGACCTTGCCAAGGGGTTAATCCAAATATGGTCACTAATATTAAGAGGAATCAATGCTTAAACCCAAGATATAGGAAAGAGGCCTACGAGAAATGATCATGCACCCATATTACTCGACAAGGTCAAGAAGAGGTTCCTCACTGACCACATACAAAAAGAGAGGGGTATCAAGTTGCACAATCCTCGATCAACTACACTTGAGGCTCCCTGCTTAGACAGCCAGTGCATTTCAAAAGCCATACATAATGCCTCTAGACAAAGGCACCTTGGGTCTTCTTCGAGCATGATCACTGAGTCCTGCAACCTTTTTTTGTGATTCCTCTATCCAAAAACACTCATTTAAACTATTATACCCTAGCACGAACATGAATTAACACTCGATCCGATATATTTGGATCATCACGGTAAAACACCCCTTTCGAAACAGAAAACATTGACCCAAAATGAGGAAACACCGATAAAAGGTCACTAGGCTTAAGGGCCTATTATTTAGATTCATACTTACGAAGGAAGACGAAAGATGCTCACATCTCTATTTCAAGAAAATACTCAAAAATGCTAAAAGGATTTAAACTACCCTTACATGAGGGTTAAAACTAATACACCACTTAAGGTTTCTTTTAAGGCATTAATCCAAAACTCATTTAACTCTTTAACATTTGAAATTTTTAGTTTTTGAAGAAAAACCAACACTATCCATAAGGAAAAACATACAAGGTATTTTAAACTACCCTTTTTAATCATTATTGTTCAGTGACATCCCATCAAAATTAGGCCATTTTATCACATAAACCCATTTTAAACACTGTTCAATTATTTATAAGGCTTCACCCAAAAGAAGATCAAGTATATCAAAGGTCTTTTATTAATTAAAGGGGGTGTTTCATAGTAAGAAGGAACGAAAAAGTGGACACTTTAAATGACCACCTTTATATAGTATAACTTACCCCCATGGGGTTTGGCACTAGGAATTTAAAAGGAAAGGCGGCCTACTG
This sequence comes from Viscum album, assembly GCA_963277665.1. Taxonomy (NCBI): domain Eukaryota; kingdom Viridiplantae; phylum Streptophyta; class Magnoliopsida; order Santalales; family Viscaceae; genus Viscum; species Viscum album. Next base: position 2,127,634,106 of record OY728143.1, on the reverse strand, counting down.
GGGTCTTGTTGAGCCAATTTGGGTTCAATTGAAGGCACCCCAAACCATTTAAACATTTATATTTTAAAAAATAACGCCCTTAATGGGTTTGTCTCTTAAACACAATCACTAAGACTGACCTACTTGGGTCAGTTGTGCATTTAGGAGTTTAGTCATACGGGTCATTGAGCCCAAACCAAAGGAACAAGCCTTAATAAGGAAAATAAAAACATTTAAGGTCAAAATTTAAAAATATTTACATCTACAGCAGTTCCTAGATAGCAGGTTCATAATAGATGATTTGGTTTTATGGGTCACCACCCTCCATTTATAAAGTGCTCATACACTTTTCAAGTTGTAGGCAGCTCCCATCTAACTCCACTCATTTAATCTTGGATAAAGTAAAATTTAACCACTTTTATATTCATATGAAATACTTTAATCATATAAGGAGCATCTATAATGGTTGGATTAGATGGGTCACCCCGCTCCAATTCATAAAGTGTCCATACACTTTACGAATTAGACAATTTGGCTCCCTTTTAATCGCAACCAATTTTTTTAGAATAAAAGAGAGCTTAAACAACTTTAACCTTTACACAATAATCCTTAAGTATATAAAGCGAATCAACAACAGTTCAATTTTATGGGTCGCCATTTCCCAATTTATAAGTCACCCATTCACCTTACGAATTGCAATCTACCTCCCATTTAATCGCAACCCGCATGCTTCATCCCATGCTAACAAGCATGGAAGCATAGAAATTAAAAACAAACCCATTAATTAGTCACCCCAACATGGTAATCAATCAAACATGTTAAAAGATTCACTATGCATGTCAATAAGAGAAAACATGTACGATAAGTATGGAAAGATACTACGTAAGAAGGAAACATTCATACATGGTATATAATCAAATTATGGTAATTTTTAAATTACAGAAGCATTCTAATCAAATGCCTAATCATGTGAAAACTAAACATGTTACCAAAAGCACTTATCATGAGAGATAACAGGCAAGAAATAAACACCCAAGACACATCATAATTTTAATTGGCCTAATAATGCAACATGCATTGATCTCCTCTGCTCCCGATTCTGCTTCTCCTCCTAGGGTTTCTGTGGCCCTCCTCAGCGGTGACGAACCTCCCTCTCTTCTCCTTATTCTTCTATGTTTCTCCTCTCTTATTTTATTCTTCCTTTTCAATTTATCCTATTCCTGTCAGTTCTTTCTCCCTCGGGTTTTCTTTTTTTCCTCACTTCTGCTCGCTGTGGTGGGTTTTCTTCCGTGGCTCCTTTTGTCCTCCCGTCGAAGGATTCTTGTTGTGGAAGCCATCAGCCTCACATTCTTCTGTGCCTCTCCTTTTCAGAGCTTGAGCGGTGGTAACAAGGAGGGTTTGGGTATTTTGGTTGTGTGGTCGATGGGTATCCGGTGCTCCACAGTCTATCACAGGTGTCCCATGGATCAAGGACCCTTGGGTTGGGTGTCCCTTTGAGAATTTGAATTTTTTATCTGTGATATTTTTGGCGTTGGAATGTGTGACTTTAGATTTGGGTTTTTTAATTTTGAAGTTGTGATCTGCAATGTGGTATTTAGAAATTGTGAGGGTTCCCACTTTATCCCTAAAAGTGGTTTTTATGAAAATAAAAAAAAATTATTTGCAGGTAATTCTTCCTACTCACCATACCTGGCCAAGGGAAAATGATATAATTTGTCTCATAAATTAGTAAGCAGCGGAAGGTACATCATTCACTCAAGGTGAAATATCATAATCAATTGTAATAACGAATATCATAAATAACAATTTCATTCCTGGACACTTGTACTTTTCCCTATATGTTGGTTGATCACTCCTAGGCACACCTATTTACCAAGCGTCCACAGATTTCTAGTCTCCTATCATCTAGCCCAAAACAGTAAGACAAAAGAAAAATAACTCCCTATGATACCACTTTGTAATATCCCAGCCTGACTGACCACTAAACTGGTCGTCGGATCGGTCTCCACATGAACTCAAGAGCATGTACCTGAACTCCATATGATGATGATTAGCAGTGAGGGTCTTGGATGTGTCCATGGGGAGAGTATGCCCTCATAGGTCGTAGTATTCACATCAGTTATTGATAGGTGATAAATAGCATAAGTAAAAATAGCACAGAGCACCGGAAAATAATGGCAACCATGTGAGAGAAGTAAAAAACTAGAAGAAGATGAATAACAATAGTAGATACAAAAAATGATGATGATGGTATGTCAAATTTCTATACAAAAAGTGAGTATGGGGAGATGGGGATACAATTATATATTACATTTTGGTGATAACATACAAAAGAAAAAAACTGTTGCAACAAGAATCTCGAGCATGGGCTCGGTCCTATGCCCCATACTCCATCCTAAAGCTATAAATCAATCAAGATCCGAAAGCTTTATGCTTCCCTTTATCCATAACCATGATCATAAAATCTTCTTGGATACCAAATAGCGCTCGAGGAGGGTTTGAGATATAAATCATAGTAGGTCATCACCCAGGGTGTCTAGGCTGATCCATTTCATGCGATAAATAAATGACAGTGTGTCGTAATAAATAAATGAAGGGCAATAAATAATTAAATAAAAAACACATTGGCCCGAGTTCCTAAAATGGACACATGAGCGATACCACCTGCTTCAGCCTAAGCCATATTTCTGAAAGGAAGTACGTATGAAAATCATAACATGTATACAAAAGCCATTATAAACCATGAAACTAAGGAAGACATACCCCCAAGCTTGTTTTTTGGATTGGGGTCCCATTTCCATGACATTGTATAAGCATGCCCATAATATTTAAAGAAGCATCACATATGTATCAAGCAAGCACTCAAGCCATCAGTCAAATCAACTGGTGGAGTCCTGAGCCCGTCCAAGGTTGTCTATACAACATACCAGGGGTCACTACAGAAACATCCAACATAACCAATACCTTAAAGTCTGTCAAAGGAACCCCATATGGTGTCCCTTGTATCACTCAAGGTATGGTGACTTTGAGCCCATACCAAGTATATCACATAGGGGACTGGGTATCACCATAGGCATGGCATAGCAATCTTGCTAATGGGTCCTTCCTCAGTTTCTCCCCTAGGGAACTAGTGTCACTCATGAGTATAGGTAGAACTGCCCAAAGAGCTCTAACCTAGAAAGACAAAGTATCACTCACGGTGCATCATGTAGATCCAACTGATCACGGTGAGTCCATCCATGGCATCCTTAAATTAGGACCCAATGTTCTCTCTCGACCCATAGTAAGTGATCTATAGTAGCCTAGGCACATCACAAGGCTAGCATCAATATATAATCTCATGCCATCAAATAAACATCTCATTCCAAAAGATAATAAGCTAGTCATTTATCGCAATTCAAACTATAAAAAGGCATAAGGCATTTAGCACATGCATAAACTCTAGGCTACAAGATATGGTCACTAGGAAACATGCATTAAGAATCAGCAATGAAATACAAGCACATGCGCATGGAATTAACATGCATATAATCACATGTCATCCATGACATCTCAATAAACCAAGATATCAATCTTGGCATGCATAGAATGCAATTAAATCCAATCAATTTTGGTATAAGCAACAAGAATAAACAATGCATAGGCACAAAGAACATGGCATAATGTAAATATAAGCAAAGCATGTTGCATGAAGTAAGGTATTCATCCAAATTGTAATGATAAATTAAATAAAGGGAATGTGAGATTCAAGTGTTACACCAAGCATTAGAATTTAAATATGAAGTATGAGGCATGAAGCTCAAGGACTCATCTCATGGACAACCCTTTACATAATGTAAGGAATTTAATAAAGATACATCTCTCACATGGGAATTATCCATTTATTGAATGGGAGAATGGCCATTAAGGGAGGTAACACCCAAGGGGGTGTCCAACGACAATCAAGCGACCCACGGATAGGTTTCTCTGTAAGGAGAGGTTGTATAGGTCATGGAAAATCATTTTAAATAATTTATTAAGCACATTTGAGGCGTCACTAGATGGTTCCATCGTGCGACACAATGGTGCATTGCTCAAAAAAAGAAGAAACAAGAAGAAAGATCCTAGATACCCTACCTTAACATAGAATCACTCCACTCGTCCATTATCGTGGCTCGATTTGACCTGAAACGGAATAAAATGATGGATTTTTCAAACACCCTAAAAATAGGGAAAATCCATTACACCAAAATATCACAATGTATGAAGAAGTAAAATTAAAATAGAAGAGTGTGGAAGGAAGATCTTACTAAGGGAATTTTTTTCTTTTGATGGTGAAGGATTTGGACATCGTAAGAGGGAGATAGATCAAAACCCCCTGGATGGGAGGAAGAGAGCTCCACACACCAAGGGAGGAGGAAAATCCCAATGGAAAGGAGAGGGGAGGAAGAAAGAATAGGTTAAAACATTTAATTAAGGGTATCAAGGTAATTTTAACCTTAAACTAAACTACATAGTTTGGCTTCACAGTTTGGCACTACCGTGCGCCACCCACTGCCTAAGAAACCACCTCGCACAATTCGTCCCACACAGTTACCTTAACCGTGTGTTAACCGTGTGTTAACCGTGTGTCAAATAGTGTGAGGATACTGTCTAAGTGACACTAACAGTGTGGGACAGAAACATGGTTTTGTTAAACCGTTCACAGCTCATGTGTCACCTTCTACTCCTCTAAAATAGGATGTAGGGTCTGCTGGTGGGGACCGCACAATTTCAGACAAATCATGCACCCTGTAGAGACCCTCCAAACTTGTGATTTTTGATTCCAGCGAACCTAAAACTCAACAAAACATATGAGGGACCACACAATCCTCTACCCAAGTTTAAAAACAATACTTTTAAGTGTTCCTACTTTCTGAATTACATTCTAAAGCTCGGTTAAAAGAACGAACCACCCATTAAACTCCAAAATTCAAATTCCCTTGGAATTTTACTTTGGCTCAAAAACATGGTTCATTATAATGAAGAAGTTGGGTGATGTTTAATTTAGATTTTAATAGGGATATGAGTGAAAATCAAATACATATGGATAAAAGTTGGATTAACTTACCCTGAAACACACCTCGGTATGCCAAGGGTTTGGAAGAATTTTTATATTATGCAATTGAAAACTGATTAGTGAATGGTAGAATAAAATTTTCATGTCCTGATTGAAAATTCAAGAGATAGTTGAATAGAAACGAAGTATATGATCATTTGATATTGAAACAATTTCATTCTCAATATGTTTGTTGGATTTGGCATGGTGAATCTAATGTTATAGAAAGTCAAAACAATGAAAATCACGTCTACGAAATACAAGGTGACCCACCAGAGGGGAATTCAGCTATAAATTTGATAAATGATGCATTTCGATTTATAGGATACAATGCATAAGATTTTAATTCATCAATGGAACCTTCAGTTGATCTAGAGGAGGTTAATCTTGCTCAGAACTTTAGCGACCAAAAAAATGATTTTTATGTACTAGTTGAATACAGACAGTAAGAATTGTATGAAAGTTGTGCCAAGTATTCAAAGTTGACTTTTTTTCTTAAGTTGCATCATATCAAGTGTCTATATGGAATTATTGAAAAATAAATTTCCATGATTTTAGAGTTTATTCATAGTGGTTATAGTGAATCATAGATCCCTTCATAATTCCATGAGATGAATAAATTCATCAACAAACTTAGTCTTGATTATACAAAGATACATGCATACCATAATAATTGTATGATTTAATATATATAAGTGTTCGATAAAGAATAATGCATAAGATTTCATACAAGCATATGGAAGTCAATGAACAATAATGAGAGTATAAATTAATGAAACCCCAAGAAGAAATAAAAGAGGAAAAATCCTAAAAAGGTATTTGGTTACTTTCTATGAAACCACACTTGCAAATATTATTCATGTCATCTATGAATACATTCGACATGAAGTGGCATGCTCAGGATAGTAACGATTCCTTGATGACACATCCAAAAGATTCAACATCATGGAATATGTTTGATTCATTATATCCAGATTTTTCTTTACATCCTAGGAATGTATGTTTGGGGTTGGCATCTGATGGTTTTAACCCTTTCTGTACTTTAAGTATTAATTGTAATGACCCAAAGTTTCATTAATGGAAATCCCTCTTGATCTAATTAAATGCCTCTTTATGTAAAATGTTTATATAAAATGTAAACTTCTTTGGTTTTATGTTAAGAATTGTGACCGTTACTTTTATAGCCGTTGAATAGTGATCACATGATTAGTATAAATATAAGGCTTTAACAAACCCAATTTACTCAGATAAAGGAATTGATGGCCTCATCCAGTAGAATTGCTCCATACGAAGCCCATTTGTCAAAGCTTGGAAAAGAGGTGGCGTCTTTGGGATTTGATCTTGACCAAGCCCAAGCTGAGATTCATCATGTTAAGCTTGAACGAGACCGTCTATGGTAAAATTGGAAGTTGATAGAGATTACCACTCGAGCAATGTTATCTGAGCCACCCCAAGAGTCTGTCACCATCGCACACCTTACCCTTAGGTATTATGCGGCTGTTTTAAGGGGTTATGTAACAAATCACTAGTACTATGTTTATGTATATTATTTTTGTATATAATAATGAATATACCTCTTTGTCATTTATGATACATTGTAAATAGTTTTTAAAAGTACAAATAGTGTTTTTAGTTATCATTTAATTAAGAATTCTATTTTATTAAATTAAGGGATTTTTTAATTAAATATTATTTTAATAAAATATTATTATTATTAAATTAATTTTTATTGAATATAAATGATCTTATAATTTTATGAATGCAATTATAATTTTTATTAAGGTTTGAAAGACATTTCTGTCAAAACCCGTGAATTTTTTATAAATGTCGGTTTTTATTTTAAAAGTGAAAATTAACATATTTAGAAAATTATTTAGATAAAATAAATGTTATTTCTAGAATCTGGATGTCGAAATTATCCAACGGTGAATTTTTCATAATTTTCTGAGACAGTCAAATTTTTGGGTAAAAATTAAATACCGTTTAAATATATAATGTGTTTTATGACATCATAATGACCCAATAGTAATGTAATAAAATAATATAATCTTCATGTTCGGCCAATATATGTTTTACCATTAAAATAATGTGATTTTGGGTTTGTTTGACTTACTTTTCAAATCATTAATGGACCCCTCAAGACTTATTAAACACCTTGTCTTTTTAAATTGTTTTCCATGGGAGTGTGACTCACCTCCACATAAGCAAACCTATTATTTTAAGAAGTTCGGACTTTGGCCTTATAAAATATTTTTTTCCTCTTCCATTTTCCAAAAACCATGGGCAAAAACCATGGTATGGTTTGTGGTTTGTATTAATTTAATATAAGGGGTTACAAACCTAAATAATAAAGAATTCCCTCACCTTTCCTATATAAACCCACCCGAGCTCCCACTTCCTCCTCACTCAAAGCCTTTGGAGTTCATCCAACCTCTACCCTACTCTCTCTATAATCCTCCCACGGTGCCCCAACCTCCCAATAAGCCTCTCACAAGCCTCTCTCTAGCCTTTGGAAGCACACTTCCAAGTAAGGGTTTTTCTTCCTTTCTCATTTTTGTCCAATTTTCTTCATATTGTTATGCCCTTTTAATTTCAATTATAAATACTGGGGTATGGTTTCTCACATACCCCATACTTCCCTCTTATTGTTTGAATATTTTGATACCCCTTTCTCTCTTATTAAATGCCTCCCATGTAAACCCGTTACTATGCCGAAATTCCGAAAGGAACTTCTCTCTCCTCTTTTACATTCAAGCAATACTTTTGTATCATGAATCTAAATTCCATTAAAATTGTTTAGACATGTATCTATATAACCCCCTTACTATATAATTCATGTAAATATGACGAGACACCCCTTTCTCTCCCATCAACCATTTTTATGAATTCTTATGTCACGTCGTTACACTGCCGAAATTGCACCGATTTTCTAAGCCAATGTCATTGTGTAGTGAATACCATGCCCATTTCTCCATCAAGGGTATTCACCTTTATTCACATTTACTTATTGATTATAAAGTTTCATGTATGAATTCCACATTCCTTATCATGGAATAAATGATTATGTTTTATGAATCCATGTATTATGATCCATGTGGCACACTTATGCATGAAATGAAATGTTTAAGAAGGGTGCGCCCTTATAGCGCTCCAATGCATTGGGTAAATTATAGTATCATGATACGTCATGTGAAATGAGTGTTGAATCATGCTAATTCAAGTGCAACGAGGGTTTACTCATGCTTCATGTGCAATGATGATTTACTCATGCTCCATGTGCAATGGGCCTTGGCTCATGCTAATTCCATGTTAAGTGTTGTTGCCACATTTCCATGTTATGATTATCATGCTTTATCATTACTTTATGTTCATGTTTCTCTTGTTCTCTATTGATATGCCTAATGTCTAACATGTATTATACTCCTCATGTTATTCCATGTGTATTCCCTTTTGGGGCTTTATAGCTCACCCTTTTCTCATGCATGTCCTCAGGTTATCCCATGCAGTGCTAAGTACGAGGGAATATAGTGGTCATATAAAGTAAGTTTTCAATAAAGATGTTGTATTTCATGTTTCAAGTTTTTATGTAATGATCCTAATCCCCAAAGACACTAAACCTCTCGATCTTATTTGTTTTATCAAGTGAAGTTTTATGTAATAAATCATGTTTAAGTTTGTATTAAAAAGCAGGGTTGTCATAGTTGGTATCAAAGGATATGTTTAGTTATTTTTGGGATTAGGATTAGAAAACCCTAGTAAAACCTTAGAGACAAGACTAAGTATAATAAAAACATCCCTATGTTTTGGTAAGTACTGAGTAGGTGGTTTTTCAAACAAATACATTCATGTCTGGATACGAGCATGTAGAGGTGGCTCTGGCATAGATGTATCCTAGGGGTAAAACCCGAAAACACCGCTTTGAACTAGACTCGAACGAGAACTGGTGCATGACAACGGGCCTTGCTGCACTCTTGGTTATGACACTCCTGGGGGATATGTTTTGATAAATTCACAAGCTTAGTATGAACCCTTATCAAGGGAATTAAAAAAAATGCCCCTAAGAATATATGTTAGAAAGTAGATCATGAAAAGCCTAGATTGAAGCCTATAGAATCATGAGTTAAGGAAATAAAAGTTTATTTATAAGTCATCAACTTTTGTCTTTGGATTACCCTTTATGTGTTACCCCTAAATTTCCTTTCATTCCATCCAATGGCTATTAATAGGAGGACTCGGGCTAACAACCGTTGTGAAGATCAGTGTGATGACTATACTAATGAGATGCCCAATCCAATGGGAGTAGGAATCACGAACTTTGTCACGCTTCTCTCTCAGCTAACTCAAGTTTTGAATAGAAACACAGGTCAAGAGGAATGTTCAATCCCCTCTAAGAAAGAACAAGTTTCTATCGAGAGCTTCATGAGACAAAGGCCTCCTACTTTTAGTGGATCATTCGATCCCATGATCGCTGAACAATGGATCAACTACATTGAAAAGATCGTCTCCATCCTTCAATGTTCTGAACAAGAAAAGGTTCTCCTAGCGGCTTATCGTATGGAGGGTGAAGCTGATCAATGGTGGACATTGATAAAAAATACGAAGCCTAAGGAGGAGATCGAGGCGTCGGAATGGAAGGATTTCCAGAAGATGTTTTTCAATAAATATTTTCCACGCACCCTCCGACTTAAGATGGAAAGGGACTTTCTTTACCTCAAGAAAAAAGATGAAGAATCTGTTGGAGTGTACGAGTAAAACTTCAAAAGGCTTGCACGATACGCTTCCGGCTTTGTCGTTACCCCAGAATGCAAAGTTGACCGCTTCTTTGGTGGGTTGAAGCCTAGCCTATAGAAAGAATTAGCAATCCGTGACTTCGATAGCTATGAGGAAATTGTCCGATGTGCCCTCAAGGTCGAAATAGAGATCGGAGAATCACAGGGGTATCACGGGGATAGGAAGCATAAGGTGGAATTCAATACTGGTGGTCCGATGGATAAATCCAACTGTGCTAAGTAGATCCAGCACCCCACTTTCCAAAAGTTCGGAAAGAAGCACCCTGGAAATTGACTTAAGGGGACAAGGAAATGCATCAGGTGTGGAAGAGAAGGGCACATAGCTGTTAACTGTCGACAAGAAAGACCTGCGGCTCTCCGTTCGAACCTCAACGCGTTGTTCATTGCTATAAATGCAAATAACCAGGGCATCTTGCAAATCAGTTCCCTAATCCAAGGGTTTTCAGAGGCAACCAACAACCTCCAAGGCAGCAAGGAAGAGCTTTTGTCATCACTTCTGCCGAAGTGAACCCCGACAATGAAGTGGTGACAGGTACGCTAGTTATTCATTCAAGAATAGCGAACGTACTTTTTGATTCAGGTTCTACACATTCTTTTATATCTCGAAAGTTTAGTAGAACAATCCCAGCACCACCACAAATCATGGAAGTGAAGATGTCGGTGAGTACAGAAAATGGGGAAATCATTTCATACCATGAATATAAGTCCTCCCCTGTTATAATCTGTGGATTAAATTTCCCGGAGAACCTCTACATACTCCCTCTGGTGGAATTTGATGCAATTCTTGGCATGGATTGGCTTTCCTTATATAGAGCCAACATAAATTGTTGGGAGAGGGAAATCACACTCTATATGGAGAATCGACCCCTGATTATTTACAAGTGTGAGGAGGAAGATGAATTTCCTTTAGCTCCATAATCTCAAGCATGGATATTATTTCCCTATGAGCATGCGTATCTGGAACAGATGATTGAGTCCAAGGAAGAAACCATCCTTGAAGAAATGCCTATTGTGATGGAATTCGTGGAAGTGTTTCTCAAGGAACTGCATGGTCTTCCTCCAAGAAGAGATGTTGAATTCTCAATTGAACTTATACCTGGGGCATTACCAATATCCAAGACTCCATATAAAATGGTTGTTGTAGAGCTTAAAGAGCTGAAGAAACAATTACAGGAGAATATGGATAAAGGGTTTATACACCCAAGTGCTTCACCGTGGGGTGCACCAGTCCTCTTCGTCAAGAAGAAGTATGGGTTAATGCACCTTTTCATAGATTATCGTGAGCTCAAAAAATCATGATAAAGAACAAGTATCCTCTCCCATGAATTGATGACTTGTTCGATCAGCTGTGTGGAGCACAATACTTCTCCAAGGTGGACCTGCGGTCAGGATATTATCAAGTAAGGGTGAAGAAGGAAGATATCCCCAAGACTGCTTTTCGCACAAGATACGGGCACTATGAATTCATAGTAATGCCTTTTGGACTAACTAATGCTCCAGCAATCTTCATGGACTTAATGAATAGAGTCTTTAGAGATTACCTTGAAAAATTTGTGGTAGTATTTATAGATTATATTCTAATATACTCCAAAACCAAGGAGGATCATGAGGAGAATTTAAGAACTATACTAGAGACTTTGTGCAAGGAGAAGCTCTATGCAAAGTAAAAAAAGTGTGAGTTCTGGTTGAAGGAGGTCTCATTCTTGGGTCATATCATCACAAGCAATGGGATATCTGTGGATCCCTCGAAAACAGATGCAATTGAGGGATGGTCGAGGCCAACATCAGTAACCGATAACCATAGCTTCTTGGGGTTAGCTGGATATTATCGACAATTTGTGAGAAATTTCTCATGATTGTCCAACCCTCTTACCAAGCTAACTCGAAAGGGAGTAAAGTTTTCTTGGAGTGATGAATGCAAAGAAAGCTTCAAGGAGTTGAAAAGGAGGCTTATCACTGTGCCTGTGCTCACTTTACCCACAAGTGGGGAAATTTTTATGGTATTCAGTGATGCTTCGAAGAATGGCTTAGGTTGTGTGCTGATGCATAATGATAAAGTGATATCCTATGCCTCAAGGCAGTTGAAAATCCATGAGCGAAACTATCCAACGAATGATCTGGAGTTAGCGGTGGTGATCTTTGCCTTGAAAATCTGGCGGCATTATCTCTATGGGGAGAAATGTGAGATATATACTGACCACAAGAGTCTTAAATATATATTCACACAGAAAGAGCTTAATATGCACCAGAGAAGATGGATATAGCTCATCAAGGATTATGAATGTTCAATACATTACCACCCTGGGAAAGCAAACAAGGTGGCAGATGCCCTAAGTAGAAAGGACCCAACGATTCTATCAATGATGAGAATTGAGAAGGATCAAATCTTCTTAGACTTGATGAAGATGGACATGAGAATCATAAAGAAGGGAACATCATCAATCCTTTCACAAATGATTTCTCAACCGTCTCTTTTGGAAAGGTTAAAGGATGCTCAAAAGGATGATGTGGGAATTTAGGAAAAAGTGGAATCTATCAAAAAAGGGAAATCCTCGAAGTTTAATGTTAATGAAGAATGAATTGTGCGATTTGAGAAAAGACTATGTGTTCCATCGAGTCCAGAGCTGAAGAAGGAACTTTTGGATGATGCACATAGTTCAAATTTCTTTATTCACCCAGGGAGCACAAAGGTGTATCGAGATCTCCGAGAAAACTTTTGGTGGAAAAATATGAAGAAGGAGATTACTGAATATACATCAAAGTGCCTCGTGTGTCAGCAAGTGAAGGCAGAGAGGTAGAAGTCTAAGGGGATGATTCAACCATTGCCCATACCAGAATGGAAATGGGAGAACATCACCATGGACTTTGTCACTGGACTTCCAAGGACATCCAAAGGCAACAATGCAATCTGGATTATTATGGATCGTCTTACAAAGACTACACACTTCATTGCTATTTGAGAGGATTTCTCTTTGGATCAACTGGAACGGATATATATTAGGGAAGTGGTAAGGTTGCATGGAGTACCACTATCTATTGTGTCTGACCGAGATCCAAGATTCACCGCTAAGTTTTGGAAGAGTCTTGAACATGCTCTGAATACTGAAATGAACTTCAGTACGGCCTATCATCCTCAAACTGATGGCCAATCCAAGCAGACTATCCAAACACTTGAGGACATGTTGAGAGCATTCTCAATGGACTTTAAAGGAGGATGGGATCAACATCTTCCACTGGTTGAATTCTCCTACAACAACAGTTTCTGTAACAGCCCGAGATTTTATGAAAAATATTCTTTTTAATTTTATTAATGAATTGTGTTGTACGCTACACCAAAAGGAGTTGCACAACACACATATTTGACTTGCCTTACATTACACGCAATCGCAACCTTCCTCGATAGCGTGTGTAGTACGCAATACGGAGTTTCACGAAACAACGATATGCTATTAAAATATTATTAAAACTAGCCGTTATGAATAGTAATAACCACTTTTTAAAATTTTAGAAATTTTAGCTCTCAAAATGGACTTCATTTTTGGATTCGGAGTATCGAATTTAGCCTAAGGTGAAATTTTGGTACTTTTCGGATTACTTTCACATTCTGATGAATAGTGAAAATTACAAAATTATAATTAAAAACAACTTTTTTAATCGAAATAATTAATAGTGATAAATTATTAATTTGAGTGGTTTTAAAGTATATTTAGAATATATTTTTACAATTTAATACAATGTTGGTCATTGGATGTAATTTCACATTTAAACCAGACATAATCAAGTGTCAATCTTTTGATAGATATTGTTTCTTAAAAACACGTTATTTGTTTTAACAGCGGGATTTAATTATAAAATTAATAAATGCAATTTATATGTTATGAATTTGGTAAAATAGACTTCATTTTTGAATTCGGAATATGAAATATAGCTTAGGATGAAATTTTGGCATTTTTCTGAAAACTTTCAATTTTTGATGAATAGTGAAACCACTAAGTGGTAGGTTAAAAACTGAATTTTACATAAAACTTAATTTTAACGCTTCTGTGAATGGAATTTCGAAAATCCGACAGACACGGTTAATATCAAGGACTAAAATGTGGTTCAATGAGATGAAAATAATTTTTGGTGAATAGTAACTTTTTACTTTTTTTTACCACGGTTAATAGTAAATAGGGTAACTAAGGGTAAATATGATATTACTATTACCCTAACACATGTCCTAATTCTATTGGATAAGTGTAATTCGACCAAAAACAACCTTATGAATATAATATGACCATTTAGGCCCACTTGGATTAGATTCGGACATTTATTATTATATTATTTAAAGAAGGGTTAAAAGAGTTAAAATCAAAGTTTAATAAGTAAATCATTTTTAATATGGGGTTATACATAAGATAAATTCGACTATAAATATTCATTAGAAATATAAAACGATTTCCTACATAATCGTATTTTATTTATAATTTTTAGACATTAAATAATTTAATTTAATTATGACACAACGATGATGCAGTAATTATCTTATTTATGAAATATTGACATAATTGATGTTATAAACACCAAACTAAATGTAATTTGAGACTTTTTATGAATTCCACTAATTTTCTAGGTTACTATGATATATTATTGTTGATTTAATCAACTTGTTTCGAACATATAATTCTGTTATGACTTTCAAAAAAATCATATATCAAATAGTGTCAAAATTGACACAAAATAGTTTTTAAATCAAATATTATATTATTAATTGTTATTTTATTCCTAAAAATCTAAGGTTTGGCAAAATGACTTAGATAAGGATATATATATTAATAATAAACAATTTGGGGTTCGTTTGGCATGTTATAGTAAGTGTATTAACCATATAGTGAAATAAAACAAAAAGACACGGTAAAAGTTAAATTATTTAACTTAGAGTTAATCTAATTGATAAGGTTAAAAGAATACCCTAAACTTGTCTAAATCCTATTGGTTGATAGTATTTCGACCCATCCCAACTTTAACTTCGAAATAAGACCCTTTGGAACCATTATAAACCGATTTTGACTTTAATATAAAATAATATTTTGAGATATTCCTAAGGTGCCCCTCTCCTCCCTTATAAAAGGGGACCTCCTCCCACTCCTCCTCACACCAATTTGAGCACTCAAGCTCGGCCAACCCCTGCCAAACTCCCTTCTCCACTTCCCTAGAATAATCCTAGAGGTCCTGGTCTTCTTCAAAGACCAATCTTAGTTCCCTAATTGGGGGATTCAAAGAGGCGTTTCAAAGAAGAGGTAATATCCATTACCGATCTTTTCAATTTCTTTCTTCTTCAACTTCTTCTTATTTAGTTGTTTCATGATAAAGTAATAACATCAGTATTTCTTATATACTGATATGTTATTATAAATATGAAACAACTCTAATTAACCTTCTATCCATCCTACGGAAAAAGGAAATCATCGCGCGTGCGTACGTACGGAATACCGTCTCCACGCCGTGGTGTAATCTATTTTCCGCCACCACCTTAATTGGATGGGTATAAAGGTGTAATGAGTAACTATATATGATTATTATAAAGTGATATTGATACTTAAATAGTATACATACACTTCAACACAATTCCACGACCATGGGAACGATATCATCGCTCGTGTGTACGTACGGACTACCATCTCCACGACGCGATGAGATTCATTCTCAATGATTAACCATTCATGAATGATTATAAAGTAAATATAATAAGTACTAATGAAATATCTGACCTAATAATGATACTGTAATTATTTATAATTATATGTATTTCATCTACTTAATTCCATTCAATTCAATAAGGAAACGAAAACAGCGTTCATGCGTACGTACGGACTACCGTCTCCATGAACGGTGTATTTCTTTCCATTTACTGATTTATTATATATGTATATTCTGAATATATATATATATAAATCATGTTTTATATTCTGGAATTAAGTAATCATGATCTAAGTAATCATATGAATAATTACAAGTTAAAAACACGAACGACAAATGAGACGATTTTACCCAAAATGCTACTTTAACATTAATTTACAAAAGAACGGGTAATATAAAGTCATAAGTGGACCATATATGATATAATAACAATGAATATGATTCTTTAATAAGTCAATAACATGATTTAAATCATTATACAGGAGGTTCGGACACTTACAAAGCAAGTCGGACCTAAGGTAAGGGAAATATCACAATCTCATTTTTATCCGAGATTGTTTATTCGTAAGTATTTACTGGGGTGTATTTTATCATTCACATCCATGTTTCATCAATATGTAATATTATTTCCATCCACCTAAAATTGTTTAAATACATTTTTACCCTTCTATGAGTTTTTAGTAATATGTATGAAAGGAATCTTTTGTCGTACGAGGTACTTTTTGACTTTTCCGACAAAAGTACGAAGAATGTTTTTTTAACTTATACGGCATGAATGGATTTTTAAAACATTATTTCCAAGAATCTTCCTTTACAAGTTTTCAAGTTTATTTTTAATCAACTTCTTTTAGTTTATAATTGTATGACATGTTAAGAAAAGAAATGTGTTTTTGAAGAAGAAAGGATATTTTCCTCAATAATGGAGTTCCAGTGTTTTATCAAATTTATTTTCCATCTAAGATAATAAAGGGTTCTGTTTTCATCCCTATTATTACATTGATTTGATTATGTTGTGAGGGAATTATTTTTATGAAGTCATTTACCTTATATGATTTGTTTTTTGATGTCATGATGTTTCAAGAATTCCATTTTTGTTACATGTGTTATGCGATGATGTATGATTTTGATTATGTGGCACACATAAGAAAGGATTCATTATAAGATGGGTGGGACATATATCTCCCTCCAATGCATTGGGTAAAGATTTTATATCTCATGAGATAGACATGGCTGAAATGGTAGGTTATACCGGTTCAGTGAAATAGGACTGAAACGAGGGTTACTCGATTCAGAAAGGGACTTTGTCCACTAAGATAGTCTTGGCAATGAGTCTTGACTAACAAGAAATGATTCTCTATGATTATGTGTGTATGACACAAAGTTTCATGTTTTAAGTTATGATTATTGGGATTTCATTTCACTACTATGATTTATCCCATGTTATGAAATTATGCTCTCTTTTGCAGGTTAAGATTTCCAAAAGTTATGTTCTTATGAATATGATGTGATTGATTTTTCTTTTGTTTACCCTTACTGAGCATTTGAGCTCACCCTTTTATGTTTTCTTTTCCCCAGGATATAAAGAAAGGTTTTAGGTTAAAAAAAGGGAAGATCTTTATGGGAGATATTGAAGATCTTTCACCACGATTAGAAGATTACGTTCCGAGTTTCCAAAGACACTAAACTATTACAATCCTTGTGTGTGTGTTTTTGTTATGTACTAAGTATTCCGCAAAAGTAATGTAATGTCCACGTACGTCTAGCATCGGGTCTTTACAGTTGGTATTAGAGGAAAGGTTTAGTCAACCTTTGGAAACTAGGATGCGAGAACTTTAGTGAGATCCCTAGAGATATTTATAAGGTATGTCTAGGGATGTCCCAAAGGATAAGTATACGTATAGGATACAGCCCTAGAACTATGGTAACGATCATAGAATTTAACCTAAGATGTTAGATATTGAGGATACTCCACCTTTATTATGTTTTTTTCCCTAGCATGATTTTTTCCTCTCACACTATTCTTTTTTTTTTTGGGTTTTAGGAAATGGCTGGAAACAAGATGATTCACGATAATGGAGGATATGATGGAAAATGGAATGATATTATTCATAATGAAATGGGATTTGGAAGTCCAAACATCATTATTATGCCGAATCAGCAATCTCATAATATGATCAATAAAGTAAAATTTGGTAAGTTTCCGGACTCGGCTAATAAGAGAAAGATGGAGTTTCATGATGATCATAGAGGAAAGAAAGTTCAATTTCCCCTATGTAAATCATGTGGGAAGAGGCATTAAGGAGAATGTTTCAAAGGAACTGGAAGATGCTTTGGGTGTGGAAAAGAAGGACACAAAGCAAGTAAGTGCAAAGGAAAAGGTTCAGTTAACACCATGGATAAGGATAATGGTATTGCTACGACATCAACAATGGTTAAATGTTTTAAATGTGGAATGTACGGGCATTATGCAAACCAATGCCCTAAGGGAAAGTCTCATGAAGATAATCAGTATGGTCGTATGGGAAGTATTTATGTTGATGATGATGAAGAGACTACAAATGATATGTGAGATGAAATAATTGTTGAAGCTCGGTCAATGGTTTAAGAATGTAGTGGAATGATTACATGTTTATCATGTGTAATGTTGTATAAGAAATCTCATGGTACTATGGAATAAAGAGACATCTAAGGATTATTACACTGTTGTCTTTCCTTGAGTTATGAAAGTGTATGATTAATGGTATCACTATCCATGAAAGGTTATTCAGATATTTTTGGAATTTAGATGATATGCGCATAATGAAGGAATAATAAGATAATGAGGTGTTTGATTGTATTCATGAGCTCATGACTGATATAAGGAGAAGGTTATATCATGGTTTGAGTATATAGAATTTTTGGATTTTGGTATGTGGACAGAATTAACTTTTAACTGCATTCATGTTTTCACTAAGGTTCAATGGGTATTCAAGAGAATACATGATTAAGGCCTTTGAATGTTTGGAATGTGACCAACAAGACATATCTTATGATATATGGGGATTAACGACAGTATTAAATCTATGGTAATCGTTTTCACTATATTATGAGAGTGGACTGTAGTATTATGGATAAGCCTAAAGATTAGAATGGATTATGTTGGACATAAGTTAGTATTGTTTAAGGATAGAAGATTTTCGATATTATTGATGGGATGTTATAGTAATGTAGTTTTAGAAAAAGGACAACCTGCAGGACGGGCGACAGCCCATCGCTTCGGAAAAGGCTGTGGGAATCGAACCCACAATCGAAGTGAGACTGGCCTTTATCACCTACCACTAGCCTACAGGAAGTCCCTGTTTAGTAGAAAATAGTTTTATTATATTAAGATGTATGACATATGATGTATAAGTCCATTTTAGGAACCATATATGATTAATCTCACTATAGATCGACTTATGTATATAATTTTTTGCTAACCTTTTGTTTGAGACAGATGGAATGACCCGTCATTCTATCACATGATCTGCTAACACTTCAAGAATAACAAATTCAACTTCATTTATTTAAGAAATGAAGTGGAAATTGTTAAAGGCACGAAAAACAGTGAGATTGTACCAAAATAAAGTAAGTATTTATTCTAATTCAAATTCTTTAACTTTAGGGAAATGATCTTGAAACCCAAAAATGTTGTCCTAGTGATCTTATATCTGATGAATCAGATGGTACCTTAGATCGTCACAAATTTATGGCTTTGTGATTGCTGGCTTTTCCATAGCCATGTTCTCTACCACTCTCCATCAGAACATGATGGTTAGATTTCTCTTCCATATCCATATTTTCACCTGTGTGGAAACCCAGTGATTAGTTTATTTGGGTAATCGTTACATTTCATACTTTAGTTTTTTAAAGCCAAGTTTTGGTATTTTTTTTTATGATGTGGGTTTCTATTAAAGAAACTTTCGAATAGTAAACCATTTATAACCCCGACGAATTTCGAGGGCGAAATTCATTTTAAGGGGGGTAGAATGTAACAGCCCGAGATTTTATGAAAAATATTCTTTTTAATTTTATTAATGTCTTTTGTTGTACGCTACACCAAAAGGAGTTGCACAACACACATCTTTGACTTGCCTTACATTACACGCAATCGCAACCTTCCTCGATAGCATGTGTAGTACGCAATACTGAGTTTCACGAAACAACGATATGCTATTAAAATATTATTAAAACTAGCCGTTATGAATAGTAATAACCACTTTTTAAAATTTTATAAATTTTAGCTCTCAAAATGGACTTCATTTTTGGATTCGGAGTATCGAATTTTGCCTAAGGTGAAATTTTGGTACTTTTCGGATTACTTTCATATTCTGATGAATAGTGAAAATTACAAAATTATAATTAAAAACAACTTTTTTAATCGAAATAACTAATAGTGATAAATTATTAATTTGAGTGGTTTTAAAGTATATTTAGAATATATTTTTACAATTTAATACAATGTTGGTCATTGGATGTAATTTCACATTTAAACCAGACATAATCAAGTGTCAATCTTTTGATAGATACTGTTTCTTAAAAACACGCTATTTGTTTTAACAGCGGGATTTAATTATAAAATTAATTAATGCAATTTATATGTTATGAATTTGGTAAAATAGACTTCATTTTTGAATTCGGAAATGAAATATAGCTTAGGATGAAATTTTGGCATTTTTCTGAAAACTTTCAATTTTTGATGAATAGTGAAACCACTAAGTGGTAGGTTAAAAACTGAATTTTGCATAAAACTTAATTTTACCGCTTCTGTGAATGGAATTTCGAAAATCCAACAGACACGGTTAATATCAAGGACTAAAATTTGGTTCAATGAGATGAAAATAATTTTTGGTGAATAGTAACTTTTTACTTTTTTTTACCACGGTTAATAGTAAATAGGGTAACTAAGGGTAAATATGATATTACTATTACCCTAACACATGTCCTAATTCTATTGGATAAGTGTAATTCGACCAAAAACAAACTTATGAATATAATATGACCATTTAGGCCCACTTGGATTAGATTAGGACATTTATTATTATATTATTTAAAGAAGGGTTAAAAGAGTTAAAATCAAAGTTTAATAAGTAAATCATTTTTAATATGGGGTTATACATAAGATAAATTCGACTATAAATATTAATTAGAAAGATAAAAATATTTTCTACATAATGGTATTTTATTTATAATTTTTAGACATTAAATAATTTAATTTAATTATGACACAACGATGATGCAGTAATTATCTTATTTATGAAATATTGACATAATTGATGTTATAAACACAAAAATAAATGTAATTTGAGACTTTTTATGAATTAAACTACTTTTCTAGGTTACTATGATATATTAGTGTTGATTTAATCAACTTGGTTCGAACATATAATTCTGTTATGACTTTCAAAAAAATCATATATCAAATAGTGTCAAAATTGACACAAAATAGTTTTTAAATCAAATATTATATTATTAATTGTTATTTTATTCCTAAAAATCTAAGGTTCGGCCAAATGACTTAGATAATGATATATATATTAATAATAAACAATTTGGGGTTCGTTTGGCATGTTATAGTAAGTGTATTAACCATATAGTGAAAGAAAAAAAAAAGACACGGTAAAAGTTAAATTATTTAACTTAGAGTTAAATCTAATTGATAAGGTTAAAAGAATACCCTAAACTTGTCTAAATCCTATTTGTTGATAGTATTTCGACGCATCCCAACTTTACCTTCGAAATAATTCCCTTTGGAACCATTATAAACCGATTTTGACTTTAATATAAAATAATATTTTGAGATATTCCTAAGGTGCCCCTCTCCTCCCTTATAAAAGGGGACCTCCTCCCACTCCTCCTGACACCAATTTGAGCACTCAAGCTCGGCCAACCCCTTCCAAAATCCCTTCTCCACTTCCCTAGAATAATCCTAGAGGTCCTGGTCTTCTTCAAAGACCAAACTTAGTTCCCTAAGTGGGGGATTCAAAGAGGCGTTTCAAAGAAGAGGTAATATCCATTACCGATCTTTTCAATTTCTTTCTTCTTCAACTTCTTCTTCTTTAGTTGTTTCATGATAAAGTAATAACATCAGTATTTCTTATATACTGATATGTTATTATAAATATGAAACAACTCTAATTAACCTTCTATCCATCCTACGGAAAAATGAAATCACCGTGCATGCGTACGTACGGAATACCGTCTCCACGCTGTGGTGTAATCTATTTTCCGCCACCACCTTAATTGGATGGGTATAAAGGTGTAATGAGTAACTATATATGATTATTATAAAGTGATATTGATACTGAAATAATATACATACACTTCAACACAATTCCACGACCATGGGAACGATATCATCGCTCGTGTGTACGTACGGACTACCGTCTCCACGACGCGATGAGATTCATTCTCAATGATTAACCATTCATGAATGATTATAAAGTATATATAATAAGTACTAATGAAATATATTAACTAATAATGATACTGGAATTATTTATAATTATATGTATGTCATCTACTTAATTCCATTCAATTCAATAAGGAAACGAAAACAGCGTTCATGCGTACGTACGGACTACCGTCTCCATGAACGGTGTATTTCTTTCCATTTACTGATTTATTATATATGTATATTCTGAATATATATATATAAATCATGTTTTATATTCTGGAATTAATTAATCATGATCAAAGTAATCATATGAATAATTACAAGTTAAAAACACGAACGACAAATGAGACGATTTTACCCAAAACGCTACTTTAACATTAATTTACAAAAGAACGGGTAATATAAAGTCATAAGTGGACCATATATGATATAATAATAATGAATATGATTCTGGAATAAGTGAATAACATGATTTAAATCATTATACAGGAGGTTCGGACACTTACAAAGCAAGTCGGACCTAAGGTAAGGGAAATATCACAATCTCATTTTTATCCGAGATTGTTTATTCGTAAGTATTTACTGGGGTGTATTTTATCATCCACATCCATGTTTCATCAATATGTAATATTATTTCCATCCACCTAAAATTGTTTAAATCCATTTTTACCCTTCGATGAGTTTTTAGTAATATGTATGAAAGGAATCTTTTGTCGTACGAGGTACTTTTTGACTTTTCCGACAAAAGTACGAAGAATGTTTTTTTAACTTATACGGCATGAATGGATTTTTAAAACATTATTTCCAAGAATCTTCCTTTACAAGTTTTCAAGTTTATTTTTAATCAACTTCTTTTAGTTTATAATTGTATGACATGTTAAGAAAAGAAATGTGTTTTTGAAGAAGAAAGGATATTTTCCTCAATAATGGAGTTCCAGTGTTTTATCAAATTTATTTTCCATCTAAGATAATAAAGGGTTCTGTTTTCATCCCTATTATTACATTGATTTGATTATGTTGTGAGGGAATTATTTTTATGAAGTCATTTACCTTATATGATTTGTTTTTTGATGTCATGATGTTTCAAGAATTCCATTTTTGTTACATGTGTTATGCGATGATGTATGATTTTGATTATGTGGCACACATAAGAAAGGATTCATTATAAGATGGGTGGGACCTATATCTCCCTCCAATGCATTGGGTAAAGATTTTATATCTCATGAGATAGACATGGCTGAAATGGTAGGTTATACCGGTTCAGTGAAACAGGACTGAAACGAGGGTTACTCGATTCAGAAAGGGACTTTGTCCACTAAGATAGTCTTGGCAATGAGTCTTGACTAACAAGAAATGATTCTCTATGATTATGTGTGTATGCCACAAAGTTTCATGTTTTAAGTTATGATTATTGGGATTTCATTTCACTACTATGATTTATCCCATGTTATGAAATTATGCTCTCTTTTGCAGGTTAAGATTTCCAAAAGTTATGTTCTTATGAATATGATGTGATTGATTTTTCTTTTGTTTACCCTTACTGAGCATTTGAGCTCACCCTTTTATGTTTTCTTTTCCCCAGGATATAAAGAAAGGTTTTAGGTTAAAAAAAGGGAAGATCTTTATGGGAGATATTGAAGATCTTTCACCACGATTAGAAGATTATGTTCTGAGTTTCCAAAGACACTAAACTATTACGATCCTTGTGTGTGTGTTTTTGTTATGTACTAAGTATTCTGCAAAAGTAATGTAATGTTCATGTACATCTATCATCGGGTCTTTACAGTTTCCACTCAAGCATCCAAATAGAACCATATGAAGCCTTGTATGGGAAAAGGTGAAGAACACTGGCATGTTGGGATGAGGTCGGTGAACGTAAGCTGCTTGGACCAGAAATGGTGGAAAAGATGAAAACCATTCAGCAGCATATCAAGGCAGCCCAGAGTCGATATAAGAGTTATGCAGATTACCGTTAATGAGACCTTGAGTTTAAAGTTGGGGATATGGTTTTTCTACGCATATCTCCGTGGAAGAAGGTCATGAGGTTTGGAAAGAAAGGGAAGTTAAGTCCAATGTACATCGGCCCCTTTGAGATTCTTGATTGTGTCAGGGTTGTGGCCTATCGACTAGCACTTCCACCTACCATGTCCAAAGTACATGATGTCTTTCATGTATCCCTCTTAAGGAAGTACATACCAGACCCTTCACATTACTCTCTTCTAAGGTGGTACAATTGGAAGATGATCTTTATTATGAGGAGAAACCATTGAAGATCTTAGATCGTAGAGAAAAAGTTCTACGAAATAAGACAATGCCTCTCGTCAAGGTGTTGTGGAGAAACCACAAGTTTGAAGAAGCGACTTGGGAATTGGAGGAAATGATGAAGCTGAGTTACCCACATCTGTTTTAGTGTGGGAAAAGGAAAATTTCAAGGGTGAAATTTCTTAAGGGGGGAATATTGTAACGACCCAAAGTTTCATTAATGGAAATCCCTCTTGATCTAATTAAATGCCTCTTTATGTAAAATGTTTATATAAAATGTTAACTTATTTGGTTTTATGTTAAGAATTGTGATAATTGATTATATAGCCGTTGAACATTGATCACATGATTAGTATAAATATAAGGCTTTAACAGACCCAATTTACTCAGACAAAGGAAGCGATGGCCTCATCCAGTAGAATTGCTCCATACGAAGCCCATTTGTCGAAGCTCAGAAAAGAGGTGGCGTCTTTGGGCTTCACTCTTGACCAAACCCAAGCTGAGCTTCATCATGTCAAGTTTGAATGAGACCGTCTACAGGAAAAGTGGAAGTTTATAGAGATTACCACTCGAGTAATGTTATCTGAACCACCCCAAGAGTCTGTCAGCATCGCACACCTTACCCTTAGGTCTTATGCGGCTGTTTTAAGGGGTTATGTAACAAATCGCTAGTACTATGTTCATGTATATTATTTTTTTATATAATAATAAATATACCTCCTTGTCATTTTTGATACATTGTAAATAGTTTTTAAAAGTACAAATAGTGTTTTTAGTTATTATTTAATTAAGAATTCTATTTTATTAAATTAAGATATTTTTGAATTAAATAATATTTTAATAAAATATTTTTATTATTAAATTAATTTTTATTAAATATAAATGATCTTATAATTTTAGGAATGCAATTATAATTTTTATTAAGTTTTGAAAGTCATTTCTGTCAAAACCCGTGAATTTTCGATAAATGTTGGTTTTTATTTTAAAAGTGAAAATTAAAATATTTAGAAAATTATTTAGATAAAATAAATTTTATTTCTAGAATCAGGACATTGAAATTATCTAACGGTGAATTTTTCATAATTTTCCGAGACAGTCAAATTTTTGGGTAAAAATTAAATACCGTTTAAATATATAATGTGTTTTATGACATCATAATGACCCAATAGTGATGTAATAAAATACTATAATCTTTATGTTCGGCCAATATATGTTTTAAAATTAAAATAATGTGATTTTGGGTTTGTTTTACTTACTTTTCGAAGCATTAATGGACCCCTCAAGACTTATTAAACACCTTGTCTTTTTAAATTGTTTTCCATGGGAGTGTGACTCACCTCCACATAAGCAACCCTATTATTTTAAGAATTTCAGACTTTAGTATTATAAAATATTGTTTTCATATTCCCTTTTTCAAAAACCATGGGCAAAAACCATGGGATGGTTTGTGGTTTGGATTAATTTAATATAAGGGGTCCCAAACCTAAATAATAAAGAATTCCCTCACCTTTCCTATATAAACCCACTCAAACTCCCACTTCCTCCTCACTCAAAGCCTTTGTATTTCGTCCAACCTCTGCCCTACTCTCTCTAGAATCCTCCCAAGGTTCCCCAAGCTCCCAATAAGCCTCTCATAAGCCTCTCTCTAGCCTTTGGAAGCACACATCCAAGTAAGGGTTTTTCTTCCTTTCTCATTTTTGTCCAATTTTCTTCATATTGTTATGCCCTTTTAATTTCAATTATAAATGCTGGGGTATGGTTTCGCACCTCCCCCATACTTTCCTCATATTGTTTTAATGATGAGAGACCCCTTTCTCTCTCATTAAATGCCTCACATGTACACTCGTTACTATGCCGAAATTCCGAAAGGAACTTCTCTCTCCTGTTTTACATTCAAGCAATACTTTTGTATCATGAATCTAAATTCCATTACAATTGTTTAGACATGTATCTATATGACCCCTTACTGTCCATTTCATGTAAATATGAGGAGACACCCATTTATCTTTCATCAACCATTTTTATGAATTCTTATGTCACGTCGTTACGCTGCCGAAATTGCACCAATTTTCTAAGCCAATGCCATTGTGTAGTGAATACCATGCCCATTTCTCCATCAAGGGTATTCACCTTTATGCACATTTAATTATTGATTATAAAGTTTCATGTATTAATTCCACATTCCTTATCATTGAATAAATGATTATGTTTTATGAATCCATGTTTTATGATCCATGTGGCACACTTATGCATGAAATGAAATGTTTAAGAAGGGTGCACCCTTATAGCGCTCCAATGCATTGGGTAAAGTATAGTATCATGATACATCATGTGAAATGAGTGTTGACTCATGCTAATTCAAATGCAACAAGGGTTTACTCGTGCTTCATGTGCAATGAGGATTTACTCATGCTCCATGTGCAATGGGACTTGGCTCATACTAATTCTATGTTAAGTGTTGTTGCCACATTTCCGTGTTATGATTATCAGGCTTTATCATGCCTTTATGTTCATGTTTCTCTTGTGCTCTATTGATATGCCTAATTTCTAACATGTATTGTACTCCTCATGTTATTCTATGTGTATTCCCTTACTGGGCTTTATAGATCACCCTTTTCTTATGCATGTCCTCAGGTTATCCCATGCAATGCTAAGTATGAGGGAATGTAGTGGTCATGTAAAAGAAGTTTTCAATAAAGATGTTGTATTTCATGTTTCAAGTTTTTATGTAATGATCTTAATCCCCAAAGACACTAAACCTCTTGATCTTCTTTGTTGTATGAAGTGAAGTTTTATATAATAAATCATGTTTAAGTTTGTACTAAAAATCAGGATTGTCATATTAATTATAGATTTTATCTAGTTGTTTTGATCCCTTATATTCTACCTCCATGTATTTTTATGAAGATGACTTATTTCATTATTTTGATGATTATTATTGGAAACAAAATTCCTAAAAATTACATTGATGTATACCTTCAACCTCTAATCAATGAATTGCATGAATTATGGGATGATGGTATGGAAACATATGATGCTTCAATGAGAAAACTACTAAAAATGCATGTTGATTTAATTTGGAAAATTAATGACTTTCTTGGATTAGAAAATTTATCTATTTTGGACACTCACATTGGTTTTTCTTGTCCAGTTTTTAATTTTGATTTTATTTCATAGTAGAAAAGGGTGCTTTATGTGTCATCGTTAATTTATTAATGCTTCTCATAAATTCAGGTTTAAAAAGACATGATTAAATGGAGATATTGAATTAAGAAAGCCATCTAAGGTGTTTCTGGTTTAGAAATCTTGAGACAATTAATGAATTTCACTGAAAAAATTGGAAAATGTATTTATTTTGTAGAAGGGAGGGGGGGAAGGGTACAAGGTAAAGTATCCAAAGTAGCTGGAACAGAACAATGAAAAAAGAGTATATTTTTCAAAAACCCTTATTAGGAGTTTAATTTGATACGTCATAATCTTGACGTAATGCATATTGTGAAGAACATCTATGGAAATGTAATTTTTAAATTGCTTAATAAGTAGGGTAAATTAAACAATCACCTTAATGCTCGTAAGGATTTGGAGTTAATGAATATAAAGCATGGTTTGTAGGAAAATGAGGATGAAAAGTATCCTTCAACTATTTTTACAATAAAAATTCATGAGAAATATATATTCCTTTGAACATTAAAGAATGTAAAAGTTCCATATGGATATTCAAGTAATATATCAAGGTTATTTGACTTAAAACATCGAAATTTACAAGGATTGAAAATTCAGGACTCGTGTATTCTGATAGAGTAGTCATTGCTGTTGGAATTTCATAATACATTACCTAAAAAATTAATTGAATTAATAGTTGAGTTTTGTACCCTTTTCAGAGATCTTTGTGGAAAAACTCTAAATCCAAGTGAGCTTGAAAAACTTCAAGAAATAATTTTTTTTGACACTTTATCATTTATAGATGTTATTTCCCCCTTCATTATTCACATTCATGATTAATTTAACTATTAATTTGGTTGAAGAATATAAACTTGGTGGACCAGTAAACTATTTATGGGCCTATCCAGTTGAGAGGTATGTTGATATTATTTTTATTTTCATTGGTGAATTCAATTTTATCAAATTATTTCATAAATTTTTTTATTATGTTTCTTATTTTTTTCATCAGGTTATTGGGTTATTTGAAATCAAATGTGAGGAATAAATCTCAACTAGAAGGATATATTTCTAAAGGTTACATATCCAAAGAGTGATTGAACTTTTGTTCTAGGTATTTGGATGGGATTGAGACTAGATTTAATCATGTTGGGAAAGCTGACGACATCTCCACTAATTCTTGTTTAGAAATCCAGTCATCGGTATTTCCAACTATTGGATGACCTATTGGAAAAGGGTCAAATTTTACACTGATAGAATTGGAGTGTTTACAAGAACATAGATATATGCTACTCAATAGTCTTATTACATATACATTTATTGAATAATTGTGATTGCAATCAATAATCTGACTAAGGGTTCGAGATCAAAATGAGTTGGAATTAATAAAATATGTTAATATGGATATTATCAAATAGTTCACTGGTCATGTAAGTATATACTGATATTCATATTATTGAGGTGTAGTTATTTTGTCTGTATTAAAAGTAAAACCTTATATCTTTTTATATAGATAATGAATGTTGAAAATCGAGCGGAAATATAAAATGATTTGAAGTTTTTTGGCTCAAGGTCCTCTAAGGAAGGCTAAGATATTTGATGCTTACAATATTCATGTCTTCTAGTTTCATATAATTTAATAGGAAGAAGACTTGAAAACTCAAAATAGTGGTGTATTTACAATTTCAGAGGTGTGATATTATGGGAAGTTGAATGATATAATTGAATTAAACTATCATGGTCAGTTTTCAGTTGTCTTATTCAAATCAAAGTGGGTTAACATTGATAGGTGTATAATTAAAGATTCATTACATTTTAATTATGTTAACTTCTATTTCTTGATCTATACTAATGAGTGTGTAGATCATGGTCCATTTTTCTTGGCTTCACAAAATAAGATGGTTTATTATGAAGATGATGAAATACATGAAGGTTTGAGTGTTTTTTACACTTAAAGTAGGGAGACTTATATGATATGGGTGATTAAGATCAAATGGTACTTTGTGACATTGAACCTCATCAACCAAAAAACATTACACAGTTTTTTGCTGAAAATATTGAAACAATAGAGCTTGAAATAGAGGGTGAAAATGAATCACTCCTCAAAATGGTGGTTGATAATAATGAAGACAATGAAGATGAATATAATTGAATTTATAAATTGGTAATGAAAATATATTACAATTTATTATTGATAAGTGTTTCATACATATATATATGTTCTAGTTTTTTTTTTGTAAATTTTTTTTAGTTTTTCATTTTTTATACATTTAATATATCTAAACCATTTGAATTTTCTAAATGTCGAGAACAAAAAAAATTCAGGATCATAGTCGATCAACATCTCTGAGCACACCAACAATATTTTCTACTTCAGTGCATCTGAGTGATTTCGTTGTATCAGAGACTACTAGCAGGCCAGATGTTTCCCTAGATAATGTTTGTAGCCTACCATTTAATTCACCTCTAGTGATGGAGCAGTTGGTCACCCCTCCATCTAGGGGATTTTAAAAAGTTGTCATTACTGGTTTGTATGTTATTGTATAATAAAAACTATATTTTTTATTAATTGTTTAATGAATTTATCAAATATATAAATGAAACCATAGAAGGGATACAAATATGAACACGATAAATGTATGGGACCTGAAGGAATTCAAGATTATCATTCCATTTTATGAGATTGGGTTGTCTAGTAGTGACGTTGTCAGAATCTATGGGAAAATTCTTGGGTAGCTTGCTTGCGAGATGGTGAGATTTCCTATTAATTATAAATATTGGAGTCATATTCCAATTTTTTAGAAAAATGGGGTCTTTGATACTCAAGTAAAGGTGATACCAATTTAATATTCCTTGATAACTAATTTAAAATACATGAGTGAAATTTTGTAATATACTTATAAAGTGTTATGTTTTTTATTTGTGGATGTTTTTTCATTTTGATGTCGCTGACTCTGTTTCAAACCCATGGAATTGGAAACATTTGGGAAATAAATAGAGATATTTGAAATTAATATTATGGAAGGAGTTTAATGACACGTCTTTGAGATCACAAAAAATATATGAGAAAGTGCATGAAGGAATTTCTCATGAGCAATGGAAGTTATTTTGTCGATATTAACAGAGATGCATCTCATGAGTTAATTATATATTTTATGATATCTTAATAATAGAAACACAATAAAATCATAAATTTTATTAATGTTTCTATTTTTTAGGTATTATCTAAAAAATACTATGAATCATGAGAAACAAGTCTTCCCTCACAACACTGGATCTCAGAGTTTTTTGAGAAAAATAACAATTTTGGTATTTATTTTATTCTTTATTATTTATATAATTTTATTATAAGTCAATGTTTTACTAACTTGTTAATATTTTTTATAAAGACTAATGAATTAGTTCACTCTGTTGGCCAAACAGATATGTAGTTTAAAGTGCTTAGGAAACTCGGCGACAGTTTTTTAAATGACTCTACCAAAGAGGTTGGAGTATTT
The DNA here is from genome assembly GCA_963277665.1 of Viscum album. Classification (NCBI taxonomy): domain Eukaryota; kingdom Viridiplantae; phylum Streptophyta; class Magnoliopsida; order Santalales; family Viscaceae; genus Viscum; species Viscum album. Next base: position 2,127,603,248 of record OY728143.1, on the reverse strand, counting down.
ACTTTTCATTACCATTTCATGTTATTTCATTATTATAATAACATAATAATGAAAAATATATTATAACAACAAAAAGGCCTTAAAACCAATTAAATGGGGTTAGATATATGGATCAAATGATGTCAATTTGGCGTCATTTGTTACTTCTAGTCAGCAATAATTAAATGGTTTTTAAAATTGTATGTTTTTATAATATATTTTTCAATATTATGTTTTTACAATAATGAAATAAAGATAAATAGTACTGAAAATTTTATTAATTAGATATTATTATGAATTCCAGATATTTTAGAAAACCAATGATAATATTTTTATAATAATATGTTAAAATTCAAGATGTCTGGGATATGAAACCTTCATAATCATCATCAGTTAACCAGAATGATGCAGTTATAATAATTTTAGGGAAGGAGAATCCAGGATGTGTATGGGGGATGGGTTCTGGGCCTACTCCATCAGTTGACTTTGGTAAGTCATTGTTATCCATTATAGCTACACCTAGTGGGGTTTTAAGCAGTGTCATTGACCAGGAATCACAAAGAGAAATTACAAGATTGAAAGAAAAAGTGAAAGAAGAAAACTCTTATAGGAAAACATAGGATCATTGGAAGTCATCATTGGAAAATGATTTAGTTTTTTTACTTTATCAGATGAATGGCATGATCCCTGAGGAAATCACTATCCTTATAGATCATCCATCCAAGGTAAATTCTAAATTACATAGACCATTCATAGATTTTAAAATAATACATAAAACTTATATAAATAAAACTAAAATGACACTTTTATATAGAACATATGTACTTTAAGTCATACTGACCACATTTTGTGCTGTATTAAGGTTTAGTTGATTCCTACATGTCAAAAATAAATTATTGATCGTTATCCTTAAGTTTGAAAACAATCTGAGCTCGTTTTCATGATTTTGGCTCGGAAAATACTTTTTAAAGGCACCAAAGCCTTTAAAACGTGTTTTAGGGGTTACAACTAGAAAAATGACATTGGGTTACCCTAAAATCATAGGAAAATGACCTTATATTGATTTTTGAAATATAGGAACTGATGGTACATCATTTTGAGTTACATTTTTCTTGGGATGCCTGTAAATGTGTTTTTAGTGTTTTAAAACACTAAAACATGTGTGTGATGGTAAAAACATAGAAAATGACATCCTATTGATATGAAATCATTGCAAAACCCCCCATTGATTAATTTTTTATGTGTACATGTAGAAAATATGTCAATCTGAGGGGCGGTGTGGTTAGAATGACTTGATAAACACTTTTTAAAGGTACTAAAGCCTTTAAAAACATGTTTCAGTGGGTCAAAACCTTAAAAATGATATCATATTTCCATGAAATCGTTATAAAATGATCCTAGATTGATTTTTGAAATGTAGGAACCAACAAAAATTCATTATGAGTTATGATTTTCTCAGTATGGTCATAAATGTTTTTTTAATGTTTTAAAACACTAAAATATGTGTGTAATGGTCAAAACCATATATAAACCTCATATTTACATGAAATAATGGCACAATTGACTATGAGTTATTTTTGACATGTAATCACAGACAACACGACAATCCAACATGTGGTGTGATCAGAATGACTCAGTAAACACTTTTTAAAGCTACCAAAGCCTTTAAAAACATGTATTGGGGGTCAAAACTAGGAAAAAAACACCTGATTGCCCTAAAATTATAGGACAATGATTGAATATTGATTTTTGAAATGTAGGAACTGGCAGAATTTCATTCCGAGTTACGATTTTCCCTGAATGGTTGTAAACGTGTTTTTTGTGTTTTAAAACACTAAAATGTTAGTGTAATGGTTAAAACCATAGAAAATGGCATCCGATTGATGTGAAATAATGGAAAAATCATTGTTGAGTTATTTTTAACATGTATACATAGACAACATGTCAATCCAATATGCGGTGTGGTCGAAATGACTCGGTAACCACTTTTTAAAGGTACCAAACCCTTTAAAAATATGTGTTAGGGGTAAAAACCATAAAAATGACATCGGATTGCCCTAAAATCATAGGAAAATTACTATAGATTGATTTTTGAAATGTAGGAATCGACGACTTGTCATTTTGAGATACGGTTTTCCCAGGATTCCTGTAAACATGTTTTAGTGTTTTAAAAAAGTAAAACATACGTGTAATAGTAAAAACCATAGAAAAAAACATCATATTCATGTGAAATCATGGGAAAACTAGTTTTGTGTTATTTTTTACCTGTATTCATATAAAACATATCAATATGATGTGCAATGTGCTCAGAATTACTCGGTAAACACTTTTTAAAGGTATCAAAGCCTTTAAAAACATGTGTCTAGTGGGTCAAAACCAAGAAAATGATTTCAAATTACCCTAAATTTTTATAAAATTGACTATAGATTTATTTTTTAAATATAAAAACAAAAAACACATCATTTTGAGTTATGGTTTTTTCTAGAATGGCCATAAATGCGTTTTTAGTGTTTTAAAACACTAAAATGTGCATGTAACAGTCAAAACAATATAAAAAAACTCATATTAATGTGAAACCATGAGAAACCCTGTTGAGTTGTGTTTGATGTATACGCATATACAACACAACAATCTGACATGCAGTGTGGTTGGAATGACTCAATAGACACTTTTTAAATGTACCAAAGCATTTAAAAACATGTGTCAGGGAGTCAAACTAGGAAAACAACATAGGATTTCCTTGAATCAAAGGAAAAATGACCATAGATTTATTTTTGAAATGTAGGAATAGGTGACATGTCATTCCTAGTTATGGTTTTCCTAGGATGGTCGCAAACACATTTTTAGTGTTTTAAAACACTTAAACATGCGTTTAATTATCAAAACCATGGAAAACGACCTTGTATTGGCATGAAATCATGTGAAAGTTACCATTGAGTTATTATTGATGTGTACACGTAGAAAATATGTCAATCTAATGTGTGGTGTGGTTGGAATGAATGGTAAACATTTTTTAAAGGTATCATAGCCTTAAAAAACATGTTTTAGCAGGTCAAAAATTGAAAAAAGATGTCAAATTTCCCTAAAATTAGAAAAAAAAATGATCACAGATTGATTTTTGAAATGTGGTAACTGACAACATGTCATTCCAAGTTACGGTTTTCTCGTAATGGTTGTAAACACATTTTTAGTGCTTTAAAACACTAAAACATGCATGTAATAGTCAAACCCATAGAAAACAACCACCGGTGGATGTAAAATCATGGGAAAATTCCTTTTGAGTTATTTTTGACATGTATTCATAGAAAACACATCAATCTGACATGTGGTGTGGTCATAATGACTCAGTGAACACTTTTTAAAGGTACGAAACCCTTTAAAAACTTGTTTCGGGGGGTCAAAACTAGAAAATGAAGTTAGATTGCCCTAAAATCAGAGGAAAAAGACCATAGATTTATTTTTGAAATGTAGTAACATACGACACGTCATTACAAGTTATGTTTTTTCTGAGATGGTCGTAAACACATTTTTACTATTTTAAAACACTAAAACGTGCGTATAATGGTCAAAACCATAGAAAAAACCTCATATTGACATGAAATCATTGTAGAACCATTGTAGAGTTATTTTTGAAATGTATACATAAAAAACATGTAAATATGACTTATAGTGTGGTCAAAATTACTTGATAAAAACTTTTTAAAGGTATCAAAGCCTTTAAAAACATATATCAAGGGTTAAAAACTAGGAAAAAAATATCAGATTACCCTAAAATTAGAGGAAATGACTGAAGATTTATTTTATAATATATGAACTGATATAACGAAATTCTAAGTTAGGATTTTCTTGGGATGGATGTAAACATGTTTTAGTGTTTTAAAACACTAAAATGCGTGTGTAATGATCAAAACCATAGAAAACGACCTCATATTTGTAACGATCCAAAGTTTCATTAATGAAAATCCCTCTTGATCCCGTTAAATGTCTCTTTATGAAAAATGTTTTTATAAGATTTCAACTTCTTTGGTTTTATGATAAGATTTGTGACCGTTACTTTTATAGTCGTTGAACAGTGATCACATGAGTAGTATAAATATATGGCTTTAACGAACCCAATTTTACTCAGACAAAGGAAGCGATGGCCTCATCCAGTAGAATTGCCCCATACGAAGCCCATTTGTCGGAGCTCGGAAAAGAGGTGGCGTCTTTAGGCTTCACCCTTGACCAAGCCCAAGCTGAGCTTCATTATGTCAAGCTTGAACGGGACCGTCTACGGGAAAAGTGGAAGTTGATAGAGATTACCACTCGAGCGATGTTATCCGAGCTGCCCCAAGAGTCTGTCACCATCGCACACCTTACCCTTAGGTCTTATGCAGCCATTTTAAGGGGTTATGTAACAAGTAAGTAGTACCATGTTCATGTACATTATTTTTGTATATAATAATGAATATAATTTCTAGTCATTTTTGATACATTGTAAATAGTTTTTAAAGTACAAATGGTGTTTTTGGTTATTATTTAATTAAGAATTATATTTTATTAAATTAAGGGATTTTTGAATTAAATAATGTTTTAATAAAATATTATTATTAATATTAAATTAATTTTTATTAAATATAAATGATCTTATAATTTTATGAATGCAATTAAAATTTTGATTAAGGTTTGAAATCCATTTCTGTCAAAACCCGTGAATTTTTTATAAATGTCAGTTTTTATTTTAAAAGTGAAAATTCACATATTTAGAAAATTATTTAGATAAAATAAATATTATTTTTGGAATCATAACGCCGAAATTATCCAACGGTGAATTTTTCATAATTTTCTGAGACAGTCAAATGTTTTGGTAAAAATTAAATACCATTTAAATATATAATGTGTTTTATGACATCATAATGACCCAATGGTGATGTAATAAAATACCATAATCCTTATTTTCGGCCAATATATGTTTTATCATTAAAATAATGAGGTTTTGGGTTTGTTTGACTTACTTTTCAAAGCATTAATGGAGCCCTCAAGACTTATTCAACACTTTGCCTTTTTAAATTAATTTCCATGGGAGTGTGACTCACCTCCACATAAGCAACCCTAATTTTTTTAATAAGTTCGGACCTTGGCCTTGTAAAATATTTCTTTCCTCTTTCCTTTTCCAGAAACCATGGGAAAATACCATGGGATGGTTTGTGGTTTGGATTATTTTAATATAAGGGGTCCCAAACCTAAATAATAAAGAATTCTCTCACCTTTCCTATATAAACCCACCCAAGATCCCACTTCCTTCTCACTCAAAGCCCTTGGAGTTCGTCCAACCTCTGCCCTACTCTCTCTAGAATCCTCTCAAGGTTCCCCAAGCTCCCAAGAATCCTCTCACAAGCCTCTCTCTAGCCTTTGGAAGCACACTTCCAAGTAAGGGTTTTTTTCTTCCTTTCTCATTTTGTCAATTTTCTTTAAGTTGTATTTCCCTTTTAATTTCAATTATGAATGTTGGGGTATGGTTTTTCACCTCCCTCATACTGCCCTCTTATTGTTTGAATGATGGGAGAACCCTTTCTCTCTCATTAAATGCCTCCCATGTACACCCGTTACTATGCTGAAATTCCGAAAGGAACTTCTCTCTCTTCTTTTACATTCAAGCAATACTTTTGTATCATGAATCTAAATTCCATTTCAATTGTTGGGACATGTATCTATATGACCTTATTACTGTACATTACATTTAAATATGAAGAGTAACCCCTTTCTCTCTCATCAACCATTTTTATGAATTCTTATGTCACGCCGTTACGCTGCCGAAATCGCACCGATTTTCTAAGCCAATGTCATTGTGTAGTGAATACCATGCCCATTTCTCCATCAAGGGTATTCACATTTATGCACATTTACTTATTGATTATAAATTTTCATGTATGAATTCCACATTCCTTTATCGTGGAACAAATGATTATGTTTTATGAATCCATGTTTTATGATCCATGTGGCACACTTATGCATGAAATGAAATGTTTAAGAAGGGTGCGCCCTTATAGCGCTCCAATGCATTGGGTAAAGTATAGTATCATGATACGTCATGTGCAATGAGTGTTGACTCATGCTAATTCAAGTGCAACAAGGGTTTACTCGTGCTTCAAGTGCAATGAGGGTTTACTCATGCTCCATGTGCAATGAGCCTTGGATCATGCTAATTCAATGTTAAGTGTTGTTGCCACATTTCCATGTTATGATTATCATGTTTTATCATGCCTTTATGTTCATGTTACTCTTATGCTCTATTGATGTTCCTATTGCCTAACATGTATTGTACTCCTCATGTTATTCATTGTGTACTCTCTTACTGGGCTTTATAGCTCACCCTTTTCTTATGCATGTCCTTAGGTTATCCAATGCAATGCTAAGTACGAAGGAATGTAGTGGTCATGTAAAGGAAATTTTCAATAAAGATGTTGTATTTAAAGTTTAAAGTTTTTATGTAATGATCCTAATCCCCAAAGACACTAAACCTCTCGATCTTCTTTGTTGTATTAAGTGAAGTTTTATGTAATAAAGCATGTATAAGTTGTAATAAAAAGTAGGGTTGTCATAATATTGACATGAAATTATGGGAAAATGAATGTTGAGTTATTTTTTATGTGAACATGTAGAAAATATGTCAATATGATGTGTGGTGTGGTCATAATGACTCGATAAAAACTTTTTAAAGGTACCAAAGCCTTTAAAAACATGTGTCATTGGTCAAAACCATGAAAATGACATCAGATTTCTCTAAAATTATAGTATAAGGACCATAGATTTATTTATGAAATGTATAAATTGACGAAATTTCATTCTGATTATCATTTTTCAATGGATGGTTGTAAACACTTTTTTAATGTTTTAAAACACTTAAACATGCGTGTAACGATAAAAATGATATAAAACAACCCCAGGTTGACATAAAATCATGGTACAATGATCTATGAGTTATTTGTGATGTGTACACATAGAAAAAATGTCAATATGCACTGAAATTAGATGAAAATTACTACAGATTTATTTTTGAAATGTAGGAACTGATGACACATCATTTTAAGTTAAGATTTTCCCAAAATGGCTGTAAACGCACTTTTAGTGTTTTAAAACATTAAAACATGTATGGAACAGTCAAAACCATATAAAAAACCTCATATTGACATGAAATCATGGTACAATGACCATTGAGTTATTTTTGACATGTATGCATAGACAACACATCTATCGGATATGTGGTGTGGACAAAATGACTCAGTAAAGACTTTTTAAAGGTACCAAAACCTTTAAAAATGTGTTGAGGGTCAAAATGAGGAAAAATTAGTCAAATTTACCTAAAATAAAAAGGAAAATGACTATATAATTATTTCTAAAATATAGGAATTGACAACATGTCATTCTGAATTATGGTTTTCTCAGGATGGTTGTAAATGTATTTTTAGTGTTTTAAAACACTTAAACGTGTGTGTAGTGACCAAAACCATAGAAAAAAAATCCCGGTTGCAGGTATTCTCGAAAAAATCCACCTAATGATTTTCTTATCCTCGGAGGAAGATCTGATTTTTTTGTGGTCCAGTGCTCCACGTAAGTGTCTTGGTTTTAGGTTTTTCCTCTTTCATTGGTCTTATGATTTCCATATGAACTGGGATTCCTCTTCAGTCACAATATGGGTTTCCTTCCTTGAACTTTTGTTTCCCTTCCAAAACCCTGCAATCCTTTGGATGATAGGGAACATGGTTGGTTGTTTTTTATGTTCAGACAACAGAACTTCCTCTGTCAACCATCCGATTAATCCACAAATATGTGTGTAGGTTGATGTCTCCAAGCCTCCGGTGAAGTGGGTGTGGGTTGTTGTTGGTAAAGAATTCATATTCAAATAGTCGGTGTTATTTGAATCATGGGTGGACTTTTTCAAGATGTTCAGGTGTTCAGGGCATCTTGATTCATGTTGCCAACGTGGATGTTTTGTTTCTCACTTTTCCCTTAAAAGTGTTTTAAATAATAAAAATTTAATTTTCATTCAGTTTTTATTTTATGTTAAAATGTATTTTGTTTAATAAAAAAAGTAACAAATTTTATTTGCAACATTATGAATATATTTTGTGGTTTTTCTCTTTCATATTTATTTTCTTAAATACTCTATTTTTAATTTAAGGTGACAGATGTCGGAAGTAGGTAAGAGATTGACCATTCTAATCCATGAAATTTTTTAGAAGGCAGTCATGATGGTTCTTAGTATTTGTGGTATGTTTAAATTTTATCAATGATTATACTCTAATTATAATTAATTATGTTGATTTTTAATGTCTATTTTCTTGTTTGATATAGTTGATGAGATGATGTGGTCAATTTCAATTGATGAGATGATGTGGAGGTAGATGGATGCATTGGAGGTTATGGGGTGGATGTATATTGGTCATGGGTTATTTTTGGAAATATTTTATATGTATATATTAATTAATGAGGCATGGGTTGACTGAGGTGTATGTTGACTAAGGTGTATTATGACTGAGGTTATGTTGACTATGGATGTTTGTATATATTATTTTGGATCTATGATGTATGTATGATGGGGTTTTCATACATTTATGTTTTAGTTTATTGCATTTCATTTTTTTATTCATGTTTTTATTAAATATTTTAAAATAATAATTTTAGTATTTAGCGGTGGTTTTTAATAAGAAATACTAATTAATGTAATTGAAATTATAATTAGCAGTGGTTAGTTTCATTTAATCCATTTTTTCATGTTATTTTTTTTAAAAATTCCACTAAATAAATCTGAATCTGCTATGAAATGATCCAAAAATGAAACATACATAAACAGCTACTAAATTGTAGAAAATGTAGCCAAATTAAAAGCAACTGTGAAATACACCGTGGTTTTGAAAATCACCGCTAACCTATTAGGCGATGGTTTAAACCCTTGCCAGTTCAAAAAATGCCACTAATTACCTCTTTTGTTTGTAGTGCCACTTTCAATATACCCAAGGAGGTAGGGTTAGCCACCCACCTCATCTACCTCAACCCCCACTAAAAATGTGGGGGTTGGGTGCTAACCTTAATAAAAAAGGGCTCCCGACATAAATAAGGCATGACACATGGAGTGGCTGGATTGGATATGGTCACATTAACTCAAATTTCCCCTAATATAATTGTGAGAAAACATATCAACAAACACAGATCTGGAAAACTTCCATAAGATAGAAGTAATCAATACCCAAGTTCTAATGGTGAAATTTAATAATAGACCCAGATATATAATGGTGGTCCAACACCACTGCAACCCAAAAATAGGTTAGCACAAGTGAAAAACAAAGACCACATCCAATTCTTCACAATAATAAATATAAGATATATTTAAATGAATTGAAATAGTGACAAGTTTCACCTATATAAAAATAATTATCCCATATAATAATTTATCCAATGAACAAATCTTGTGAAAAACTAATGCATGCATATCTCCATGATTGAGTATTAAAACACCGATGACACCCCAAAAGCTAACCCAAAATCCGAGCACTATACCCACATAGAACCTGGGAGAGTGGATAATGTCCCCAATTTTATATATTCCTTTATTTCCAAATATCAACACCATTTTTTTGGCATGGATGGGGTTGTTTCGTTTCAATGGAGGCTCATATAGATGGTTGCCAATGAATTCAGACTCATTCATGCTTTGGATTTGTGACCCTGTGGGGATTTCTCCAATCAAGTTATTATGGGATACATCCAAGTAGCTCAAAAAAGTCAACACAGTGATGTTGGGTGTGAAATTTCCCAGCCAAGATCAATGTATCACTAAGAGGGGGAGCAGGTGAATCAGTGATATCTTTTTCTTTTAAGTTTCCTTAATTTTTAAACAACTGTTACCTCCTGTTAAAGAGTTATGAATTTGTTGAAAACAAAATAATCACACATCCATAGTAACATAAGAATTTAAAAGGTTCACTACTCAAAAAGAGTAGATATGTCCTTGGTATGGTTTGGAAACAATCCAATACCACACAATCCACTAGAAAACAATATTTTTGTGTGGATACAACAAGTAGGATATACCCTTACACTTGTGTATAACTATGATCAATACAGTAGTGAATGTGCTTTAAGTGTCACATAATGATGTAATATAAGATTTTTTAACATGTTAAGAAACATTCACTAATTTCTTATAAACATGTTACTGTATTGCCTTGTCAATTTTCACAAAAATGATCTTAAAAAAAATCTTCACTTTCCTACCCAGCAGCATGTAAGAACTTCATTGGACTTCGTAATTATAATTGTTATGATACCCCATTCTAAATACTTAGTCCAATTGCCCAGTCCAGGAATATTGGTTTACCAGAATACTTTTGAAATAATTATAAACTACTTCTGTCTCAGTATGGAAATCCAAGTCCAATTTCTCAGTCTAATCTGGAAACCACTAAATACAATCTTCCTTATTCTTATTCTTCTATCTAGAAAAATATTAAAAATTATTAATCTAGAAGCTTATTCTCACTATAACATCATAACTTCTCTCTCTTATCCACATGTTAATAGTGTTCTGATACGTCCGAAAGTACCATGTACTTCTTTACTTTTATAGTTGCACAAAAAATGGTTTAGACGGGAATCTGAAAAGTTTTCCCACTTGACCAAATTTCAAAAAATATCAATTTACCTTAAATTTTGGAAACATATTTGACTCATTCAGTTCATCTAAACTATTCTTGATTCTTCTCAAACCTTCTCAAATCTTTTCACATCTTCTGTTCGCTTCAAACCTTCTATCCATTCTTAAGTCTTATTGTGATTTCTATTCTAATTTATTCATTACGATGAAGACATATGTATAATATTAGATTCCTCACTATGTTTCTCCAATAAAAATTTAATGAAAAACAACTCATTCTAATTCTCTGAACCAATTTATGGGAATAAAACTTTGAAACCATTCTACCAAAAACATTATTGTTACTTCATTATACTTTGGTTTCCTTTATTTTTCAATAAACATAGTTGCATCTTCTATAGATTCCTGCTCTTCCTCAGAAACACTTCATCACCAGCTTCAAACTCTATTGACAATAATTTTTCAACATTTTTAAAACTAATTCAAAACATTTCTCCTTTTCTTATTTTCCTTAGACTGATGATCCTGCATCTGATGAAGTCCAACTTCAGATGAATTTTATTAGTGCCAGCCTACCCCTGATGGATTGATCTCTATCTCACTCTGATGGATCGATGTCTCCTCCAGTCTGATGTCTCTTGACCCATTTGTTAAAGACCCTCATTGCCTTTGTTCCTTTTCTCTTGTCCTATTTTAAGAAAAACAAATCATACTGATGAAAATGGTTTACTACATTGTTGATTGATCTCTGATCCCATTTTTCATCGGTCCCAAAAACTCCTTCTTTATCATTGATATCAATAACCTCCACTTACTGATATTCTTCAACAAATTTTTCTGCCTCTATTTCCATTTTTTAATCATCACTCCTTCTAATGAGTGGTGTTAGGTTTACTCCAATGATTAATGGCATACCGTGTCTGATGGACCAGTTTGAGCAACAAATTATTTCCTTACCAAATCTTTCTCTAAAGATTTGTATCTTATGGCTTATTGCTCAAATTGAAAACCAGCATCTTTATCTCCTCACATTCTGAACAAAAATTCACATCCTTCAAACAACTCTGCATTCAGTGATCTCACACTGATGAGTTGAGACCGAAAAACTTTGACTTCACAAACATTCTTCTTCTACAAACTCTTGATTGTAATCATGACTTCCTAATGACTTTGAGAACAATTAATATTGGTATAGCATCATCTGTCTTACAATGGGAAGTATTGTGACTTCCCATTCTTCCAAAGTCTTCTTTCATTCCAACCAAACTTCAAACTTATTAGAAGAACTTTTTCTCCCTCTTTCCTTCATAAGTCTTGCATCACAATTTTTTGAGAAAAAATATAATTTATGAGAAATCCAAGATCTGAAAAGCATCTTCTGATTTTATCAGATCCATTGATACTTCTATACCCTTCCTCATTATGATTAAAACATTCATTCTAGACCCAAGGTGAATCTGATGAACCTTTTTCCTTAGAAAATATCTTCACAACCTGAATGAATTTCATTATCATTTTCAGTCCAATATTCTGATTATGATGATGAGTCTGATCACCAACAATTACAAAGTGAGGTCGTTTTTTTAGAACAAAATACAATACATTCAATAAAAAATTATTTCTTCTTCCAAAAACAACTCCTTTCTAACTTGGTCTCAACAATCTCCCTCTTTGGATTTTGTTCTCAACCAAGGTTCATAAATCATTGTACTTTTTAATCTCAAGAAATGGATCACTTATCAATAATTATAAGCCTATGTGAGCTAACTCATTATAGGAAACATGAATAATTAATAGAAAAACAATGTTTTCCAAATGTGGTGACTCGTGAAACATATTCATCTTTTCTTCGCATCATTTTTTACTTCTTCTACTTACCTCTAAACAAAATTTTCCTACAACCACTCCAATATAATATTATAATAATTCACACACTTACATGTTGAATTCACAGCTTACCCAAAAATCCCCATACATACACATTTCCTTAAAAGGTTCATCACATATCAATAGATAGATTTATAAAACAATTATCACCATTGAATACACTATCCAAAGACCAGATGAGAGAGGGGAAAAAAACACATACATTAACCTTGATGAGAAAGAGTTTGGATTCCCATGTTAAAGCTCAGTTTATGAAAAGCTTCCTTTGATAAAGGTTTTGTGAAAATGTCAGCAACTTCTTCCTATGAAGGAACATACTCCAGCTTCAATTCATTATTCTCCACATTATATTTAATGAAATGATATTTTATATCAATATTTTTTAAACAATAATGTTGTATTATGTTTCTTTTAAGGTTTATATCACTTTTATTATCACAACCCAAGGGAAATGGTAGCTTTATTTCAATAAGTCTTCTGACTAAGTCTCCATCCACATAAGTTTAATAGCATCTTGAGTGGCATCAACATACTCAGATTCAGTCATGCTAAGAGTTACTGATTTTTTTATCTATATGCCAACTAACATAAAATTTTCCTAAAAATAAAACTCCAATAGATTTGGATATTCTTTCATCAATATTTCCTACCCATTTTTCATCTGAATACCAAAACAAGTCAACATTTTCTGAGCTTTCATACCTGATTCTAAATTTTTTTGTATCTTTGATATATCTGAGAATTATTTTTCTATCCATTAGATGTGATTCTCTTGAAGTACTCTAAAATATTTCATATAAACTAAAAACATAAATAATGTCAGGTCTTTAGGCAGTCAAATATAACAAACTTCCAATCATCTTCCGTAACTATTTAGAGTCAACTTTTTTACCTTCTCCATATTTATTCAACTTGGTTCCCACATAAATTAGTGTAGAAATTGGTTTTGAATTTTACATGAAAAACTTATTAAGAAGTTCCTTAGCATACTTTTCTTGAGAAATAAATATGTATTTCTTCTTTTGTGAAATTTTTTAACCCAAGAAATTTTTTCATTTCACCCAACTTAGACATCTTAAGCAACTTTTTCATCTCTTCATCAAATCCTTCATATGGTTTTTCATCATTCACATCAAATATAATGTCATCAATATAAAAAATTACAATGAGGGGAAACTCCAAACTTTCTTTAATATATAGATTACTATAAAACCTTCTTTTCTTAAAACTCATCTTCATCAAGAAAGTATCTAATTTAGAATACCATGCCCTCAGAGATTTTTTTATTCCATACAAGGATTCCTCAACTTTTAAAAATAACTTCCATACTTCCCAATAATAAATACACATTCTTGTTCAATATAAAATTCCTCATCAATATCACCATTCAAAATGTTGATTTAACATCCATCTAAAAAATTTTGTAACTTTGTTGTGTAGTAATCAAAAGAAATATTCTGATTGTTTCTAACCTTTCCAATGGAGAAAAAGTCTCATCAAAATCAATGCCTTCAATTTGTGAGTAACCTTTTCACACTAATCATTTTTTTTTCTTATCACTTCACTAACCTCTTTAATCTTGTTTTGGAAACCCCACTTTGTTCCAATAACAATTTTTCATTTTTTAGGTATGAATTCCTGATTATGATTCTTTTATATCTGATCCATCTCTTCATTCATAGCCTGAACCCATTCCGGATTATCAAAAACTCCATTCATATCATTTGGCTCAATATTTGAATACAAGGAATTACATGTAATACCTTTTGATGCTCTTCTTTTTTGAACATTTTAATGCAGATAAAAAATTATGTTTTGAGATTCCAATTTATTCCTCATACTGGTATAAGATTTTTTAGATTCTTACCCATCACTAGAAGTAGTTGAGTCTAATTATTCTTCTTGAGTAGGATTACAATTGTTTAAATCCTTATCATAATTTTTAACAAAAATTCTTTCATCCTATTCATCTTCCTTATCTATATGAGTTTGTTTAACATATTCCTCATATTTTTCAAAAAAATTTACACCAACAGAGTCAACTAATATTCATGTATCTTTGTTAAAAATTTTATATCCTCTTCCTTCTAGATCATAGCCAAGAAAAATTCCATCTTCACCTCTCTACTCAAACATTCCAAGGTTTCCAACTTTTTTCTTTATGATGCGTGAACTCACGAAAACTCTTAAGTGTTTCAAACTTGGAGTTTTTTTCATAAAACATTTTATATTGAGTCATATCTATACTCAACCGGTATAAAACTTTGTTTTGAATATACATAGTAGTGATCACGACTTTCCACCAAAAGTAATGAGAGAGACCATGTTCAAGTAACATAGTTCATGCCATTTCAACCAGACTTCTATTTTCCATTTCATCTGCACCATTTTGTTGAGGAGTGTGTGGTATAATGAACACATTCTAAATTCCAATATTCTCAAGATAACATTCAAAATAATTATTTTTTTATTCCCTGTCATTGTTTATTCTCAACTTCTTCACTGAATACTCACATTCCTTCTCAGATATCCTTTTGAAAATTTTAAACATTTTCAGAGAATCTAACTTATGTTTCATATACATAAAACAAGTAATGCAAATAATTTCTGCAATGAAAGTAATGAAGTACTTATCTCCATGAGTTTATTGTTTTCTCATTGGCCCATAGATATCATAATGAATAAGTTACATGGGTCATTTTGAAAAAATGTTAACTTTTTTATACACTGAATTTGTAATCCTTCCTTTCTGAAAAAGTGTAAAACACCAATATATTATTATTGAAATATCAGGAATTCTACAAACATTGTCTCACTTTTATAACTTGATCATGTTTATCTACCACATGTGCCCCAAATTTTTATTCCATAGCTGATTATATTCTACCATGCCTATGTAATAAGAGTTTTGAACTTCACCAACTTGGAAAAAGTTTCTTTTTGTATGTTGGCATCTTGTAACTATTTTTTCGTCTTCCTATATTTTCACAAAAAAAAACCCATATAATTTGGAAATAACTTTTTTTCCTTCATCAAAAAGTTTTGAAACACCTAGCAGGTTGTGTTTCATCCCATAAACAAACAAATATTTCTTGGACTTCGAATTTTCTTCCCCAATAATAGCAGATCCCACACCTTTGATTCTGAGGGATTCATCATTTCCAAATGTCATTGTTACTTCTTTGAATTATTTAACATTCTTCAAAAAAAATTAACTCTCCTTTCATGACAATAACACCCACTATACAAGATCCAAGGCCATTCTCCATTTATATCTTTGAGATCAGTTTCAATAAGAGTCGTTTCTTTCCCTTTATGTTTCTTCACATCCGACTTCTGAAAATTGTTATAACCCTTTTATTGTTCCATTAACAAAATAATACATCCTTTTGAAATATGTCCATGTTGTTCACATATTTCACAAATAATTTCCAAATGTTGGAACCTATTTTCAATTTTCACACCAACCTTCTCAGGTTTCTTCAAAATATCCTTCCCAGTATTTTTTCTTTGAGAGGATTGACTCCCCCTCAAACATTTCCTTATGTAATTTGTGGAATAGTAGTAATATATTTTCAATATGTCTGAATCCAGTATAATAATAACAGTATCCATAGAAATAATATTTGTCTCTGTAACTTCCATACTATTCAAAGTTGTGAGAATGTTTCTCAAAAACCTTCATATCTTTCTTATCAGAACTTTGTTGACCACAAAACTTTATATTATTAATAGGAATATTCTTTTTCAGATCGATTTTATTTTCATCCTTATTATAAACAAAAGTTATAAGAACTTTTTTTGACACATAATTTTTAGAAACTTATGATTTCTCCACTTTGTTAGTTTTGGCGACATACATAACTTCCCTAGATTTTTTCTTCTTAGAAACAATTTCAAATTTCTTCTCAACCTTTGAAGGTAAATTTGGATCCTTCTCAAGTTTATTCTTTCCAGATATTTCACTAGCTTTAGATATAGAATTATTGAAACTTATAACCCTATGTTCTTTGTTAGAAAGTTTTTATTAGACAAGTTCCAACTCTTATTCTTTTTCCATTAAATTTATTTCCATATGTTCATTATGATTCTTTCCTTTCTCAAAAGATTTATTCAACTCATCAATCTCTTCTAGCAGCTTAAATATCTCATTAAGAAAACATTATTTATTTTTTATTGATGATTTTTCATTTTTCAATTTCCTGATTTCCTTCTCTGGCCTTCCAATTATTCTCTAAAATTCTTTAAATTCTTCTTTAAGATAAAATTCTAATTGATTTTCTTCTTCCTCTTCAGAACTACTACTTCTGAACTCTTCATTATTAATGATTGAAATGAAAGTATTTTTTACATACTTATCAGTATACTTTTGGTATTTAGATTCATTGTCTTATTCTTCATCATATTTAATCAAAAAACTTATCCTTTTGGATTTGAATAACTTTTTATCTATACCTTTAGAATAAGATTTATCTTTATCACCATATTTCTTCCATGATCTTCTTTGTCTTCTTTCATATTCATCACTATCCGATTCTTTCTTTCTTTGAGGACAATTAGTCCCAAAGTTCTCAATAGATCCACATTAAAAACATATCAAGGGAAGTTTCCCTTTATACTTTATTGTACCTTTTTTCACATTTTTATAAAATAAGGATAAAAATTCATCAATATTTTTACATACCTCATTTTTATAATCAGATTCAGCAACTTATTCTTCTTAATAACCTTATTAGATTTTCCTTTTTTGGAATCCTTGAAAGAAATTTATCTATTAACTTTTTTCCTTTCATAGATTTCTCCATTCTCATTTCATAAGTGATGAGAGTACGATGAAAATCATCTAGCGAAAATGTTTCTGGGTCTCTATCTTCCAACAAAGAAACTTTAGCATCAAAATTTTTAGGAAAAATTATCAAGATATTTTCAACAATAGTATAATCTTCTAACATTTCACCAAGACATATAATAGTGCTAAAAATGTCATTCACCTTGGTAAAGAAGTCACCAACAGATTCATACTCACCCATCTTGAGATATTCATACTTCAGCCTCTAGATTTGTAACATAGCCTTCTTCACCTCTGTATTTCCTTCATAAATGTTCTTAATCTTAACCAGGATACCTTTAGCTATTGAAAAAACTTCACTCTTAAACACTCACTTTCAGAAAGTGATGCAATTATAGAATTCTTAGCTCTTCCATCATTCTCAAGATTCTTCTTGTCAATAGATGTAAGAGGAACCTTTTCATCAATAAGAGTAAATCCATCTATTGTAGCTTCAAGAACATCATACCTAAGATACTTGAGATAAGGAAACATTATATCTTTCCAGATATGATAGTTATTACCATAAAATATTAGAATTACCTTATTGTTCACACAATTCATATTTTACATTACAACTTCTCTTCAAAAACATTATCAAATAGTAAACAAAGGGAACCCTTCACTCAGATACCAATTTAAATTTCTTATCCATGATTAATGTATCATTGAGAGGGGAGGGGCTGAATCAGTGATATATTTTTCTTTTAAGTTTCCTTTAGAAATAACTTTCACCTCATGTTAAAGAGTTATGAATTTGCTGAAAATAAAACAATCACACATCCACAGGAACACAATAATTTACAAGGTTCACTACTCAAAAAGAGTATCCACATCCTTGGTATGGTTTGGAAATAATCCAATACCACATAATCCACTAGAAAACAATATTTTGTGTGGATACAACAAGTAGGATATAATTTTACACTTGTGTAGCACTATGATCAATACATTAAAGAATATACTTAAAGTAGTACATAATTATGTAATACAAGATTGTGAAACAAGTTAAGAAACTTTCACCAATTTCTTCCCAACATGTTACTATGATGCCTTATCAGTTTTTAAAAAAATGATCTTCAAAACAATTCTTCACTTTCCTACCCAGCAGTAGGTAATAACTTCTCTGGACTTCATAATGATACCCAGTCTAATACCCCAAGCCAATTCCTTAGTCTGATTTCTTAGTTCAGAAATATAAGTATGCTAGAATACTGTTGAAACAATTCTAAACTACTTTTGTCTCAGTTCAGAAATCCCATTCCAATTTATCGGTCTGATTCAATAACCACTAAATACAATCTTCCTTCTTCTTCTTCTTATTCTTATTTCTAGAAAACTTTCTATAATTCTTAATATGGAAACTTCTTCTCACTAGAACATCATAACTTATCTCTCTTATC
The DNA here is from genome assembly GCA_963277665.1 of Viscum album. Lineage (NCBI taxonomy): Eukaryota > Viridiplantae > Streptophyta > Magnoliopsida > Santalales > Viscaceae > Viscum > Viscum album. The sequence goes on along the minus strand of OY728143.1, from coordinate 2,127,584,518 downwards.
CACATGTTAATGGTGTTTCGATATGTCAGAATGTACCACGTACCTTCTTCCTTTTATAGGCTCTCCAAGAATGGTTTATGAGGGAATCTGAAAATTTTTCATGCTTATCCAAATTTCCCAAAAATTCAAATTCTCTTAAATTTATGAAACATATTTGACTTATTGATTATTCTTGAAACTTCTCAAATATTATCACATCTTCTGCTCACTTAAAACCTTCTAACCATTCTTTAGTCTGATTCTAATTTTTATTCTTATTTCTTTATTATGATGAAAACATATTTATAACAAAATATTCTTTATTATGTTACTCTATTACCAATTGAATGAAAAAACTCATTCTGATGCTCCAAACCAACTGATGGAAATAACACTTCAAAACCATTCTGCTATAAACATTGTTGCTACTTCGTTAGACTTTGGTTACCTTTCTTTTTACATAAAAATATACACAACTTCTAAAGATTCCTTCACTTCCTCAATAATAGTTCAGCACCATCTTCAAACTCTCTTTAAAATACTTTATAAAAATTTTCTCAACTACTTCAAAAACATTCTCCCTTTTCTTATTTTCCTTAGACTGGTGATCCTGTGTCTAATGAAGTCCAGTGTTCGATGGCTTTTATCAGTGTTAGCCTATACCTGATGGATCAGTCTCTATCTCACTCTAATTGATCAGTGTATCCTCTAGTCCAATGACTCTTGATCCATTTGATAAAGACACTCAACACCTTTGTTGCATTTATCTTGTCCCAATAGAGGAAAAACAAATCATCCTGGTGAAAATGGTTGACTAAATTATTGATTAATCTCTGATTCCATTTTCCATCAATCCCAACATCTCCTTCTTTCTCATCAGTCTCAACAACCTCCACCTACTAATCTTCTTTAATGTAATTTTCTTCCTCTAATTCCCTTTTGCAACTATCACTTCATCGAATGATCAGTGACATGTTTACTCTGATGATCGGTGTAATACCATGTCCAATTAACTAGTGTGAGTTGCAACTTATTTCCCCACCACATCTTTCTCTGAAGATTTGTATCTTTTGGATTATTGGTTAGACTGAAAACCATTGTCTTTAACTCCTCATGTTCTGAACAAAACTTCATATACATCAAACAATTCTGCGTCCAGTGATTTCATATCGATGAGTTGCAACCAGAAATCTTTGACTTCACAAACTTTCTTCTTCTATAAAATCATGATTGTAATTGTGACTTCATCATGACTTTGAGAACAATTAAGATTAGTGTAGAATAATCTAACTTACAATGGAAATTATTGTGAATTACCATTCTTCCAGTGTCTTCTTTATTTCTAACCAAACTTTAAAATGATTGGCGGCACTTGTTCTCCCTCTCTCCTTCATAAGTATAACATCATAAGTTTTTAAGGAAACTTATGATTTATGATAACTCCAAGATCAAAAAAGTATCTTCATATTTAATTAGAGCCATTCATACTTTGATACCCTTCCTCATTATGATTGAAACTTCTATTCTGGGCCCAAGGTGAGTCCGATGAACCTTTTCTCCTAGAAAACCTCTTCAAAACCCAAAAGACTTTCATAAGAATTTTGTGTCCAATATTCTAATTATGATGATGAGTCTGATCAAAAAAATATATAAAGTGAGGTGATTTATTTGAAAACAAAATAAAATACCATTAGTAAAAACTTCTTTCAGCTTCCAAAAACAACTCATTGCCAACTTGGTCCCAATAGGGTGTGATTTCCCCCAAAGTGTCGGTTCCATGAAAAATTAAAGGATTCCATCCATCTCAAATCACCTATGTATCAAAGGATGTTCCTTGTTAGATTATTTATTGAAAAAATCATGAATGAAAAGGAAGTTAGGCATGTTAGTTCCCTTGGGATTTGTCCGCGAAAATTACTATCTGATAGATACATGTTTCTCACCAGCCTTGTGTGGTCATATAAGACTTCCCTACCTTTGGCCACAACCTGAGAATCCTCCCATAGTACAAAAATTTGATCTTTTAGAAAGCTCCATATACAGTTCTCATGCCCATTAAGTTTTCAAAGAATTTAATAACTAACCCCGATATGTTTTTCCCCAGAGATCGAGTATTTTCAGGGACCTAAACTAACATAATTCATCCAGGGTATCCTCATAGAACATATTGGAGCATAAACCCAGAAAATTAAGGCTTGAAATCCTACCTAACCACCTGGCCCTTTTTTGTATGGGCCATGTTTATCTGTGTGGGCTTCTCTTTATGGGCATTAGCCTTCGATCGACCTACTGCTCACCTACACCTATACACCTTGGTGATTCATGGGTTGTTTTGTTTGTTGGTCATTGATTAACTATGTCTCCCTTTGCATCTGGACTATCCACATATTCTCTTCATTCCACTATGCTAATGGTATTCTGTTTCACATGGCTTCATATAGAAATCTGGTTGGTCATTCTGTTTGATGCATGCATGCTAGTTTCATGGGGTTTAATCACCCCTACACAATGTCTCTTCAATCACACGGTCATTCAGCTCTCCCCTCCTAGCTTGGATCTGAATTTTACTTTGGAAAAACCCTAGATCACTACTTTTTTGAAGTTTTGTATTAGCCTACCAATCTCCATTGATTCATCTCATATCCTATTTGATAGTGGAGATGACATCCTTCCTTGGTGGAAGAAGTGAGGTGGCTTTTTGAAGATAAATCCACAAGTTGGAAGGGAAGAAGGTGATTCTTTGGGTCCAAGCATCTTGTATACACCGCACCATATCCAAGAGATGAGGACCACCATAGTTCATTTAAACTATAGCACTGTAACCATTACAATTTTAGTTTCATTTGATTCGAAGCTGTAAATCTTTTTTTTATGATCTTGTTTTCGTTTCTCTTAGTTCTTTTCAGTTCACACTTGTAGCGTTTATTTATTTTGAGCTTAATAAAACATGTGCATATTGGGTGGTGTTATTTCCATGCACGTAGGTCCCCATGGGACTAAAGCACATTAGACACTATGTTATTGTTCCTCCTTTTACTTTCTTTCATCTTATTAGTTTGGTTATGAGTTTTCAATTTTTTTTTGAAAATATCCAATTTGGTCTTTATTGGGGTTTGGTGTTCTATTTTTATTTGTATCAACCTATCCCCTCACACAAAAATTATATGTCGCAAACTTGAACATCATTCACAACATTCTGGGATGTTTCCTATTAAATGATTATCGGAAAGATCAAGGCCTGCAAGCGGCATTTGTTTTATCGTGCCATGGAAAAGGAAAGGGAAAATGACCATGATAGTAAGTTCCCAGAAAGATCAATCACGGTGAGAGAAGGAATAGATTTAGATAATGATCTATTTATTTTATTATTGGGAAACCACGACCCCTGTAAATATGGTAAACTCTAGAGACAAGCTGGTAGGGTGTGAGAAATTTGGGCATTGTACATGAATAAATAATGTAAATGTTGCTAAGAGAAAACCCACATGGGGAACCCTGGTCCCAATAGCCATGACCCTAGATAGAGAACTGTCAGTTGAAATGGGGGAACCCGCTGTAATGGTACTCTAAGTGAATGATTGTTTCCGAAGACCCACAAACTCGTCAACCTAGCAAGATTTTTCAGGTGAACATTAGACATAATGTCGTCTAATGTGTTTCTATGAAATGCTAGCAGTTGAAGATTCTCCATCCCTCTAAATTAGTTTGGAAGAGACCCACCGAACATGTTGTTAGAAACATCAATCATTCTTATCAAATAAAACCCACCCAAAGAATCAGGGAGACATCTAGAAATTAAATTACCCTTGAGAATGAGGGACTCCAAATTTCTCATTTGAGTAGACAACTTATCCAAAGCATCGAGGAGTGAACCATACAGTTTATTGTAACTCAAATCCAATAATGTCAGTGAATTTAAAAAACATCCAATCAATGGGTTGCGTGTGACCAAGGATGCTTCTTATTTTATACTCATTCCCCTCAAATCAAGTTTGTCGAGGTTGCATATTTGTTGAAAAGATCAAGGTAATTTACCTTCAACTTTATTACGTGAAAGTTTAAACAGATGTAGAGAAGATAGATTTTCCATGTTATCACAGAGTGTGCCACTTAGATCATTGAATGAGAGTTTGAGGTACTAGAGAGAAGTAACATTACAAACCCAATTTGTGATGGATGAATTATATCGGTTGTATTTTCAATCTAGGTATCTAAAATCAAACATATTCTGAATAGTTGTAGGAATTGAACCAGTAAAATCATTGTATCTTATGTCAAGATAGACTAAGTTATTGAGATCGAACACATAACTCACTGCATCACCACCAAAATCATTCATGATCACATCAAGAATGCTAAGTGATGATCAAAAATTGACATAACTTGGAAAGACATGAGAAGGCAGGGGTAAGTTGCAAAAAGAAAAACATAGCTCCATAAAATCATGCAACATGCCTATTGATTCCTCCCACTCTGTTTGACTTTTGAGTCCCATGAACGTGATAGAGTTACAAGCCTTTATATAGGGAAACAATTTATTTAAGGTCAAAATTTAATATATTTTACATCTATACAGTAGCCTCAATGTATATCAAAATCATAAATGGTTGTTTGATTATATGGATTTCCACTTTCCAATTTATAAAGTGCACATACAATTTATAGACTAAAAACTAGATCCCATCTAACTAAAACCATTATGTTTGATTCCATGCAACCAGTTGTTGCAGAAACTTCAGGAGCAACGAAGCAAAGAACGGATTACAGAAGAGTAAAAGGGGAAAAAAAAGAATAAGGACACAAGGATTTACGTGGTTTCGGAATAATCTCTATGTCCATAGAGAGGCAGAATAACTTCACTATGAAAAATCTGGGAGCACAACATACAGGAGTTTCTCACACACACACACTAAAAAACCTTAGTCCAAAAATGGGCTAATGAAGAGAACAAAAAACTATTCCACCAACTGCCAGAAATCTCATATCGCTACAGTGAAAGACGGTCACTCAAGTCAAAAGTGATACAATGCTGTTGGTTGGAAGTCCAAGGAGCTACAGTGAAATCCGGATGGAAGTCTGCGTCACTATAGTGTCTATCAGTGTCGGTCGGTCAGCTCTGCTATAGTGGTCAGAGTTGCTATTGTTCCTCAAAATTTGGTCCAGGGGCCTTCGACCCCCTAACCCCCGAAGCAGGGGTGTGTTGTCCCCTGAAACCCCCAACGAGCTCACCATGGAGATCGACCCGCGAAAGTTGTGGGCTGGTGCTTAGTACGGGCCATAAGCATTTGGCCCAATCGGATCAGGCAACACCAATCCAACACCAATAGTCTATGGCTCAAACATGTCATAAGTGGTTTGTCAAATATAATGTCACCATCAAGCTTTATAGGAAAACACCACTTAGGTTGATGCAAACATTTTATTTTACTAACCATTTACCATAACTATCATGAGGCATGTTTCACATATAAATAAATAAAAGTATACATTCTAAATGAGCAAAGAATCATGAAAAGTAATTACCTTAGCATGGTAACAGATAATCATGATAAATAAATCACACAAGGCACATTTATTAATGCAACTACATGTCATGGAATATGCATGACATGTGAATTTCAATGTGTCTATCATAATGCATCTAATGTAACTCCCTTGACATACCAAAGAATGGATAAAATACCATATATATCATAAATCAGTAAGTGGTGGGAATTGCACCAATCACTCAAGGTGAAATCATGATCACTCGTAATTGCAAACAGTATGATCAACAATCTCATCCCTGGTCACTTCCCATGTGTGGGTTGATCACTCCCAGACACAGCTATTTTTTAAGCACTGACACATTTCTAGTATCCTTTATACCAACCTAATAGAGTAAGACAAATGAAAAGAAAACACCTCTGATACCACTTATAGTGGCCCAACCTGGGAGCCACTTAGAATGGTTCCCTAATCTAGTTTGAAACTGGGCCTCAAGCTCACCACCTCGTACTCCAGCAGATATCGAATATCAGTGAGGGCCTAATGATGGTACAGTGGGGAGACTATACCCTCATGATCTGAGTATCACAATGGTATCATATAGATAAACGAACAACAGAAATAGATAAATAATAGAGTAGTGGAAAATAATAGAAATAACTTAATAAAGACGTGGCCAACGCCAATTATACAACTATGCATGCATGTTCAGATGATTCTATATAATCAAAGGTAGTAAACATACAATAGGAGCTACTATATAGTGCAATACATAAAAATGGAAAATAAAAAAAAATCCCCAAGGGCTATCCCATGAGCATCCTGAGCTCCAGCTCAGTCTCGTGCTCCTAGGTTCCCATGTACAAATGAACACCGCAAGCATAATCCATCAACCTGAACCTACAAACATGAGGTATTGTAACATCACGTTACTGTTTCAGGTATTCCTAAACTCTTTCTATGTTAAATTATTATTATGTTAATTGAGAAAAAATGGTTTATCAGTAAAAAGTTGTGTTTTTGTTAAAACACGTCGTAGAATGGTAAAACGCTCAATTAATGGTCTGGAATATTCAATTAAATATTTTCTAAGTTAAACACTGTGTAAGTAGGAGTTTTTGAGGTCTGCAAAGTCTCGAAGAGGATGGAATAAAAATATTAAATTTATTATTTTAAGCTTGAGCAATTTATTCAAAATAATTCAATAACTTCAAAACGGTCCGTCGTATGAGAAATTTGAGGTCATGGTTAAGTTTGAAATATAGTGTTTACCCTAGAAGGGGTATAACATTCAAAGGCGCCAGATATTTAGATGTCTCGCTCGTGAAATAAAGTTAATAAATAATATTTAATAGTCTCGAAGAGGACGGAATAAAAATATTAAATTTATTATTTTAAGCTTGAGCAATTTATTCAAAATAATTCAATAACTTCAAAACGGTCCGTCGTATGAGAAATTTGAGGCCATGTTTATGTCTGAAATATAGTGTTTACCCTAGAAGGGGTATAAAATTCAAAGGCGCCGGACATTTAGATGTCTCGCTCGTGAAATAAAGTTTTTAAATAATATTTAATATATTATTTATTAAAAATTAAATATCTCTCAAACGGTGTGTCGTATGGAAAATTTGAGACCACCGATGGGTCCGGAATGAGGGGTTTACCCTAGACAAGGTATAACTTTTGTTCGCATCGGGTGTTTGGATGCCTCGCTCGCAAGAATACAAATATTTATATTAATTAAATAATTATTTCGGGTTTAAATTAAAAAATCATTAATATCTCTCAAACCAATCATCGTTTGAGAAATCTGAGACCACCGTTGAGTCCGGAACGGGGTGTTTACCCTAGACGGAGTATCAATTTCATTCGCAACTGGATTTTGGTGTCATTTATTTTTTACATTAAATAATTAATTCATTTAATTATTAAATTAATTTTAAAAAAAACGGGTTACTATTCACTCACCCCTACAAATACGTGGGATCACGCTGGATACCATTTTTAACGATGAAGGTTTTCAAAACCTTCGTTTTCCATCCGTTTTTAACCGTTTCAAACATCAATGATATTAATGGATGAAATAAATCACTCCATCAACAAGATTAGTCTGAAACGATAATTTAAATAGGGGGTTTCAAATCTGATCAGTGGAATGATGCATGAGTAGCTTAAATACCCAAATAGGGGGTTTCAAATCTGATCAGTGGAATGATGCATGAATAGCTTAAATACCCGATCCTTTGGTTTTTATGGTAGTTTTGATTCAGAATACCCCTTGTGTTCCAATGTTTGAAGGCAAATTTGAGTTCTGCTTTGGGTTTAATTATTTTTCTTCCACCCCAATGATCACGGCGTCTGCTGCATTATTGCAGTTCCCAGGTGATCTTCACGTTTTATTTTTCTATTTATTTATTTTATCTAATTTATTCCATCGTTTCCTAAACTCTAAAATTATGGAAATAATTGGTGGAATTTGAATTAAATAATGAAACATGAATCGTCAAGGAATAATTCTTAAACAAATTTATCAAAGTATTATTACATGAATTATGAGTTGTTAGATGATAATTATATCAAATTGTTAAGGGATTATTCCATGGGTATCATATATAATTGCGAATTGATAACTTGCATGAGAATAATTTTAGAATATAATTACACCAAATAGTCAAAGGATAATTTGTGTAAGAAAATTATCAAATGTTAATTGAGAAACAATAATTTTTTAGTTTATCAAAAGATAATTATTAAGAATTATCGAATGATAATTGTAACGAATTATTAAAGATCAATTGCATGGAAATATCAAAGATAATTTTAACTTAAATTATCAAAAGATAATTAATATAATAATCGAATGATAATTGTGAGTTTATCAAAGATAATTACTCTGATGGTTAATCGCAAGTGGTGTGTTGATATAACGACAAACTGAAAAATTTATCCATGAAAGATAAATATTATCGCATGTTATAACTATCATTGCATGTGATAATTTAAATGATATGTTGAAAGTTTATCAATGGAAGATAATTATCTTCGCATGTGATAATTTAAAACAATAATCCAGAGATTATTCAGGAGAGAGAAAATGTAATCACGTGTAATATTTTACTTCCTTATGAAATATAATAGATGTTTTGGTTCTAGGAACCCTTGTCGAGCGTCGATCATTGGTGTGTCGATGCTTGTGATAAAAACGTCGTGAGGAGGTGTATTGAGCCACACTGTGTGGATTATCGTTGTCGTTGATATCAGCGACCTTGAGGTAGGTGGTTTCGTTCTGTTTAGCCAAATTGATTATCCTTGTAAAGCTTGATTTATTTCAATTGATGATTTAAATTCAATTGCTCAAATTTTCTTTCAATTAAGTTGATAAAAAACGATTCCAATGAATCGAGGTATTTGAAAAGGTTTTGGCATGGAAATTTGGAAAACCCCCAATTCCATTGAATTGGGTGTGTTTATGGAAATTGTCTAATTTAAATTGTTTGATTTAAATTTTGGATTTGATGGAAATGATTTTAATTAAATTGTTGAATTTAATTGTGGAAACAAATTGTGAAATGATGGAATTGGTTTTGAATGGATTTCAAACTGGTAAAAATGGCTTAAAATGATTTGATAAAAACCCATTGGTTTTATCTTGTGAAAAGACATGTTTTGAATTAAACCAGTTTTGGTTTTAAATGAATAGAAATTGGAACTTTTGAAATGGAAGAATGAGATTGATCGTATTTTTAAGCAGTCTTAAAATAGTTCACCCATCATGTAAGAGCACATGCAAGTCTTAGGTAGTTAGTGAGTTATTTGGATACACTCTACACTACAACAATGTTCTAAAACATACTTACGGCGGGTCACATCCCCGACGGGTTGGTGACAAGTCTCCTTTGGCCAGTGTCATAGGGACATGTGTATACACATTTTGCTGAGTTCACATAGAGAGTTGGTTAATACTATCGTACCTTTTGGCAGATGACCATGTTGCTCACTTGTTTATTTATATTTGAGATATAAATGTATGCCAATGTTTTTGAACTGCTTTACATGTCTACTGAATTTATATAAACTGTTTTATATAAATTTTTTACTTAAGCCATTTTTTTAGAAATATTCCATCATTTGTTAAAGCATTGTTTAAAATGTTTATTTCCATCATTTGAAAATGTATAGCATGTTTTGTTTAAATATGTTTTTGGAATTGTCAAACCTGTTTATTTGAAAATTAAAATCTTTTCTTTGGATAATCTATTTTTAGCATCTGTTATGGAATCTTTGGTGGTATCCTACTGGGCTTAGGCTCACATCATACTTTTGTCTTCAGCTGTTTGTAGACTTTCTTCTTCCAGGATCGAGCAAAGGAAAGGGATCTCTTGGAGGTGGATCCAGTTGTTGATCTTTGATCTTGGTGAGTTGTGTCCTTAGGGACCTTGGAGCTGTTTTCCCATTTTTAGTACTTGGGTTGTTGTACTTTGGGTTTTTTATGCCAAGTTGTATTTTGGTACATCACTCCCTATGAAGTTTCTTATGTTATGCATACTAATTTGTTTTCTTTTGTTTCTGCATTCTTTTGGAAAAATCGTTCCCACTTGTATGTTTTATGATGTCAAGTGCTAGTCTTCGACCCATGGGGATCGGGAACCCCCTTCGGGCTATGTCAGTGCCGGCTTGGTTATCGGGTTACCAGGGTACCTGGGCTAGTTTGTGACAGGTATGTTCGGGTACCCCAGTGTAATGGTGGCCCAAACAGGTTGTGAGATATACTCAATAGGCCGCCACCAATGGTGTCTAAAGAATAATCCAGTTTGTGAATATAAAGTACAGTTGTGTGCAGGTATAACTAATGAAGCAATAAATAAATGAAAAAGTAAACAAGTCGAGATCAGGTTCCTCAAAGACACATGGCCAACTATACCTTCTTCGGCCTAAAATAGAATGTCTCTGAACACCTATCATCATGTATATATATGCATACGTCAGATAATCATTTTTAAAGATATACATACACCGGAATGACCTGTGGCTTAGTGCCCAGGCGCCCACATAAGTGGTTCATATATAAAAAGTGGTGTCATACCCATAAGCGTAAAAGAGGGGTGTTGTGCCCAAAGGTCTTAAAGCAAATAGGGTCAAAGGTAGTCTATGAATAAAATGTAACTTCTAAAAAGTAAAGCATCAACAACGGTATATGCCGAATATATCATGTAACATGTATCAGACCTACAAGGGCCAAGACCCATGGCTATTGTTCAATGACGTCCTCTTCGAGCCCACAGAGCGCATCCATAGCAAACTCATTCTAGTATCAGACCTACATGGGTCTGGTCCCAAGGTGACTTACCAGGGCATCCTATTATTTAGAGATATAAGTGTATACGGGAATCATAGGTGTCATACCTCAACCTCCCTCATCGATTTCATACCATAAATAATCATACCCAAGGGTTGTAGGTGCCATACCTCGATCCCCTAGTCGGTGTCATATGATAAGTAATCATACCAAGGGGTCGAAGGTGTCATACCTTGATCCCCTAGTTGGTGTCATATAGTTATTCAATAAGTAACATGCCTTCATAAGAATTCGATGTCATACAGAGATGTCCAACATCAAGAATCACATATGAGTCGAAAGGCCATGTTAGTGTCCATTCCTTTTACCAACTAAACAATTCATAAAACAACTCACATATGAGTAATACTAAAGGAGGTCCATGTTAGTATCCATGCCTTTTACAGTTTAATTTACAAATTATATCAAGCATCAAATAATGAAAAAGGGTTAGGTGAACTGTCCTTAGGCAGTTAACACCATACATGAAAAAGGTATAAAATAGTCCATGCTAACACGCATGCCACACAAAACATCAAGTTCATTCACTTAGTCCACTGCTTAAATTTATGATCGCATAAAGGTCATGTGATATGGTATTACCGTTCACCATACATTTAATTAAAGGACCCATCAAATAAGAATTAATCCACAACAACTTAGGAGATAATTTGTTCATTAGGTGATAATATAGTGGAGTTTCACACCCTTCCACACTATAATTTATTCCATTGGATTAACCTATTTACATTTTAGAAGACAATTCACCTCAACGGGTGGTTTTATTAGAGAACCAATACTTGATTTATAAGTAATTTTAAGAACATGCCCAAAGGGTTGTTCTACGTTGAGGTGAGCAACCTCCAACGATACAATTTAATGGTAACATCTATTTATTCCAAAGCATTAGGATCTACATCATGTATTTCACATTTTAGAGGCATCGCACGAATAGTCTGGAGAGCAGTATAACAATGTAAATTATAAATGAGCGAGACATTGAGGGGAAAACTATAGACTACCTACCCTATACTTAGGATGGTACACTCATCCAATATTGTGATTTTATTTGAGACGGTTTGAGAGAAATTGAATAAATGGACAAACACCTTGAAAATAGGGTGAATTAGATCACATGAAGATAGCATCACTGATAGTGAGATAAATAGAAAAAGGAAGCAAGTGGAGTGAAGCACTTATCAAGAGGCTTCCATTTCAACATACAACACTTGATTTTTAGGTTGATGGAGGAGGTAGCTCAAAGCTTACTTTAGAGGGTGTAGGAGCTTGAGTAAGAGAGAGAGGTGGTGTGCGTGTTGAGGAGAAGAAAAAGGAGGAGTTTTAAAAGAAAATAGGGGTAAGACCGTAAATAAACTCTTTTAAATAGGCGCACGGTAAGACCGCACGGTTGGGGAAATGGTATGTCAACTGTTCATGGTCTATTGTCTATGCATGGGGAATGCACGATTCAAGTGCACAGTTTGAAAAACCATGTGCAAACCGTGAATTTCTCCACTTTTAAAAATACTGCAACAAATGCACGGTTGTGTGGCCTGGTGCCAATGGTTAGACAAATTGTGCATCACCCTCAACCTCTCTGGACAGGTTTCATGGTTTCTCTTAGAGCACCGTATGGTTTTAGAAAAAGTGCGCACCTCTGCCAGTTTCCCACAAAATGGAGTTTTCAAAGCCCGACAATCCCAAAACTAAATGAAACACCTAAAACACCTCTCATACCTTAAACGAAGTCTAAAAAACACAATTAAGTTTTCTAACACCTGTAATTACATTATGAAGCTCAATTTAATAATTGACCAATCCACCAAAAAGGAAAAATTCAAATTCCATTGGAAGAAAAATCATGTGGTCCAAATCATGGGACCTGGCAGTAGGTCTCTTAGTATAGCATAGAGTATCAGGATAAGCCCCACAAGAAAAATGAGACAACGAAGGATTTTTTTTATATATGGGTTTTTTATAGAAAATTGATTGGGTTAGATATATTTTTAAAAATGGGTCTCAAGATGCATGGACCCCGTTCACACATCTTCGCGCAGAGAGACGCGTGAACGGGGTTCATGCATCCTGCACAGATTCGATAAAGGATGCGTAAAACCTATTCATGCATCTCTCCGTGTTGAAGATGCATGAAAAGGGTTCATGTATCCTTTTAAGAGGGAATGAAGGATGTGTGAACCCCATTCACGCATCCCACCAAAAAAATATATAAAAGGGGTCTTCCCCCCCCCCCAAATTTCATCTTTCTCCTCTGAATTTTTCTATGAAGTCTTGTAGAATTTCTTTCTCAACAAATTTTTGATACTTTTAAGAAGGCAAAATTTCTATTTAAATTTTCAATTGTTTAACTGTGTTTATTTATTTCATTTGTATGATTTATTTATTTTATTTGTGATATGTAGAAATTAGTGTTTGTGTGTATGGTTTATTTATTTCATATGTATTGATGTGTAAATTAGTGTATTTTTTATGATTTAATTTATGAATGACGTGTTTGTTGTATGAATTCATATTGAATGTTTAGGAAAATTAATTATGTTATGTATAAAATGTTTTATGAATTCATATTGAATGTTTATGAAAATTAAATATGTTATTTTGAAAGTAATATTAATTTAAATTATAATATTTTATATACTAGTTATATAATTTATGAATAATATATTAGTTATGTGTATCATATTTAAATTTATTAAAATATATATATATAACTCTTTTTTTAATGGTATAAAAACAGTTTTGTATAAATAATAATTTTAAATTATATTAGTTATAATTAAATTTATTAAATATAAAAGAGATGTAGATATTTAATATGTATTTCATCTAGTAATAGATATAATAAGTATACCAAAAAACATGGTAAGTTGTGTGATGAATGATCTTGAGATGATCAACCAATACATAATTGAAATTTCATGTCTTATTTTGTGAATGTGGCTATTTAATTTGTAATAATTGCCTTTATTTTTTCATATTGATGACCTGCGAGTCATCTCTGACTAAGTATGTAAGGAATTGTGTGTTCTCTTAAAAAAATTTATGTATTTCATAACCCTAGACCCCCTCACATGCATGTGAGTAAATTTTTAATTAAAAGTAAATCAATAAGAGGTGTCCCTGAAGAAGCGTCCCTGAAGAGGTGTCCCCAAAGAGACGTTTGAGAACAAGCGTTCGACATGAGCCATTACTGTTTGAAAGGAGACTGACGGTTGCAGAAAAATTTGATAATAGAGACTCTAGGAGTCTATCCATAGGTTTTGGTTAGTTTATCAATTAATGATAAACTAATCGTAAGTCTCGACATCAAGACCTGGTTATTTATTCATAAGTAATTAAAATATATAACTTTATATTAAATTTTCTTTGGTAATAATACCATCATCACTATACCTCAATAGTGAAAAATCAATACATAAAAAGTCTCTAGATAAAGTCAATTATTCAAAACCAATTTAAATAATGTAAAATATTGATGTAGTATATAATATTTTATTAATTATTTTTTTATAGGTAATAATGTCTGCACAAATATATAGCAATGGTAAGACCATTTATATAGAGCAGGGATTTAGCTATAGTGTTCCACCTGTTAGAGTGGTAAATCTTCATGGTTGTATGACATTGGATGCAGTTTACAATAAGATTCATAATCGGTTAAAACTGAGGGTCGATCAATCCATTTCTTCAATCACATATCGACATCTACAACATCCTGAACATTTTTGGAACACTGAGTACCCTTTGGTTGATGATGATGATTGGATGGATGCATCTTCCTTATTTAGATTGTAGTGTGCTAATGGTTTGATGGAGTTGTATGTGGTGATTTCTGATATAGATGTGGTGCAACTGACTACTACAGAACCATGTTTTGTGAGCTCTGTAGAAATTGGTCCTTCACATTAGTCTTTTTCATTGCCTCCTTCTAATATGACTCCAGTAATAAAATAAAATTATGAAGAAGATGTTCAAAAGTTGGAAGGAAATGTAGATAACATCCCTTTGTGTGCTGATATAGTGAATAAAAGTTAATCTGAGGAAGAAGAATTTAGGGATCCATCAGGAGATGATGTGAGTGAGGGTGGTGTGGGGAATGAACCTTCTAAGGTTCCTTTGAGAGATGTGGGTGAGGATAATGTGGGAAATGAACCTTATGATGTTCCTTTGAGAGACAGACATCCACAACATCCATCGGTTAGTGGTAATCATCTTTCAGTGTTGAGTTCCTTAGTTAAAGGAATATCTCATGAACAATATTTTTATTGGGATGTCATTACACTGGATTTTGAATTCCCAGCCATTATAGGGAATAGGTCTGCATCAAATGATAAAGCCATCTATGTCGGGCAGGAGTTTGAAAGTAAACTGGCCATGAAAAATGTGATAAAGCAATACCACATTGAGCGACATTTCACATTTGTGGTTGATGAGTCAAAGAAGGAAAAATATATCATTCATTGTGAAAAATATGGTCCAGCATGTAAATTTAGATTAAGGGAAATATTTGATAAATTTTTTTGCATGTTGGAGGATAACCAAATTAGAAGGGCCACCCACTTGTGTGCATCCAAGATTGTCGCAGGATCACTCTTCCCTTGATTCAGAGTTTATATCAAATGTTATTTGTGAGATGATACAAACATGTCAGGATGTTCCCATTGCCCTTGTTTAGGAAAGAATTCAACAGTTTTATAACTATAAGATATCATATACCAAAGCATGGAATTCAAAACAAAAGGAAATTGTAAAAGTGTATGGTGATTGGGATGAATCTTAAGCTATGTTTCCACAACTTATGGAATTGTTATCTCTCAACAATCATATTGTTTATCAGTTGAACATTGTTAAGTATGTATCCCCCAATCACCGAGTTGATCGAACAAAGGTGAAGTTCAATAGTCTTTTTTGGGCATTCAGGCCATGCATTGCTGCATTTCCCTATTGTAAACAATTTATTCAGGTCAATGGAACTTTTCTGTATGGAAAGTATATAGGTGTTATACTCATTTTTTCCATACAGGATGGTAATGATTCTCCTCTTCCACTTGATTTTTATATTATTGAAAAGGAGAATTTTGAATGCTGGAGATGGTTTTTGTCATGTGTATGTGTTCATGTCACACAAAACCAGGGCATGTGTCTGATATCTGATTTCCATTGAGTGATTATAGAGGTTGTGGCTAGTGATGGGGTTTTATGGAATGATCCGAATGCTTATCATCATTATTGTATTAGACATATTTTAAGTAATGTGCATAAGAATTTCAAAGATGGTGACATAAATAATGCGATCCTCAAGTTGGGTATGTTTTTCTAAACTTACTTTTTTTAACAAAATTTAATCTCCATTTTAATAGATTATTCTATTATGGTTTCAGTAAATGAGCCCAAACAAGAAAGGTTTGATTGACGCCTTTAAGAGATTCGAACTGCTAATGAAGATGTGTATGAATATATGATGTAGATTTCGAATGGAAAATGGTCATTAGCATATGATAGTGGCAGAAGATATGGTCATATGACCACTAATATAGTGGAATGCATAAATGGGGATCTCAAGGGTGTGCAAAAACTCCCGATCACAGGGTTAGTGTAAGAGACATTTTATAGATGTGTTCACTACTTTGTTGACCAGTCCCAAAAGGCCTATCAGAGGATGGAAAACAGAATGCGTTTTACACAACATTTCCAAAGTGATATTGATCGAATACTGAATGAGGATTCAAGATGGATTGTTCTAGAATTTGATAGGGAAAATAAGAGCTTTCAGGTAAGACTATGCTATGACTGAGCTACATGTAGTATTTTTAGAGTGTTTGAAGTGATGTTAGATAACAGGTATTGTGATTGCAGAAACTTTCAGGCATTTAGATATCCATGTGCACATGTTATCGCATCTTGTGCTTCAGTAAATATATCATGGGAGTCATATGTTGACCCGATGTATCACATGAGCACTTTGGTTAACTGTTATAGTGCATCTTGGATGCTTGTTGGTGACTTTCATTCTATCTCATTACCTGCTGATCAGTCGACCATCGTCCCTGATATTTTCAGGTTTCATAATTTGGTTTTGTTTTCGTTTATGATTTTTCCAATGTCTGTCATTTTTTAAATTATTGGATTCATACTACCAGGTTACAACCCTGAGGAAGACCAAAATCAAGTCGAATCATAAATGAAATAGATTGGTCTCAACAACGAGGAGGGAGAATACGGTGCAATATTTGTCACGCAAAATGACATACTCATAATAGATGTCCCCAAGTGGCAGGATAGACCTCCACATCTAGTCAACCATGATCGAGTCTGTGTATTGTATCATGAATATGTATATTTTGTTTTGTATGTGGAAGTTTTAGTATTGAATCCTTTTATTTCTGATTTACTCCATTTTTGAAATGTTTCAATTTTGGTTTGTCTCATTTTTTGATTCTATAATAAAGAATTTTGTGATACTCAAACTATTAAAAAAATTAACATAGAACAAAAATGAATATATCACACTTCAACATGTAACAGAGACACTAATTCACACACAACGAATCAAGTATAAATAAAACATATTAACACAATAATTTTTCATTTGATTGTTTTAGATTTTTGTAAATAAAAGTTTAAATTTTTTAATGAATTCACTATAAAAAAAACAATGATATCATTTGTGCAGATGAAAGGTTTTTCATTGTTCACATCTCAGGATACTCATGTATCACCACTGCTTTTAGAGGGATGTTCAGTGCCTCCATTGAGTGTATGCAGATCTCACCATTTCCATCATACCACACCACCTCCCGCTATCATCCCTCATCTTCGCCGCGTTGATTCTATAGCGTAGTGATGTGCGACTTCACCTTTCTCAATCATCAGCTCATTACTTCTCTTGTAGAGAGATGGAGGCCAAAGTCACATACATTCCATTTTAGAGAGGGGGAGATGACTATTACTATCACGAACCGAATCTGGTCACCATCAAAATCGGCACCTGACCTGACCCGTGACAAGGCCTGAAGGGCGTTCCCGATCTTCATGGACTGGCACAAGTGCCTGGGTATCATAAACTAAAAATTGGGAGCGATTTACCTAAGTTTATAAACTTAAAACAACAAATGAATCCAATAAAATGAATCTGGATTTTTCAAACCAAACAATCTTTTACAAAAATTCAAAACTGAATTACATAGTTTAAAACAACTCACAAAGACTATAAAAAAAGGTACAAAACCAAAAAAACATCCCATGAAGCCTCATGGAATGAGGAATATCCCTCAAACCATCTCCACAAGACATCACCACCAAGAACCTGCTAGAAACCCGAACCACTGGCACTATAAACTGTACCCAACCTATGACATAAAAAAAACCAATTCTACTTACACCTAAAGGTATAAGTAGGGTGTGAGCCAAATCCCAATAGGATACCACCACTAAGAGATTCCATGCGATAAACATTCAAAGACTAAAAGCATGAAAGTTTTCAAAAACATGTAATTTCTAGTTACAATTTATAAAAGATGCAACTTAAAAAAATCAGTTTGTAAGTGGGCTAATTTAAAGAATCAACACTTTTAAAATAAATTCAAAAGCTACTGAATTTTCCATCCAAATATATTGTATTCTGATAATAAGTATAAAGGATCTAATGAGCACAAGCAATTGGAAATAACCACTAGGCACTGGCTAGTTGTGGGTCTCAGGTACCTCGTATCTCGGTGAGAGTAACCATCACAAATATTCATTCTCATGTACGAGCCACTAGTATGGAACATACTCATAACCTAGTGGTGCCCAATCATCATTATCATAGTTTATTTAGAGCTGTAAGCGTCAATCTTGCTAAGTGAAACTGAGGCCAAACCCCACGGATTCACTAGCATACTAGTACACGTCCACCCACCTAGATACTCAAGTTTTCCCCTTTGTGCTCAAATAAGTTCAACAAGTCAAGAAATATACTTTTCCCATTAAAATATAATTTCTACATCACAAATTCACCAAAAATCCCACATGTATACCACACAAGTCACAAAAGTCCACTTTTCATTCAAATTGATTTTGAAATCCGACTCACACCAAAATAGCCCACAACACTTTTCACATTTCATTAACAATTCCACAAATCCATTAAACAATTTTATAAAACTATTCCAAGATATTCCCAATCACATGTTACATAATACCCTTTTCATAACCAAAATCTATTTTGCACATCACACTCACACAAAACATCCCATATCACTTTCACATCTCTTATACACTTTAGTAAATCCTTCAATCATTTTTATAAAACATTTCCAAGATGGAAAAAATCACAAAACAACCCCTTTCACATTTAAAATGTACCATTTCAAAATACACACACTCCAAAACAGTTTTCAATATGGTTTCACCTCTTACATAAATCACTAAATCATTCAAATATTTCATAAAATAATTTTAAAGAGTATACCCAAAATTTTCTCATAAAACCCATTTCAAAACCATATTTCCAGGACAAAACCTATAGCATCCCTCCTTTTTATAACATAACTTTTCATTACATTTTACAAAATCGAGGATCTTTAAGGTTTAGTGTCATGGAAACGAGGAACTTAAAACATGAAAACATAAAACATTCTTCTTAAACACTTGAAAGGCTTATCCTTATGTTCATCCTAGGTTCATTACTACATCTCATAACCTAGGGACATACATCAAAAGAAAGGGGTGAGCAGAAGGCTCAGTAAGGGAAACAAGGGGAAACATTTAACATGTGAACTTGAGATACATCAATAAAGTCATGAAGAAGAACTTTAAGGCATGAGAAAGAAATCATGAGGCATATCATAATAAAAAAAATGTATTTCATAACTTGAAGATGTGGCTACAACATTTAACTTATAAAATCATGAACATATCACCAAGGTTCATCCCCAAGGTTTCATTTGAAAATTACCAAAGTTATTCACCAAGGTACCGTTAAAATTGTAATCTCTAGTGGTTACATCATTACCCAATGCATTGGAGCGCTATCAGGGTGCACCCTTAAATTTGTCTTTATCATCATGTGAGCCCCATATATCATCATCAAACATTTCATAAATAACCCATATAGCATAAAATAAATGGGTTTCATTTCATAATCATAACATTTTAAAAACTGCTTTTAAGACATGATCTTTATGTCATTTTAAACCCACGGAAAAATGAAAGAAGGTTTCATGTATGTAAGTCTCAGTATTAAAATAGAACATTTTGATATATATGTGAATACCCATATAGAAGAAAGAGATTTGATTATTCACTTAATAAAATAATAGAATTTGAGAAAAAGATAAAGACAGTTTGAGACAAAAAATCTGCAGCATAACGACTATGTTTCGGAGTTTTAGAAAACAGTGAAAAGAGAGGGGACATGGGTCACCCACTCATAAATGATCCATAAAACAGTAGAGGGACAGAATATAATGGATATAAGAACATGGTAATGAAATTTGAAAGACATTCCATATGAAATGAAAAACATTGAATGAAGACAAAAATAAGATTTCTCTTATGAAAATTCGGTAGCCTAACAACGTCATTTAGAACTTCAAAAAAATGAATTGACGAGATCAAATAGGGACTCTCATCATATGAACATAAAAGATAAGTATGATTGATATAGATATCATACCCCAAAATAATAAAAAGGAACTTGAAAGACTTTACATGAAAATAGATCTTGAAAACGAGAAGGGTGAAAGAATCCCTTAAAAATTCAACAGCCTGACGGCGCCCATTAAACATTCTTAAAATGAATTGATGAGAGCAAGAGGGGGACTCTCATCATATGAACATGAAAAGGACAGTAGTATGAATATAAAAGAACATCCCCAAAATAAGAACTTGGGGCTTAAAAGAAATGACATAAACGAGAGTACTTGAAAAGGAAAGAGAGAGGTAGGATCCCTTACCTTAAAACGTAACTCTTAAAACTCAAAGGTTGGGACCTTGAGGGCTTGGGGGCACCTTGGGAGGACTCTTTGGGAGGTAATGAGACCAGAGCTTTGTTGGGGGAGAGTTGGGAGTGAAAAATAAAGGAGGAAAGGGTGGGTATTTATAGGGAAAGTGAGGGGACAAGGCATTAATGGCCAAGAGACACCTCATTGGTGGTTTTGGCAAAACCATGAGCTCGCCTATGGTATTTGCCCATGGTTTTAGCCACATGGGACCCCTTATACAATAATTCATCCTCTTTAGTCGTTCATCCCTTAAAATATCTCATCACATCATCATGATGCAGTTATGATGTCATTAAACACCCGTAACTTAAAAACAATATTTTCACTATTCATCGAAGATTCAACTTTCTAAGAAAAATCCCGAAATTTCACCTTAACCAAATATCAATGCTATGATTTCAAAAATGAACTCCATTTTATAAAAAAAAATCTAAATATTTTTAATTTAATTTTTAAATAAAAACATTATTCACAAAAAATTCATTTTTTTCAGAAAAAATCCCCAAAATTTACCTCAACATAATATCGATGCTCTGAGTTCAAAAATAAAGTCCATTTTATAAAAATAATTTTCTAAATATTTTTAATTTAATTTTTAATTAAAAAACATTATTTACCCGAAAAAAACTAATACTTGACTAATAATTTATGAAACCGTTATTTAACCATTTTATTGAATCACATTACTTAATCAATGTGCCTAAATTATATTAATATTTTCTTCAAGTGAGATTATTAATCCCTTTGGTCACATTACTAATCCTAAGCGTAAAATCACTATTCATAATTTACTATTAATCAAAAATTAAGTTGATCTCATTAGACTCTAAATTTCTTACTGAACATAATTGTAGAAGACTATTTTTTTAAAATCATTACACATAATTAATTATTTAAGGTTTACATAAATATTTTCAAATATCTTTTTTCTATAATTCATCAAAAATTTACATCCTAAAATTATCCGGACATTTGAAAATTTACAACTTCACTAAAGGAAGAAATCGTAATTTTATTTATCCCAAAGGATTACACAAAGAAGCTACGGTCTCGTCACATAGCCCCTTATAACACCAGCATATGACCTAAGTGTAAGGTGTGATATGGTGAGAGAATCTGAGGGAGGATCAGATAACATTGCCCTAGTAGTAATCTCCACTAACTTGAACTTCTCCCGTAGGTGGTTCCGTTCAAGCTTGACACGCTGGAGTTCAGCTTGGGCTTGTTCCAAAGTGAAGCCCAAATATGTCACCTCCTTCCCAAGCTCTGATAAGTGGGCTTTATAAGGTTCGAGTCTACTGGATGAAGCCATCGACTCTTCTTTATGCATTAACCATTAACATCTCTATTAAATCGTTTAAGAGTAAATTAAAATACTATTCAAAAATTTTGGGTCGTTACAAAACCACACCAAAACACTACCAAAGAAATATTAGCAACCCTAGAGACATTTATAACACCACTTTCAAGTGCTATAAAATCACCTTGAATAATACCACGAACGATACAATGAAAACACCCATTTTCATAAAATGCTCTCAAGAAGTATAACAAAGTTTTACACACCGAACCTATTTCAAAAACCCCCTTACAAGGCCCACGTGACACTAAGGCATTAAAAAACAGAATTTTTAGCCCCTTTCAACAACTAAAAAATCAATTTCATATTTAATAAAACTACCACAAAAGATACCACATGTGTTACATTCGAAAAGTTCACAACTTCAACAAAAATGCAATTATAAAATTAAATGCTTAACCAAATCCCTCAAAAACGGTTTTCACACCACACAAAGCATATAGGGAACATTAAAAACTAGAAAAACAAGAAAAATAAATCATCAAGGAATGGTTAACCATGGAATCACCTACCTTTAAGTCGAAACCCTCAAATATTGGCGTGAAACATCAAACACACCATTGCCGCACCACAAGTGAAGAGAAACCTAAAATCTCAATATTACGCCAAAACGACACCTTTTCAAACCCTAGGTTAGAACCTTAACTTCTGGACACTTTGGAACATCAAGAAAAAGGGATGAAACCCTAAGGAAATGGAAGAAATGGAAGGGAGGAACACTTGATGGAATCTTGGAGAAATCACCCTAAATCCACCAGCATCTGAATTTTCAAATAGCCAAAAATTAAAGGTAGGTTAGAAAAAGGATGAAGAGATCATTTAGAAACCAAAATGGGGGAAAAAGAGTGAGAAATTAAGGAGTTACGAAGGAATCAATTTACCTCTTCAAATCTGGACGATTTGAGAAGCCCTATGACAGTCTGACCTAATTCGTGATGAACCCGAGCTCCAAAGAGGGGAGAATGGTAATGGGCTTGCATTTAAGGATGTTAGCTTCGAGTGGGAGTTGGAATCACCGAAAAAGAGTAAAAATGAATATGTTATTAGATAAACAATATTTATTTTTAAAACTGAAAATGGGCTTCTGGGTAGGCCCAATTCCTTAAATAAAATCCCAAATCCACCATTATTATGGATTCCTAAATGGCTCAAATTAATATGGTTGTATTAATAAGTCAGGGGAGGCAAAGTGGGAATTTGAATGGATGAAAAATGTTGAAAAATGAAGAAGTTATAAAGGAAAAAAATTTATTTTTAAATCTGGAATTGGGCTCATGGTTTGACCCAATTCATGAAAACTCACCCATTCCTCCAAAAAAGTATGAGAAACCCCCAAAACAAAGAAATGATGGAAATTAAATTAAAAATACATTTAAAATAAGAAATTTCTATGACAATTATCCCCACCATAAAACTTTCCTCCCTCGGAAATCCACAATAAGGCTAAAAGAAAAAGCCAAACCCAATCGAAAGGCCAAAATATACTCATTTGCCAAGCTTCTCCTCCCAAAGGCCAAAACACCTCCAGTGATAAATTAGGGAAGGAACACTCTCACAAACCAAAAATTACACCACTCTCCTGAAATGATTAAGCACATTCAAACTTTATCCCAAAAGAAAACTCCTCAATCTCCATCTGATCAAGATTCTAGAAATTTTCCCAAATGAACAACAACAATGAACAAGGTTAAACTTACCTTTCTTTAACCAAATTGTTGGGTGTTCTCCAATCCCAATGTTTACCCAAGGAATATGTAGGTAGTTATATAGATAAGAACAAGACTACCTACCGCCATGCCAAGATCAAAGACCAAACTGAGTTACTGGTATGAGGAGACACAAATGGGCTCCCCACCATAAGAGACAACTTAAATTTTTCCCGAGATAGAATCGGGACACTAACAGGGGGAGGCCCAAATGGACTCCCTAGTACAAGGGGTAGACTTCAATTATACATTTCCAAAATAACATACATGAGTCCCATGGTGTGTCTCCCCACCTAAAGAACCAACCATCTTAACTGACTAGCATGGGCTGACACAGAAAGACCCCAAAATTAAAGAGTTGGCACAGCTGCACAGTTAGTCCGCACGGTTTGGGAAACCGTGCACTAATCATGGGGATCATTTTGTTTGCATGGCCTCCTAGAACACAGTCACTATTAATTGTGCAAAAACCATGTGCTCAACCTATCTAGCCAATTTCCCAACCATGCTCTAAAAACTCAAAGGAAAACAATGGGGAAAAGAATGACATTGGGCGATAACATGGACACGAGGCCCTCCACCTCTTTCCACCGAACAGGAAAAATAGAAGAAAGATGAAGACACTAGTGGTTTAAACTCTTACCATATTTCATACTGAGGATAGGACTTTGTATAAGGGTTTGAATGGCCTTGGGATTTCCCCTGACTACGCGCCATCTTCTCTCCAGGACCTATGGCTGGAGCTCAAATGATTGAAGCATCTTTGGCCTCACAGTTAGGCATTGGAAACCCCCAAATAGAACTTCTTCCGGTGCTACAAACAACTACACCACAATCCCTGGTAAGTTTACCAAGACATGACACAATCCACACTCTCTTTACCCTAACTCGACATTTCACTGATACAAGGGATCAGAAAATTCACACACATCACACCTTGTTTCTTCAGGTGAGAAACAATAAAAGGGGAGGAAACATATAAATACCTTCCTCTATGATAGAGGATTTGAAGTTTTTTCCAAGGGATGCATACTCCCAACATAACAGAGACCCTCAGAGGATTTCATGACCTTCACCTTTATAGTCAAATGAGAACATGACATCACAAGGCATTACCGAACAAGACCATTACGATTGATAGAAATAATACATGGAAAGGGACCTTATGCCAAGTCCCCAAACAACACACAATTCTAGAAGGTGGCCATAATGGCCTCTCATGACTAGATTTCCCACACTGGTGGTTTAATGTGAACTCCTACTTCAAAGAGACTATGAAGGACCTAGATGCCCTCTTAGACACCATCCAAACACTCATCCACACTAACAACCCCAAACCACTTCCACCTTCGACGAATCAGGCAACATAAGAAACTATGGTCTCTTTCAACCTTCCACAATCACTCTCCCGCAACAAGAGTATCCTCAAACCCAAAATGAAAGGGTGTAGACTCATTCTAAAAAGTTCAAGAAAAGATTCCATACATTGATCAACTGTAGGATTTTCCAACGGTGAAACAATCCGGGTTGCACTTCAGTTGTGAACTAACCCTTAATGGGGGTGTACCTTATCCAACGAGAGAACCCAAGGACCCAACCAACCCGGTCCATTGATTATGAAATACCACAACTAGATCCAAAAAAATGGGGGGAACCACCATAAAGGCTTCCCAAAATTTTCTCTGAAGAGACAACTAACTACCCCTTCAACCCAGCTTACTGACCAAACACAAACCCAAAACACCGTTCAAACAAGAGGGGTTCTTGGACTCAAAACATTCCACAACATCAACATTTACAAAAACACATAATACACACAATCCCAAAACACTCATCAATACATCAAATTTTCATTTTAAAAACATTTATTTGAAAACAAACGGTTCAGTGGTTAGCGTATCCACCAATGGTACCCTATGGGCCCCACACATGCATGTTTTCATGCCACACTGGGCACCCTCCTCATATTCATCCCGACACTCATCCAGCCATTCCATTAACCATTTATCATACCATATAACCCCTTTCATGTGGTATCTCACGAAAATACAAAAGGTTAAAACAAAAACTCTTTCCACTTTTCAAAACCAAAACAATCAACCAATACTTCATTTTTCTCAATACTACTAACCACGAAATCGAATCCAAATTACCTCTTACAAAACTTTTCAAAAAGGCACAATAATTCAAATAAAAACTCACTTTCAAGTCATACATGTGAATTTCAAAACATCTCATCCCATTAAAACACCTTTCAACAGCTTAGAAAACTCTATTGGAAACACTTTTTCAAAACCAACTTCAACACACTTCTTGGTTTCAAAAGAGGTGTAAACACACCATTTTACTAATTCAAAAAAACCCTGAAATTTTAGTTCCACCATTTCAAAACTAAAACCCTTCCCTCTTTATTTGAAAATCATTTCACAAAAACCTTACGCTTCTTAAAATAATGTCATTTTTACTTTAAACCCAAACTTTCAAGATTTAAAACTAAAGGACACAAGACAATGCGAGGGGGAACTAGCTTTGGTGGGTGACTTGGACATATAGTTGGAGGCCATACGCCAATCACTTCACCATCACAGAGAGTGTTCTAGGGAAATATCACTGGCTCCAGATCGCTTTCCAGGCCCTGTGAGCTCATTGAGACCATTACCCAACTCTCTTTTCACTTCCCCTAATCATCATCAAACCAAAAAAACCAAAGGAATTAGATAAGTCCTGACATCCCATGGTGAATTGAATCTCATCATGAGGTGTGGGGATCAGGCACACTACCCATAACTAGAATTCCAAGTCCCGACAATCCTAACTCCAGACTATCCTTACTATTCCCCAAATAACATGATCCAAACAGTTAACATAAACCTCATTCGATACCATTTTGTCACAAACTGAATCTGATCACCATCAAAACCGGCACCCAACCCGACCCGTGACAAGGCCCAAAGGGAATTTCCAATCCCCACGGACTAGCACAAATGTCTGGGTATCATAAACTAAAAATTGGGAATGATTTACCCAAGTTTATGAACTTAAAAGAACAAATGAATCCAATAAAATGAATCTGGATTTTTCAAACCAAACAATCTTTTAAAAAAATTCAGAACTGAATTACATTGTTTAAAACAACTCACAAAGACTATAACAAGGGTAAAAAACCAAAAAAACAGACCATGAACCCTCGTGGCAAGAGGCACCTCCCTCAAACCATCTCCACAAGACATCACCACCAAGAACCTGCTAGAAACCCGAACCACTGGCACTATAAACTTTACCCAACCTGCGACATAAAAAAACCAATTCTACTTACACCCAAAGGTGTAAGTAGAGTGTGAACCAAAGCCCAGTAGGATACAACCACTAAGAGATTCCATGTGATAAACATACAAAGATGAAAAACATGCAAGTTTTCAAAAACATGTAATTTCTAGTTACAATTTCTAAAAGATTCAACTTTATTTATAAACACTTTTAACATAAATGTAAAAGCTACTGAATTTTACAGACAAATATATCATATGCCAACAGTAAGTATAAAGGATCTAATGAGCACAAGCAATAGGAAATAACCACTAGGCACTAGCTAGTTGTGGGTCTCAGGTACCTCATATCTCGGTGAGTAACCATCACAAATATTCATTCTCGTGTACGAGCCACTAGTAGGAAACATACACATAACCTAGTGGTCCCCAATCATCATCATCATCATAGTTTAGTTAGAGTTGTAAGCATCAAACTTGCTAAGTGAAACTGAGGCCAAACAACACGGATTTACTAGAATACTAGTACACGACCACCCACCTAGATACCCGAGTTTTCCCCTTGCGTTCAAATATGTTCAACAAGTCAAGAAATATACTTTTTACATGAAAATATCATTTCCACATCACAAATTCACCAAACAGCCCACATGTATACGACACAAGTCACAAAAGTCCACTTTTCATTCAAATTGATTTTGAAATCCAACTCACACCAAAATAACCCACAACACTTTTCACATTTCATTAATAATTCCACAAATCCATTAAACAATTTTATAAAACCATTCCAAGACATTCCAACTCACATAAAAGCCCAATCACATGTTACATAATACCCTTTTCATAACCAAAATCCATTTTACACATCACACTCACATGAAACATTCTACATCACTTTCACATCTCTTACACACTTTAGTAAATCCTTCAAACATTTTTATAAAAAATTTACAAGATGTAACACATCACAAAACATCCAATTTCACATTTAAAATGTATCATTTCAAAATATACACACTTCAAAACAGTTTTCCAATATGTTTTCACCTCTTACATAAATCACTAAATCATTCAAATCTTTCATAAAACAATTCTAAAGAGTATACCCAAACTTTGCTCATAAAACCCATTTCAAAACCATATTTCCAGGACAAAACCACAACAAAACACTACCAAAGAAGAATTGGAATCCCTAGATACATTTATAAAACCACTTTCAAGTGCTATAAAATCACCTTGAATAATACCACGAAAGATACAATGAAAACACCCATTTTCATAAAATGCTCTCAAGAAGTATAACAAAGTTTTACACACCAAACCTATTCCAAAAAACCCCTTACAAGGCCCACATGACACTAAGGCATTAAAAAAACAGAATTTTCAGCCCCTTTCAACAACTAATAAATCAATTTCATATTTTATAAAACTACCAAAAAAGATATCACATGTGTTACATTCGAAAAGTTCACAACTTCAACAAAAATGCAATTATAAAATTAAATGCTTAACCAAATCCCTCAAAAATGGTTTCACACCACACCAAGAATACGGGGAACATGAAAACCTGAAAGAAAAAAAGCAAACTAAATCATCAAGGAATGGTAAACATGGAATCACCTACATTTTGAGTCGAAACCCACGAATCTTGGTGTGAAACATCAAATGCACCACCGCCACACCAAAAGGAAGTGAAGAGAAACCAAAAATATCAATATTACACCAAAAAGACACCATGTCAAACCCTAGGTTCTAACCCTAACTTCTGGACACTTTGGAAAAGAAAAATGGATCAAACCCTAAGGAAATGGAAGAAATGGAAGGGAGGAACACTTGATGGAATCTTGGAGAAATCGCCCTAAATCCACCAGTATCTGAATTTTCAAATAGCCAAAAATTCAAGGGAGGTTATAACAAGGATGATGAGATAATTTAGGAACTGTAATGGGAGAAAATAGTGAGAAATGAATGAGTTATGAAGGAATCAATTTACCTCTTCAAATCTGGACGATTTGAGAACCCCTATGACGGTCTACCCTAATTCGCGATGAACCCGAGCTCCAAAGAGGGGGGAAAGGTAATGGGGGAACACCTAAGGATGTTAGATTCGAGTGGGAGGTATAATCACCTAAAAAGAGTAAACATGAATATGTTATTAAATAATAAAAAAATTTAAAACTGGAAATGGGCTTCTGGGCAAGCCCAATTCCTTAAATAAAAACTCAAATCCACCATGATTATAGATTCCTAAATGGTCCAAATTAATATGGTGGTATTAATAGGTCAGAGGAGGCCAAGTAAGAATTTTAATGGATGAAAAATGTTGAAAAATGAAGGAGTTATAAAGGAAACAAAATTTATTTTTAAATATGGAATTGGGCTCACAGTTTGGCCCAATTCATGAAAACTTACCCATTCTTCCAAAAAAGAATGAGAAACCCCAAAAACAAAGCAATAATGGAAATTAAATTAAAAATACCTTTAAAATAAGTAATTTTTGTGACAATTACCCTGCAGTATGTGGCCATTTTGTTGGATCTCCCCATCGATGGTGCGGCTCTAACAGGCCGAGTAGGAGTAGATTTTCCAGAGCTTGTTCATAGACTACTGGGCATAGATGTCCCTGATGATGTCAGGACCATCGTCGATGGTAGATTATGCATGCATTGGTTAGACCAGCACTTCACACTGTTATCATAGGATGTTGATGAGATCACCGTGCTACGATTTGCACATGCATATATTTTGAGGCTGATCGGTGGAACACCTTTTGTTGATCACTCCACTACTTCTGTACATTTGATGTATTTATCTTTTTTGGAGGATTTGGACGAGACAGACTAGTATAGCTGGGGGTATGCTTGTCTAGAAAATACATACAGGGCGTTATGCAGTGCATTTCGCATCAATAAGATACAGATCACAGGATGCATGGTTCTTCTACGGATGTGGGTATGGGAGCACATCCCTCGTTTAGATCTACATGCTCGTGTGTCATTACTAGCAGATATTGTAGCAGAGGCTTCGCGTGGACATTGGTATGTTATTCATTCCTTATATTGTCTAACTTAATTGTATAACTTTATATTATGAAATGTAAATATAACAGTATTATCTACAGGTGGAGTCATGCACATCAACATTCAGATTCCCCCAAACACGACGCCCACGCCTACCGACTTATGTTGGACAGCATTCGACCGCACGATGTAAGTGATTATTATTTATATCGTTAAATCTTTATTCTTTATTGTACATGTATTCATTTATTAATTGATTATTTATTTTTTCTTTCAGATTTTATGGATTCCATATACAGATTCTATTTTCCAGAGTCTTCCACCGTATTGTACGGCGATGCTTGCTATCGGCTTCTACAGGGTTCCATTGATTCATTTTCATATAGTCGAGTAGCATCAAACCGATAGAGTTATGAGGCAGTTCAGATTCTTCCAGCCTGTTCTTGACCCGTCCAGTCAGTTAGATTCACTAAATTCCCTGAAGATGCCAGAGGAGAGATTTTGATTGGAGGAGATACCATGCCAAATATATTGATTTATGGGACAGACAACAGGAGTTTTCGTTGCGAGGGGAGGGGAAAATATGTTTTCATTTGGTGAATCAGATGGATTACACATCTTGGTACTACAGGTCCCCAGTCAGATTTCTGACACGACACGGCTGAGGCTTTCATGAGCTGGTATACATAGTTCCTTCCACTGTGCGGTAGAATTTTTATTCGTATTACTTAACGATGTAATTTGTTTTTATAGGATGCTCGTATCTTTCATCTACTTCACATGTCTGGTCTATTATAGAGCATCGGATTTGACCTGTCTTATTTTCACAGCCTTGTGAAACAGTTGCTTCCTTCGATGGATGAGATTTATCACGGCATTTTCTTTGATCCACCACATGCTGAGGAGGTTGCGGATCCTATTGAGCCTCATATAGATATACCAGGGGTGACGAACCTATTATGGATCTTGTTGTTCCATAGGAGGAGGATGTTTAGATTGATCAGTCAGATGATGTTGTTCCACAGGAGGAGGGTGTTCAGAATGATCAGTCATATGCTCCTCCAGCTTCTCAGGCTCAACCACAGGTAGATATAGATGTTGACTGGGTTGAGCTGGATTCTTTATTACAAATATCCACAGCACAAAAACCATCTTCTTTCCATGTTGGTAAGTGTTCCAGCTGGCCTCCACTATCCTTAGATGCATGGCAGGGTATAGATGGTGCGACTGTACACCCACCGCCTGTCACATAGGAGGATGTGGAGGTGGGTGCTGAGGATGATGCGCAACGTACGCCAGAGCGAAGACAGAGACAGACACGATGTGGACATGTCTAGTATACACCTGGCTGTGGGACATAGGATCATCCACTCCAGAGGCATAGATTATGTTGACTTTTGATTTACGATACATTATGTATGTGCGTTACTATTAGCATTTATAGAGTTCAACTTTTTTTAATGAGTGTCTTACTGTCATCAAATTATCTTCCAAAATTAATAATTTCTATTTGGTATTTATTAATAAATATTAATACTCTAGATGAAAAGATTCATGAACATCAAGAAATCTTGAAAAATATTATTGATCTCAATGATTTCAATCCAAAAAACATAGAACGTGATTCTTTGTTTAAAAAAATTAAATTCCATGAATAATAATTTCAATGAATAATGGATAATTGTGAAGAGTACAAGATTATGATTGAAGATCAGAAAAACCACAATATGAGATGTATGGAATTAGAAGTTCATTTTTCTAATTTTGAGAAAATACATATTCAAACATTATAAAAGGATACATGTTCTACTGGTACACAATTTTTACTGGAGGATTTTACTGTTAAAATACCTCCATCATGTGATAAAATTATGGACATTATGAAAAAGATTGATTTCATATTCTTCCAAAATAAGAAACAATCTTTAAGAGGGTTAAGAAGGTGTTAGCATATGTATATCAATTAGAATTAAATCTAATTACTGTAGAAAGTGATTGTAATTGAATTAATCAAATACATAAAAAAAATTCCTCTAAAAAATTGATGAATTTTTTTTATTTAATATTTCTATCAAATGCATGAAGGGGGTTCACACATCCTACATAAACTGAATAAAGGATGTGTGAACCCCGTTCATGCATCCTAGTGACGGTATATGCGTGAAGGAGGTTCACGCATCTTTTATTGAATCTGTGAAGGATGCGTGAACCTCATTCACGCATCTTTTATCGAATCTATGAAGGATGTGTGAACCCCGTTCAGGCATCTCTCCGCGCCTAAGATGCGTGAATAGGGTTCAAAAATATTGAGACATATTTTTAAAAATATATCTATCCCTATCCCTTTTCTATAAAAAAAACCCATATATAAAAATAACAACGGCCATGCCAAGTCATAATGGAAAAACAATTGAGCCGTCAGGCACAACAGTTGAGGGAAACTGACATAACAACTCACGAGAGGTATGCGGATCATGAAACCAATGAACGGTGAAGATAAAATATAACAATCATGAAGGAGTCCCTGTAGGCAGATAAGGCAGGGCACATGGAGTGCCCAGATTGGATATTGTCACATTAACACAGATCACACATAAAATAATAGTGAGAAAACATAACAAAAAATGCATATATGGAAAACTTCCATCAAATGGAAGTAATCAACATCCATGATCAAATGTTGCAAAGTAATAATATACTTGTCGGCAGAATTTTCCACAGATGGTGCAACCCCTTCTTTGGTCAAAGGAGGTGGGCTGGTGGTAGATGGTGGGTGTCCAACCCCACCCAATCTTCCAGTAGGAGAAGGAAAGGGGAAGGGGTGAGAAGGTCTATAAAAAGAGGCTCTCCCCTCTTCCAAAGATCATTTCATCATCGGTTCCAACACCACTAGCAGATCTTATATTCGAGCGGTGTTTAGTGAGGCAGTTTCCCCATTTATTCAAGAGAGATTTTATGAGGGTTTTCTCCTTCTAATAGTGAGAGAGTGTGTACCCACTTTTACTCATAGTGATTCTTCTATTTGCCTGTGGTTTTTTACCCCTTCCATTTGGGAGGTTTTCCACATTACATCTAGTGTCCCTTTTATTTCTGCATTTTGCACTTTATTTTATCTCATGATTATCGCTGCTCCGGTGGTACAATCATTTACGGTCCTAAAAATACTTAGATATATAATGATGGCCCAACACCACCGCAACCCAAAAAAAGCTCATAGAAAAGGATGAACCAATTTTGCATGTAATAAATATAAAATATATTTGATTGCATGGCAACAATGAATCAGGTTTCACATACATAAACAATCTCATCTCATTTAATATTTAAAATTGCAACTTGACAATGCTCAATCTGGAGACCACACAGAGACTCAGAGGGGCACCTACCAGTGAACTATACCACGAGGCTTATCCCATCTAATAATTTTTCCAATGACCAAATCTTCTACAAATATGATATGTGCATATATCTCCATGACTTGTTGGGTATTAAAACACCAATAACACCCCAAAATCCCACCCAAAATCCGACCACCATACTCACGTAGAAACCAGTCGAGTGGGTGATGTCCCCAATTTCATCTCTTCCTTCATTTCCAGATATGTGTTGGCATGGATGGGGTGGTTTCCGGTCAATGGAGGCCCATATAGATGGTTTCCCATGAATCCAGACTCATTCATTCTCTAAATTTGTGTCCCCGTGGGGATTTTTCCAATCAAGTTATTATGGGATATGTCCAAGTAGGTCAGAGAATACAAGGCAGTGATGGTGGGTGGGATTTCTCTGGAGAGATCGTTCCATGAAAAATCCAGGGATTCCATCCTTCCCATCTCCCCTATGTCTCTGGAGATGTTCCCTGTAAGATTATTTATCGACAAATTCAAGAATGACAAGGAAGCGAGGCATGTTATCTCCCTCGGGAATTATTCCTTCAAATTCAGGGTTGTAATCCTACCTAACCACCTGGGAATTCTTCCTTCAAATTCATTCATGCCCACGTCAAGAATGAGAAGGTACTTGCTATTCAGCAGGGACGACGAGATTTCACCAGACAACCTATTTCCCCTCAAGTGCAAGGTGAAGACCGACTCTGCAAGCCCCAATGAGACTGGAATGCTCCACATCAGTTTGTTGTTTTCTAAAACTATATCTACCATCCCTGGCCAGCATGCCCAACAATTCAGGATGTTGCCCGTAAAATGATTGTCCAAAAGATAAAGGGCAGATAGTGGCATTTGGTTTCTCATTCCATGGCAGAGGAAAGGGAAAAGTGAGCCTGATAGTAAGTTCCAAGAAAGATCGAGAATGCCAAGAGGAGGAATAGCTTTTGGAATCGATCCATTGATTTTATTGTAGGGCAGCCACAGCCCCTGCAAAGATGGTAAGCTCCAGAGACAAAGTGGTAGGATGCCTGAAATTTGGGCATTGTACATGACTAAATATTGTAAACTGTGTTGAGAGCAGACCCACATGGGAAACCCTGGCCCCAACAGCCACGACCCTAGCTGGAGCACTGTCAGGTTAAATGGAGGAACCCATTGTGATGGTAC
Source organism: Viscum album (assembly GCA_963277665.1). Lineage (NCBI taxonomy): Eukaryota > Viridiplantae > Streptophyta > Magnoliopsida > Santalales > Viscaceae > Viscum > Viscum album. Next base: position 2,127,549,808 of record OY728143.1, on the reverse strand, counting down.
TCTAAGTGAGAACATGTTTCTACAGGCCCACAAAGCCCTCAAGCTAGTGAGATTTTTCAAGTGAACTTCAGACACAACACCGTCTAATGAGTTCATATCAAACTCCAACACTTGAAGATTCTCCAACCCTCCAACTAATTCGGGAAGAGACCCACTAAACATATTGTTAGAAACTTCAAGCATTCTTAGCAAATGAAACCCACCCAAAGAAGCAGGGAGACAACCAGAAATGTGATTGCCCTGGAGAACGAGGGACGCAAAATTTTTCATTTGAGCAGCCAACTTATCCAAAGCATCGTGGAGGGGACCATGCAGTTGAGTGTAACTCAAATCCAATAATGTCAGTGCATTTGAAAAACACCCAACCGATAGGTTACCTATGACCACTGATGCTGCTACTTTCATACTCATTCCTCTCAAATCAAGTTCTGAGAGATTTCATAGTTATTGAAAAGACAAAGGTAATTTACCTTCTAGGTTATTACTTGAAAGTTTAAGTACATACAGAGAAGATAGATTTTCTATGGTATCACAGAGAGTGCCACTCAACCTGTTGAATGAGAGGTCAAGATACTCGAGAGCAATAAAATTACATACCCAATTGGAGATGGATGAATTAAAAATGTTTCCTATTAAATCTAGGTATCTCAAAGCATACATATTCCAAATACCTGTAGGAATTGAACCGGTAAAACTATTGTAGCTTATGTCAAGATAGACCAAGCCATTGAGCTCGAACAACCAACTCATTGCATCACCTCCAAAATCTTTCATGCTCAGGTCAAGAAAGGGAAGGGATGATGAGAAATTGACATAACTTGGAAAGACAGGAGAAGGTGGTGGTAAGTTGCAAATAGACAAATGCAGCTCCATTAAATTATGCAACATGCTTACCGATTCCTCCCACTCAGCTCCACATTCGAGTTGTGGTGGGGGTAATCGCGAAAACAACCCCCAACGCAACAACTGTGGATCACTGAATAAACAGGATAACTCAAAATTAACATTTATAACAGAAATTAATATCTAATTCACTGCAATTGGCACAAAATGAAATTGGAAAGCAGCGAATAATAGTGAAAATGCGAACAACAATGCAAAAGAAAGTAAAACAGGCAATGACACCAAGATTTACGTGGTTCAGAACCCTTTTGGGCCTTACTCCACGACAACAACACCACCACACCCATTTTTATTATTAAATGTTCAAAGAAAACAAATTACAAAGGGGAAAATGACACTAGCACAATCTACCAGCAGCAATAACTCTATACGGATTCAAAACAGTAAGAAAATTTGTACAAATCTGAACAAAAAAAGGATAAATACTCACAATGCCGAACCCTGATGGGCCTGGTTGTCCAGATCACTTCAAGTAAAAGGCTTTGAGTTGTTGCAGGACCGGCACGCCGGATTTGGAGGGCCACCACGGTCAGAAACACCTGAAACTACAACATCGCGGCCAAAAAGGAACAGATTTTAAGCGAGGACAGAAAAACTCCAATCTTGAACCACTGCGGTCAGAGGACGCCAGATCTGGACCGGTGCGGATGGGAGATGGCTGGATCTACAACACTGCACCCGAAAGACTCCTCCGACGGCAAAGGGCGATGTCTAGCGGTAAAAACCAGCTGCGTGAGGGTCTCCTCCAACAACGCAACCAGCGGTAGTGATGAAAACACGCAGAACTCAGACACTCTTCTCCGACGATGCACCTAAAAGGTGATATTTTTTTCTCTCCCTCGGATAAAACCCTCTACAAGGGAAGAAGAAGAAAACCGCAACCCTAACAAAGCATAACCACTTATGGAATTGGGAAGCCAAGATTATTTGAGTGGCAGAATAGATCAACGACTAGAATTATTTGAGCAATAGAAAATAAATGAAAAAATGCATGTAATAAAAAAATGAAAAAAAGGGTGGTGACAATTTAATATGAAAATAAAAAATAACAAATCTCTACCATTTTCATATAAAATTGGCGATGTTCTTACACCTACAGTTATTCAAGAGTATCCAAGTTTAAGATATCTAAACAATGTCTGAACTTAGATAAAGTAACAACATTAGTCAAACTATCAGCTGGATTTTCATCCATGTGTATCTTAGTGACACACACTGCTCCACTTTCAATAACCTCTCTAATAAAATGAATCTTAATGTCTATGTGCTTAGACCTACCATGGCATACTATGTTTTTAGATAGATAAAGGGCAGACTGAGAATCACAATGCACAGTAATAATATCATTACTAATACTAAGTTCAGAAATCAAACCCTTAATCCATATGGCTTCTTTAATGGCTTCTGTCAGTGCAATGTACTTGGCTTTAGTGATCGAGAGGGCCACCATCGACTGCAAATTGCACTTCCATGATTTAGGTCCTCCACATGCATTAAAGACATAACCAGTTAGTGATTTCCTAGTATCAACATTTCTAGCAAAGTCAGAGTCAACATAACCAGTCACTAATTTAGATGAATTAACATTATTACCATAGAAAATTGAAAGAGATAAAGTAGAAGAAATGTACCTCAACAACCATTTAAGAGCATGCTAGTGAAGCCTGCCCGAATTTTCCATAAACCTGCTCAAAGTACAAATAGAAAAAGAAACATCTGATCGAGTACAAATCATAGCATACATAATACTACCCACTACATTAGCATAGGGGATTCTACTCATGTATTCAATATCAGAAGTTGTGGAAGGTGACTGGGATAAAGACAATTTAAAATGTTGGTCTAAAGGAACACTAACACGCTTCAAGGAATCAAACAAATATCTCTTAAGCAATTTAAGGATATATGCATGTTGAGATTCATACAGAAGTCTATGCTTCCTATCCCTGACAATTTCCATGCCCGGAATTTGCTTAGCACAACCTAGGTATTTTATTTCAAAAACCGAATTCAATTTCATTTTCACATGGGTGATTAATTTCATGTCACTACACATGAGCAACATGTCATCTACATAAAGCAGTAAATAAAACATGCATTTTTTAATAGATTTAAAATATACACATGTGTCAAACTGACTCCTGTTGAAACCATTTTCAATCATAAAAGAATAAAACTTCTTGTACCATTTTCTAAAAGCTTTTTTCAATCCATATAATGATTTATTAAGAAAACAAACTTGATTAGATTTAAATTCATGTTCAAAACTAGTAGGAGGCTTCATGTATAACTTTTCATCTAAATCACCATACAAGAAAGCGGTTTTGACATCTAGCTGTTCTATATGCAAATCTAACTGTGTAGAAACACAAGAATAATTATTATAGAAGAATGTTTCACTATAGGAGAAAAAATTTCTGAATAATAAATTCCTTCTCTTTAAAGGAAATATTTGGCTATAAGCCAAGCTTTAAATTTAATTTTATTCCCTATAGTACTGTATTCTTTCGTTTTGTATATCCATTTATAGCCAATCACCTTGGAAGTAGGTGGTTTATTGACTGTGGACCAAGTATGGTTCTTTCTTATGGATTTCATCTCATCTTCCATAGTTGAAATCCAATACTTAGAGTTGCTTTCATTGACAGCTTGATTGTATCTTTGGGGATATTCTCCACCAAGATCCACTGCCACATTGAAGGAAAAGGCAACCATGTCAACATGGTTGTACCTAGGAGGAGGTCTAATGAATCTCCTCTACCTATCCCTAGTGAGTTGATAACCCCTAAGGTCATTAGAGCTCCACCATCAGGAGCATCATGAGAATCAAACCCAGATTCTGGCTCAGGCTGAGAAAGGGGTACCTGAGAGGTAGAGGGAGTCTCAACAGGAGACTCACTAACACTAGGAGGACCAACCTCAAGATCCCTCCTCTGGGAAGGACCCTCACTATCATCAGTTGGAGGTTGGACTCTAGCAAGAATGGACTCTTGAAATACCACATCTCGGCTAATTATGAACTTTTGAAATCTAGGTTTATCTACCCAAAGTTCATATCCCTTTCACCCAAATAGGATATCCTATGAAGATGCACTTGATTGCTCGGGGCTCAATTTTATCATCCTTGACATGAGCATAAGCAGTGCACCCAAACACTCTAAGATGTCTATAGGACGGGGGTGATTGCTCCAAAATTCAACCAGAGTCTTAAAGTCATTGGTTGATGAGGGACACCTATTTATCAAGTAAACTCTCGTAGTTGCAACTTCTACCCAAAAGGATTTGGGCAGGCCCGAGCATGAAATCATGCTACGAACCCACTCAAGAATGGTATGGTTTATACGCTTAGCTAGGCCATTCTGCTAAGTAGTATGACTCACGGTTTGGTGTCTCAAAATTCCATAATTTTCACAAAATTTGACAAACTCAGTAGATAGGTATTCAAGACCATTGTCGGTCCTTAAAGCTTTCAACTTCTTCCCAGTTTGATTTTCCACAAAGGCTTTCCAAGTTTTAAACACCTCGAAGACGTCAAATTTATTTTTCAAAATAGAGACTGAGACTTTCTAAGAAATTTCATCTATAAAAGTGAGAAAGTAGGAGCCTCCACCATGGGAGGTAGTCCTAGAATGTCCCCACAAATTAGAGTGAACATACTCAAGTGGGTGACCAACTTTAAAGATGGATCTATGAAAACTGACTCTTTTAGACTTACTCATTACACAATCTTTACAAAAGGGTAGGTTAATCAGTGTAACTTGAGTGAGCAGCCCTTGCTTGCTATATTCCTCTAATCCTTTAGCGCTTACATGCCCTAGCTACTTATTCCAAAGCATAATGTTGTAATTATTAGTGACATAGGTGTTTCCCAACTTATTGACATGTGTTCTTCCATCCAACACATACAACCCATTCAATATGGAGCCTCTAAACACCGTACGAGCTCCCTTGGAGATTCTATGATAACCAGAATCAGAGTTGAAGGAAAAAACTCTCTGATCTAGCACACCTAATGAGATGAGATTTTGGTGTAAATCTGGAACCCATATCACATCCAATAAGGTGACAAGAGAATGGTCTGAGAGCTCTAGCATAACAGAGCCTCTACCCATGACACAACATCTCTTATTGTTTCCGAGAACAACCTCTCCTTCAACTCCCTCGGTCAAACTAGAAAAAGAACTCATATCTGGGCACATATGTAAATAACATCCCGAGTCTAACACCCACTTGACATCAAGAGTATCACGGGACACACACAACACCTCGTCACTTTTATAGCCTTGGTTGGTAAATAGTGAATGATCAGTAGATTCATTAGAAGGCTTACCAGATTTCAATTCAGGTAATCTAGGTTTTATATTCCCAGGTTTCGCACAGTAGAAATAGGTAACCCCCTTTGTTTTGGATTTAAACCAATGTTCTTGCGACTGGCTATGACTTTTTCTACCCTTCATGCCTTTACCTTTCTTCTTCCTCAAAACTCTGAACGACCACTCACATTCAGACCCTCGGCTTCAGGCTTAACCTTAGCCTTGATATGCAACGTGAAAGCAAGGCAGACATGACCTCCTCTAAGGTCAAGGAGTCTCTGCAATACATCGTAGCATCAATAAGGAGTTCATATGAACTATGTAAGGAAATTAAAAGTATAATATCTTGGTCCTCATCTTCAACATTGACATTAATATTGGTCAGTTCTAATAAGATTTTATTGAATTCATCAAGGTGTGTCTGGATGTCCATTCCAGGACGCATCTCGAATGTGTACAATTTGTACTTCTTATGTAGATGGATAATTAAAGAGGTTGTCATATATAGTTTTTCAATCTTGGACCAAATACCAGCTACATAAGTCTCATAAACGACTTCCCGAAGAACTTTATCAGATAAAGACAAGTTCAAAGAGCTATGGGCTTTCAACAAAATGCCAGGAGGGACATTTGAATAGGTCATCACAGTATGTCCATCAACAGACAGACTCACATGGGGTTTCTTAAGTCCGCAAAGGGCATCTCGCAGCCCTTGCTAGACTAACAAGGATTTCATTTTTAACCGCAACAAATTAAAGTCATTATTTCCACCAAATTTTTCTATTTCATATTTTGCAGATGCCATGGTCTATTCAGAGGCTCTGATACCAATTTGTGGTGGGGGTAATCGCTGAAACAACCCCCAACGTAACAGCTGAGGATCACCAAATAAATGAGCTAACTCAAAATTAACTTTTATAACAGAAATTAATATCTAATTCATTGCAATTGGCACAAAATGAAATTGGATAGCAACGAATAACAACAAAAATGCGGACAACAATGCAAAAGAAAGTAAAACGTGCAATGACACCAAGATTTACGTGGTTCTGAACCCTTTTAGGCCATACTCCATAGTAATAATGCCACCATATGCGTTTTTATTATTAAATGATCAAAGAAAACATATTACAAAGGGGAAATCAACACTATCACAATCTACCAACACCAATAACTCTATATGGATTCAAAACAGTAAGCAAAATTGCACGAATCTGTACCAAAAAAGGAGAAATACTCACAACGTCGGACCTTGATGGGTCTGGCTGTCTAGATCACTTTAGGTAGAAGGCTTGGAGTCATCGCAGGACTAGCACGCTGGATCTGGAGGGCCACCATGGTTGGAAACACCCGAAACTGCAACGTCGCGGCTGGAAATGAACAGATTTGAAGCGAGAAGGACATAAAAACTTTGATCTTGAACTATGGCGGCTAGAGGATGCTAGATCTGGACTGGCACGAATGAAAGACGACTAGATCTACAACACTGCACCCGAAAGACTCCTCCGGAGGTGAAGGGCGATCTATGGCGGTGAAAACCAGCGGCGTGAGGGTCTCCTCCAACGACGAAACCAGCGATAGCGATGAAAACACGTAGAACTCTCCAAAACACTCTTATCTGATGATTCGCCTGCAAGGTGATATTTTTTTTCCTCTCCCTCAGATGAAACCCTTTGCAAGAGAAGAAGAAGAAAACCGCAACCCTAACAAATCATAACCGCTTATGGAATCGAGCGACCAAGATTATTTGGGCGGCTGTACAGATCAACGACCAGAATTATTTGAAGAATATAAAATAAATGAAAAATGCATGTAATAAAAAAACAAACAAAAAGGGCGATAGAAATTTAATATGGAAATAAAAAATAACATGAGTCCCATGAAACTCAAGTCCAAGCATTCCAGGGAAGGGAGCGTCGAGAGCCACCAGAGACTCTTGGCTTGGAGGCCGTATGAGCGGCTAAGATTGAGGAACTGCAAAGCCGAGAGGTTTTAGATTTCCTAAGGAATTATCCATTGGAAGATAGCATGAGAGAGGTCTATAAACGCCAAACCCTGCATGGATCCAAAGAATTTTGGGATCTGCATTCCAGTGAAATCCAATGTCCAACCACCAGAGGCTCCTCAGGCCGAGTAATGAAGGGTTTAATGTGGGGGGTGAGATGAGATTGTATGATTTCACCCACCCTATAGGCAGAGGTCGACCACATGATGAGTGGATTCCCCACTGGCATCACTCCAATGCTTCCGCAAACCAACTACAGAGGGTGTTTGAAGGGTCGGCAAGATCATCCTTGAAGCTAAGGAGAACTCATCTCTCCTTCTCTTATCACATGGCTCTGCAATTCCCATCGGAGAAGCTAAAAAATAGTGTTTCTATGATGATGATAACCCTGAGGTATCTATCCATGACTGGGATGCAACGAATGTGTGACTGCTCTGATGGTTAGTTGGGGAAAATGAAGAGAAGCGGCCCACAAATAATTTAAAGCATAGTAGTCCGTTTTTTATGGGGGTTGGATTTATTAAACATGCAGTTCCTGTCTTGAAAATCGGTTTGTCGGAACCCTTCAACGATTGCTGTCATCAGACCCAGAGGTTGCATTAATATATAAACCAAATTTTCCAACTGAGAGCATCCCAATGGCCACTACAAGAGTTTTTTTTTAAATGTTTTTTTTTTTCTGAATTTTTTTTAAATGTGTAGGATAATTTTTTTTTAAAAAAATGTGCCTCAAAGGCGCCATCGCCGCTACTACATTTACACTATTTTTTTACATTTTAAATATTCTTTTTTATATATTTTTTTTTTTTATTTTTTTGTTTATATATATATATATATATATATATATATATATATATATATATAAAACAAAAACAATCAGCAGAATTTATCTCTTATTCAAGTATGTGACTTTGCTAGCCTATAAAATAAAGACTATAAGATCAATATAAATGAAAATTAAAATATGGATTAAACATATAAAATAGTCTAAAATAAAAATAATTTATTAAAATTTTTTGATGAAAAATAATTTATAAGCTTTCAAATCTCACAACTTGAAACTTAAAAATGTTTCAAATACGTGACTTTGATAGACTATAAAATATAAACTATAAGACAAATATAAAAAAAATTAAAACATGAATTAAACATATAATAAATAGCTAAAAATAAAAACAATTTTGTAAAAAATGTTGATGAAAAATAATTTATAATCTTTCAAATCCACCAACTTGAAACTTAAAAATGTTTCAAGTACGTGACTTTGCTAGCCTATAAAATATAAACTATAAGACAGATATAAATGAAAATTAAAACATGGATTAAAAATATAATAAATTGTTCAAAATAAAAATAATTTCATAAAAAAATTTGATCGAAAATAATCTATAGGCTTTTAAAACCACCAACTTGAAACTTAAAAATGTTTCAAATATGTGACTTTGAAAGCCTATAAAATATAAAATATAAGACGCGTAATTTATTTTTGAATATTTCTTATATGTTTAATCCATGTTTTAATTTTCATTTATATAGGTCATATAGTTTATATTTTACAGGCTTTCAAAGTCAAGTAGGTGGCCTTGGATCCTCCTTGATATTCTTTCATTTCAATATCACTTCCGAGTAACTTTTCTTACATTCCTTTCATTTTCATTTATTTATTTTATTTATGAAACTCTTTTTATTTTTAATTTTTTTTAGATGTTTAGGTTATCTTTTAAATTTTATTAACATTTTTTTTATACTGTATATTTTATAATCTTTTAAAGTGAGCTACTTGAAATTTAATAATTATTCTTATGTTTCAAGTAGTTGACTTTGAAAACTATCAAATATAAACTCTGCCTATAATATTAATGAAAACTAAAACATTGGATAAACATATAAGAATGGATGATATTAATAATATCATCTTCATTTCAATAGACATAAAACATATAAATGAATAATTAAAATCAATGTTTATGTCTATGGTGAGGAGATTTCATCCCACGTGGTGGTCTGCGAATATAATACCCGTTTCGAGTTTGCTGTGGAGTCTGATAACCTGGAAAGGGTCGATCCTTGGGCACTAAAACGTCGAATGTCGCATCCTCCACCTGTGTGTTAGTGGGAGGAGATGTCAAATTTATGTCGTACTGCGCTCGAGATCCTTCTCCCACTAGGGTGGTAGAAGGACCTACCATTATCGCAGTGGGGAACCAAGACTATGATGGAGCTATACCCCAAGGTTGCGATGGATCTGGACCACATGGCTGTGATGGATTTGGACCCCAAGGCTATGATGGATTTGGACCCCAAGCTGGAGAGAACTACATATATCCTATCAAGAAAGACAGATCCCAAGTCGCCCGAGGCACATCCACAATCGACTGAGGCTGGACTACTAGAGGGTCAACCTCTACTTGTGGAATAGGTGAGGCCTCACATGAAAAACGATGTTGTCTATATCGTCGTCTCCATGGCTCCATAGCACTAGTTTCTACTGTAGGATGTTCCTCTGGGGTAAGAACCTCCTCTCTCCGAGTTAGACTCTTGAATATGCTCTTGGAAAGTGCACGATAAGATGACATCAGCTCCAATGCTTCAGCATAGACAACTGCCCGACTAAAGACCCCCTCCTCCTCTTCATCATTCATGCGAACAAGATGCTCTGATTAAGTTCCTTGTAAAGAGATTCAAAATGAATTAGAAAATAGTTCAATAAACAAACTAATGGAAATTTATTGACTTACAATCTTATGAATCTCTCTTCTATGTTGGGTAAGATACAATATAGACTTTAGTCTACACCATGGCTCATACATGACTTGCTCCAAAAGAAATAATTGATTTTTAGGTATAACTAGATACAAAACTCTGTACATTTGTGCTAGAAGTGGAGAAAGTAAGCATGTTCTCGGCACCAATCCTCATCCTCCCCCCCTATCAGCTTCACGTCATGAAGCTTCTTTGTTTGTATTGGCGACAATAGAATCGGCTGAACACAACAAAACTGGTGCATAACTCTTGTTGGTCAGAGTGGATAACTCAAGAGGGGGTGAATTGAGTTCCAATTAAAATTTCTGTTTAAAATAATATTAGTTTTACAAATAATGATTTCCCCAAAAATAGATACAACCCAGTTAATCAAGGTTATACTGTTATAAAATTTTGACTGTTTAAACAACTTCTTAGAAGATTGATTAATTATCAGTAATCTTAACTGGTATTATTAAAATTACTTTTGAAGTTATCCTACTAAGACAAATCAGATATAACTTATTTCCAAGACTAACTATCAAAGTGAATTTAGTGTTTTTCTGGATTATGCAGTAAGTAGTAAAACAGAGTAGACTAAATTAAAATAGCACAGCAGATATAAAACAAGTGGTTCAATCTCAAGCTGAGACTTAATCCACTCCACCTGGTGATCACCTGCCACCAAGAAGCTTATATAAATAAACTCTGATCGACACCCTGGATCAGGGTTAACAACAGTACATGGACTGTCCAGGCCATGCAAGGACCTCTTCCATAGTTTTCGTGGGTAAAAAAAATAATAGTCAGGCCACACAGGGACCTATTCCATAGTTGTCGTGGGTAAAAAATAGTAAAGAGTTTGGTGTAAGGATTTTGAAATCCTTCAGTTCAGTGCAGGAGTCAGTGTGTGTGTAAAATATACAGAGTACACACACTGCTCGAAAGTAAACAAAAGAATCACTTAGAGAAAGTAGATGTGAGTTTAGAATGCTCTAGTGATTAGCAGTGCAACTCTAGACTCCATGGATAAGATAAAAATGCTTTTGAGTCCTCCTCTTGTTTTTCTGTTGAAAAATAGAGTGTCGTGGTTCATCTTGTGTTCTTCACGAGTGAAGATGTTCTCTAAATTTCAGTGTACTTCATTTGTTCTTTAGAAGAGTCGAATTGCATGCATGAGATAATGCTTTCTCTAAATATCTTTCAATCTCTTCTTCGTGGTCATGCTCAAGATTGGTGTTTTGTTCAGTACAATGCACTCTCGGTTTTTTTGAGTTGTCATGTGTGTTGTATCTTGCTCTTGGGCACTCTTCTCTTTATCTTCACAATGCATGAGCTTTAGCCGACATGTTCCATATATGCCGTACCTCGTACCTCATACTATGTCTACAAGAAAACATTAATTATGTCATCACATTAAAGACGTCAAATATGATTGTTAAAAAGTTAAATTGAAAGACGACAAAATGGGTTAAGAAACAGTGTCACAGTATGTTATGCAAACAGTGTCTTCTTTACGGTATCTCCTTGTCACGGTGTCTCCTTCACGGTTCTCCTTCACGGTGTCTCCTTCACGATATCTCCTTCATGGTGTCTCCTTCACGGTATCTCCTTCATGGTGTCTCGCTTACGGTTTCTGGCTTCCGATGCCTTGCTCATAATTTCTGGATTCATGGTGCCTTGATTATTGTGTCTCACTAACTATGTCTGGCAGTTAGGAAAATAGAGTGTCTGGCTTACGATGTCTATTCTTAGTGTCTTGCTTCACAGTGTCAGGATTATTGTGTCACGGTATCTCGTGGTCACGGTGTCTGAGACTTAGGCTTCACGGTGTTAGGGTTCACAGTGTCTTGCTCACGGTGTCTGGCTTCACGGTGTCTTATACTTAGGCAAATAACAGTATTCAAACTTAAACAGTAATATGCATAAAATGAATTGAGCTTATCCATTATCAAGTATGAGATAACTTGAAACATAAATATACATGATTGATAAGATTTTTGAAATTTGTAATCATTAATATGATTTGTAATTATTATTGAGATTTGTGATCATTAAAACATGGTTAATACATGAGGAGTCCAATAATCTCCCCCTTTTTGATGATCATAAATCATATAAAGGTAAAGGGTAAATTAAATGCAACTACAGAGAAAAAATAACACATGTTAACATATATTTCATATTTCTCTCCCTTTTGGGATTATCAAAAAGTAGAAAGAATAGAGGGAAAACAGTGCATATGACATTAAAAGTGTCCAGAATACAACATACAGTAGAAATACAAACAACTAATGAAATCCCTATCAAAAAAAATAGTCACTGGTCTTCTTCAGGAAGTGGCCTTCTCTTTTCCTTTATCAGTAGCAGGAGAGGAAGCCATAGGGGATGGTGTTGATGTAGAAGAAGGAATAAAAGTGGTAGACAAAGAAGGTAAAGGTAGAGCTTTGAAGACTGATGGAGCCAAAGTTGGAGTAGTAGAAGATCAAGGCAGTTGCTGGTCAAGAATGACAAGCCTGATCTGACTAAGAGCATGACCAATAGACATGGTTATGGAAGCTAAGGCAGAAGTGAAAGTAGGTAATCCAGGTCTGAGAGGAGCAGCCACTGGAGCAATAATGGATGTACTTTGAACATGAAGATACAGTCTCAGAAGTTTAATGAAGTCTGCAATAATCTCCCCTCCATACTGCATGGCCTTTTTAAAATCATCTTTTTTTCATGAACTTGTCCAATAATCTGGTAAACTCTGTTAGCTTCTGGAATTGGTTTTTGAAGACTTGGGTTACAGGAGGAATTCTCAGATTTTCTACTAGATATTTGAAGTGATTTTTCATATCAGTCTTAGAGAAAATACGGTTGAAATATAAATCTACTTTCTTAGAGATCTCCTGCTGGGCATCATTGGAAATCTTTGAGTGAATTTAAACCAGGTCAAGCACTCTATCACTGTTCTTAACAACTTCAGATAAAGTATCCATATCAAATCCACTGAAAACATTCTGAATTTCTTCCTTTATTATGGATCTGAGAAAAGTACTGTCCAAGGAAGGAGTAGAAGTCTGACCAGAAGAATGAGAAGATTTGACAGCAGTGGTCAGAGATTTGAGCTATTTCAGGACCTTTTGAAGACAGCTAGTATATTCATTAGTGAGATTATTAAGGTTTTCCACAATCTCTCTCATGTGTTGAAGCATGTGTTTGTGCCTTTCTTCAATCTTTTCATCAAAGGATAAGAGGTATGGATGAATCTGGGACACAATATCTCTAGAAATGTGAGAAAAATCAGGTTCAAGAGAAGCAGCAACATGTGTAGGCTCTGATCTAGAATGCAATTCTCTCTGGAGGTCTTCAAACATGCTTTTTAGAGTTGCAACTTCATTGTTGAGTAACTTATTCTCAACTATTACTTCCTGAATTTCATTGATCATCTTAGGTTAAATGTTCCAAATAATCTTTTCTAAAAGCAGTGAGGCATCTTCCTGGCTCAGTTTGGTCACAAGACGAGGTTGAGAGGACATAATTTTCTCAACCCCAACTAAGATAGTGTCACCAAAATCCTTCAAATCATCCTTGCTGACAGAAGACTGTTGATCAGGTAAAGGTGCAGGAAGTGGTACAGGTGCAGGCTCAGTTTGAGGTTCAGGTTGAGGTTCAGGTTCAGGTGCAAATTATGTGGCAGATTTCAGCTGAAACAAAGAAGAAAGATCAATCCCAGTGGCAGTAACCTGTTGAGATTCACTCACATCATAGAAGCTAGGGAATATATATCGATTGTACATAGAATATGACTCAATAGGTTGAGATGCTTCAACAGACTCAACTTCACCAGTCTCAAGATTTTGAGGTTCCTCCCCCTCAATAAGTGCTTCCTTTTCAGGACCTTGAGGCTCAGGTACTTGTTCCAAATCCACTGGTTCATCTCTAATTTCCTCAGCCATTTTTTTCTTATCCAACTGAAAGGATATTTCCATACTCTCTTCAGAAGAGGGTATTATCTCAGGAACATATTGCTCTTCATGGAGTTATTCTTGATTTTCATCTTCCCTAACAGAGATTTCTTCTATATTTGCTTCTTACACAGTAGAGAGTTGTTCTACTAAAGCCTCTTCCATGGCTTGCTGCTCCGATTCTGGGACAATTAATTCTCTTACAGCCTCAGATTGGATTTCCAGATTAACATCATCTCTAGGGAAAGGAGGTTCTTCTTCAAGAACAGTAGGAGGAATAATTGGCATTTCTTCCTCAATAACAACTTCTTCCCTATGAGGTATATCAGCCTCTTATCTATGTGGTACTTCAGCTGCCTCTTCCTCTTCCTCTTCATCTTCTGGATAAACAACAACTTCATCTGGTTCCAAACCAGGATCAGAAATTTCCTTTGGCCTTGTTGGATAATCCACATGATTATATCTCTCATAAAGCTTATCATTATCTTCAACCCATTACTTCTTTTATGGGTTCCAATTTATTTTCATCCTTCTGATGGTAGGTTTATATAAACAATATTCATAGTCCACCAGTAATTATTCATTGGGTCCAACTACTCCTTTGGAAACAAGAATTGCTGAAATCAGCCTAGAATAGAACAAAGAGGTGGATTTGGATGTGACTTTGATCAAATCACACATATGGTGAATGATATACTTGAACAGATTGATTTTGTGTCCATTCTTCATAAGATGAATCAAGAACACATCTTGATACTTCAAGACAACAAAGTCACCTTTCCTCGGGCTAATCAGATTTTGAACAAATTTAAACAACAGCCTTGTCTCCCCATCAAGTTCAGCAACTATGGCCCTTATCTTGGTTCCATTTACAGTTAGAGTTTCTAGTGCATTTTTTAGGTCAAAGAAATTGGTTGTAGGTGGGGGGTATCTCAGATAATCATCACAAATCCCTTTGTGAGGTATCCTAAGGCATGTCACCCATAACCTTGACGAGAAGGAGCATATTTGGCCATTAATCCGGCTTCTCACAACAAAACTTTCACCAGCATCAAAAGAAAACTGTATATACTGATAGAAATGAGCTACCAACCTTGGGTAAATGGGTCTATCCTTCCTTGAGAACCATTCAAGCCAGCCTTGTTCTCTTAAAACTTTTAAAACCAGAGATTTTCTAGACAACAGCCACTCAGGGCAAATTTCCTTTTCAGGTACAACACTACGGTTTACCAGGTTTGGATTTAGGGATCCTTCGGGTGCCAGCTTCGGTGCTCTCTTCTTCTTCAAGCAACGCTTCTCAGGTGTGGATGAAGATAGATGCTTCATCCTTGGCATTCACCGAAGTTCGAGAGAGATAAATAGGGTTTCTAGGTTGAAAGGGTTCAGAAGGAGTGAGTGGGAGAGAGTTCGGGTGAAGAATCGAGTGAAAACCTTTTGTTTTATCATTTGGGAATATCAAACATCACAAAAGTAAAAATGCGGGAAAGTAAAAACTGATGAAATAAAAATTACCATGATACGGATTAAAAGAAAATCATAAATAATTTTCACGGTGAGACCATGAATAGTCGTTACGGTGCGATGGTAAATGGTCGTCACAGTGAGACAGTCAGTGGTCATCACTGTGAGACAGTGAATGGTCTGTTCTGTCACGGTGAGACAGTAAGTAAACTTTGTTTAGTCATGGTGAGACAGTGAGTAACAGACCGTGAATACAAAGTGCTAACTGCGAGACCGTAAACATGAGACAGTAACCGAGAAACCATGAACATGAAACCGTAAAGTAAAAAAAGTAATAAAATATTAAATAGTAAGACCAGTAAGATATATATTTGTGATTGATCATGCCAAGATCATGTATGATGTAGTCTATTCTCTCAAAATTTAATGGTTTAGTGAATATATCAGTAAGTTGATATTCAGTTCTAATGAATTCCAAGGTAATATCACCTTTTTGATAATGATCTCTCAAAAAGTGATGTCTTACATCAATATGTTTTGTCCTAGAATGTGAAACATGATTTTTTGAAATGTTAATAGCACTTGTGTTGTCACAATTTATTGGTACATGTATAAATTTCTATCCATAATCTAGTAAAGTGTGTTTCATCCACAAAATTTGTGCACAACAACTGCCAGCAGCTATGTATTCAGCTTCTGCAGTAGATAATGCAACAGAATTTTGTTTCTTACTACACCATGATTCTAGTGACTTGACTAAAAGGTGACATGTTCCATAGGTTCTCTTTCTATCTAACTTACAGCCACCGAAGTCAGCATCAGAATAAATAACTAGTTCAAATGATTGTCCTTTAGGATAGAACAGTCCTAGATTGGGTGTATGCTTGAGGTATTTGAAAATTCTCTTTACAGCATTTAAATGAGATTCCTTAGGGTTTTCTTGAAAGTAAGCACACATACACACACTAACCATAATATCAGGATGACTAGAAGTTAAGTATAGTAGACTTCCAATCATTCCTCTATAAGTGGTTTGATCAACAAATTTTCCATCTTCATCAAGATCCATCTTATAGATGGTACTCATGGGAGTGTCACTACTTTTTGTGCTATCCAATACAAAATGTTTTAGAAGATATCTTGTGTATTTAATTTTAGTTAAAACAATTCCATCATTATTTTGAAAGATTTGAAATCCAAGAAAGAATTTTAGTTCACCCATTAAACTCATTTAAAATTCGTTTTACATCATTTTAGAAAAATCAATACATAATGAATTTTTTGAAGATCCAAAAATAATATCATCTACATATATTTGAACAACTAAAACATCATTAGAAATTAGTTTTATGAAAAGGGTAGGATCAGCTATTCCTTTTGTAAAACCTTTGGAAATAAGAAAAGTACTCAATCTGTCATACCAAGCTCTTAGAGCTTGCTTTAAACCATATAAAGCTTTTGATAGTTTAAAAATATGATTTGGAAAATGAGGGTTTGTAAATCCAGGGGGTTGTTCAACAAAAAAATCCTCAGCTATATACCCATTTAAGAATGCACTCTTAACATCCATTTAATATAGTTTGAAATTCAGATGTGCAGCATAAGCAATTAGAATTCTAATGGATTAAAGTATAGATAATGGAGAAAAAGTCTCCTTATAGTCAATTCCTTCTTCTTGACTATAGCCTTGTGCAACTAATCTAGCCTTATTCCTAACTATATTTCCAGCTTCATCTACCTTATTTCTAAACACCCATTTAGTGCCTATGACAAAAGTGTCTTTGGGTCTTTCAATAAGTTTCTAAACCTTATTTATTTCAAAATGATTGAGTTCTTCTTGCACATCCATTACCCAAAATTCATCGTTGATGGCATCATTAATGTTTTTAGGTTCAAGCTGTGATAAGAAGTCTTGGTGTTCAACCTGATTTCTAAGAGAAGCTCTAGTTTGTGTTCCTTTCTCTAAGTCTCCTATAACATCATTTAAGGGATGGTTTCTAAGGGTTCTAACCTTTCTAGAAAAATAAGGACTAGTGAATTCAGGTTCATCAATGGATTCGGGTTCATTATGACTTGATTGCATAGAATTTATAGAATTGGAAGTTTTCACATATTCTTTCATAGAGGTATTTGAGGATTTTGAGTTGATGTTCAGATTTGATACATCATCCTCCAGATTTTCTAGGATGGTTCTAGGCTCATGTGGATCTGTTTCATCAAACTTGATATGGAAAAATTCTTCCACACATTTAGTTATCTTATTGAATACTCTATAAGATTTTCATGAAATTGAATAACCTAGGAAAATTCCTTCATCACTTTTGGATGAAATTTTTTCAAGATTATCCTTAGTGTTGAGAATAAAGACTTTGCAACCAAAAACTCTAAAGTAATTAAACTTATACTTTCTATTGTTCCAGAGTTCATACTGGGTCTTTTTGAGAATTGGTCTAATCAAAACTCTATTGATTATGTAGCATGTTGTATTAACATCTTCAACCCAAAAGTAAATAGGTAGGTCATATTCAATAATCATTGTTCTAACAATTTCTTGCAAGGTTCTATTTCTTCTTTCTATAACACCATTCTGCTGAGGTGTTCTAGGGGCAGAGAAATTGTGACTATAACCATTTTTTGAGAAAAAGGATTCAAACTCTTGATTTTCAAACTCACGACCATGATCACTTCTTAAAGATTTAATTTTAAGGCCACTAAGATTTTCTACAGACTTGGCATACTTAGTAAAATAAGAGTAAGATTCACTTTTGTGAGCCATGAAGAAGGTCCAAGTATATCTAGAAAAATCATCTACTAGAATATAAACATAGTACTTCCCATTTAAACTAGAAAATCTAGATGGTCCAAAAAAATCCATGTGAACCAATTCGAGAGGTTGAGAAGTAGAAACTTCTTTCTTTGGTTTGAAAGATATTTTTTGAAGTTTTCCCTTTTGACAAGGATTACACACTTTGTCATTTGGAAACACAAGTTTGGGTAAGTCTTTAACTAGGCCTTTTCTAGTTAAATTTCTAAGGGAGTGAACATTACAGTGTCCTAGTATCCTATACCAAATCCAAGATTATTTATGAAATACACTTAAGCATGAAACATTTTGAGAAGTTAAGGAATCTAAATTAATAGAATAAACATTTTCATTCCTTGATGCAGAAAATACTAATTTATCTTTGGAATTAAAGACATTACAGGCATCATTTTCAAATTTAACATGATATCCATCATCACACAATTGTGAGATACTAAGCAAATTATATTTTAGACCATTAACAAACAGTACTTTAGAAATTAGAATCGAATCAGAGTTACCAATTTGGCCTAAGCCAATGATCTTCCCCTTTGCATTGTCACCAAATGTGACATGTCCTCCATCTAATTTTACCAGGTTCTTGAAGCATGAGTAGTCTCCGGTCATGTGTCTTAAACATCCACTGTCCAAGTACCACATATTTTTACAGGATCTCTTTAAGCAGATTTCCTATAACATGATCAAGCAAAGACATATTTTGGTACCCATACTTGTTTGGGTCCAGTAACATTAGTAATAAGTGCTTTAGGAACCCATATTTGTCTCATAGGTTTCCTATAAGCATTATGTAAAGTATTTGAAAAATAAACTCTATTTAGTCCACAAAAACTTGAAACAGTAGAATGTGTATCATGACTCGAACTAGATGAGTTGTGTCCAGAATTGGGAACAAAACTATATGTCCTAGACTTTGAAACAAAATTTGTTCTACCAAGGTTTCTTTTACCAGGTTGATAACCAATGCCAGTATTATATTTAGGAGAAATTTGTTTTCCTAGAATTTGGGTAAGGGTATTTTTATGATTAGTAAACTTTTCTAAGTCACTTTTTAATTTCTCATTAGACATTTTTAGTTCACTGTTTTCTTTGAGAAGTTGAGCATTTTTCTCTTTTTCAGTAGTAAGTTCAGATTTAACAGTTATAATGAGAGCATGTTGTTTCTTCAATGATTTATATTTATCCTTTAATTCATTGCATGTCTCTTCAAGCATGTTGAAATATTCAAACATTTCTTCATTGGTCATATTTTCAGAGTCACTTTCCTCTTCAGAATAGTATTAATTATGCATAGAAGAGTTCAGTGTTACCTCAGATGTTTTTTTCATAAAACACATATTGGATTTGTTAGATTGTTCATCATGTGATGTCTCTGAGTTGCTTCAACTATCCTCAGAGGCACTCCATGTTTCCTTCATTTCCTTTTTATACTTCTTGTCCTTATTCTCATATTTCTTCTTATATTTGAGCTTTAGACAATCAGCCTTTATATGTCCTTTGTGCTTATATTCATAGCATATAATCTCATCAGTTTTGTCACTTCTCTTCCAGTCCATTTTCCAGTTTCTTTTTTGATCATACTTTCCCTTGAAGTTAGGATTTCTGAAAAAAAAAATCTTCTTGTAAAATCATTTGAATCTTTTGGCCAGCTGAGCCATATCCTCATCACTGTCTAGTGATGATTATTCAGTAGTGGAACTGTCTATGGAAGCTTCCAGTTTTCCTCTGTCTTTTTTCTTCGAGAGGGTAGTCTTGAATGCTACAGATTTCCTCTTTGGTTCATCCTCCTCTTCTTTGTTGACTTTCAACTCTTCCTCATACATCATCAGTTTCCCAATGAGTTCCTTTACAGGTATCCTGCTGATGTCGCATGACTCTCTATTTGAGATAGAGGTTCCCCTCCATTTTTTAGGTAGACATCTGAGAATTCTCATGATCTGTTCTTTGGCAGTTACTTCTCTTCCTAGAGAAATCATTGTGTTGAAAATCTCATTGAACATAAGATACATATCAGAAATAGGCTCATCAGGTTTCATCTTGGAATTATCATATTTTATAGTATAAGTATAAAGCATCATTTCCTTTACACTAGATGTGCCTTCATGTGAGACAGACAAGGTATCCCAAATTTCATGGGTAGTTTTACAAGAAGAAATCCTATTAAATTCTTCATCTCCTAAGGAAAAGTATAGAGCATTCCTGGCTTTGCAATTGTTATTGTAGGCAAGTTTTGTAGGTTCATCCCATGTAATTCTATTAGTCATAGGATGTTTGTATTCATCTATAATGGATGAACAAATTTCAAAACTCATACTCTATAGATGCATTTTAATTTTAATTTTCCATTGAGCATAGTTGGTTCCATTAAAGAATGGTGGTCTGTTAGTTGCAGCACCTTCTAATCTATTATCCATACTAACAAATTACTTTAAAAGAGATAGAAATTTAGAATTAATAGAAATTGACAGATCTTTAAAGTGAAACTATAATCACAGTTGAATAAGATTACACAAAGTACTAATAAAGCAACCTCTGATACCAAATGTTGGTCAGAGTGGTTAACTCAAGAGGGGGGGGGGTGAATTGAGTTCCAATTAAAATTTCTGTTTAAAAGAATATTAGTTTTACAAATAATGATTTCCCAAAAAATAGATACGGACCAATTAATCAAGGTTATACTATTATAAAAGTTTGACTCTTTAAACAACTTCTTAGAAGATTGATTAATTCTCATTAATAGTAACTGGTATTATTAAAATTGCTTTTGAAGTTATCCTACTAAGACAAATCAGATATAACTTCTTTCCAAGACTAATTATCAAAGTGAATTTATTGTTTTTCTGAATTATGCAGTAAGCAGTAAAACAGAGTAGACTAAATTAAAATATCACATCGGATATAAAACAATTGGTTCAGTCTCAAGCCGAGACCTAATCCACTCCACTTGATGATCACCTTCCACTAAGCAGTTTATATAAATAAACTCTGATCCACACCCTGGATCGGGGTTAACAACAGTACATGGACTGTTCAGGCCATGGAGGGACCTCTTCCATAGTTTTTTTGGGTAAACAAAATAATAGCCATGCCACACAGGGAACTCTTACACATTTATCATGGGCAAAAAATAGTAAAGAGTTTTGTGTAAGGATTTTGAAATCGTTCAGTTCAGCGCAGGAGTCAGTGTGTGCGTAAAATATATAAAGTACACACACTGCTTGAAAGTAAACAAAAGAATCACTAAGAGAGAGTAGATGTGAGTTTAGAATGCTCTAGTGAATAGCAGTTCAACTATGAACTCCATGGATAAGACACAAATTCTTCTGAGTCCTTCTCTTGTTTTTCTGTTGAAAAACAGAGTGTCGTGGTTCAGCTTGTGTTCTTCACGAGTGAAGATGTTCTCTGAATTTAAGTTTACTTTGTGTGTTATTCATAAGAGTCTAATTGCATGCATGAGACAATTCTTTCTCTGAAGATATTTCAATCTCTTCTTTGTGGTCGTGCTCAAGATGGGTGTTCTGTTCAGTACAATGCACTCCCAGTTTTTTTGAGTTGTCGCATGTGTCGTATCTTTCTCTTGGGAACTCTTCTCTTTATCTTCACAATGCATGAGATTTATCCGACAGGTTCCATATATGTCATACCATGTACCTCGTACTATGTCTACAAGAAAACATTAATTATGTCAGTGCACTAAGGACATCAAATATGACTGTTAAAAAGTTAAATTTAAAGACGACAAAATGGGATAAGAAACGGTGTCGCATTATGTTATGAAAACAGTGTCTTCTTCAAGGTATCTCCTTGTCATGGTGTCTCCTTCACAGTGCCTCCTTCATGGTGTCTCCTTCACGGTATCTCCTTCACAGTGTCACCTTTACGGTTTCTCCTTCATGGTGTCTCGCTTACCGTTTTTGGCTTCCGGTGCCTTGCTCATAATTTCTGGATTCACGGTGCCTTGATGACTGTGTCTCGCTAACTATGTCTGGAACTTAGGAAAACAGATTTTCTATCTTACGGTGTCTGTTCTTAGTGTCTTGCTTCACGGTTCCAGGATTACTATGTCACGGTATCTCGTGGTCACGGTGTCTGAGACTTAGGCTTCACTGTGTCAGGGTTCACGGTGTCTTGCTCACGGTGTCTGGTTTCACAGTGTCTTATACTTAGGCAAATAACAATATTCAGACGTAAATAGTAATATGTATAAAATGAATTGATCTTAGACATTATCAAGTATGAGATAACTTGAAACATAAATACACATGATTGATAAGATTTGTGAAATTTGTGATCATTAATAAGATTTGTAATTATTATTGAGATTTGTGATCATTAAAACATGGTTAATACATGAGGAGTCCAACAACTCTATTAGGATGCTTCCACTCAATAATATAGAAGTGAATGAGGGGAACTACAACCATTGAATCCTCAAGCCCAACAGTGTAGTATGGTGGCAACTGTTCCATTATAGTCCAGTATAGAATCTATAAAATCTGAAATGATATGTGACGTTTGTTCAAAAATATCCTTACTAAAAACCAAAATTGATGCTATTATTAAATTTGTTAGACAGTGATATATTGTATATAAATACCTATTTGGGTAAGAGATAGTCCAACTTGAGCCGATATGCACCCAATTGATGTCTCAGAACAGTGCGGAAACTGTCCCTCTGACACCACCTGTAAAATACAACATCGATAGTGAAAAATAATGAGAAATTAAATTCAATAACTCCAAGTAGCATCAGAAATGAATAGAGATGAGTGATCATACCAGCATCCATGTATAGTGTCATGAAACACCTCTATAGTGATAGGAAGACTAGAAATTTGAGGGCGGAATGAGGGGATGTTCTTCTATTCCCACATCTGAAGAAGGATGATGCATCCCCAAAGATCTATGTGGTCACTGCGGGATAACCTGTATAATGCTTTATACATGTATGCCAAGCAGGTCAATCCCCAACTGTATGTCCCCAGCCTGATTAAAGTTCTCTAGTATGGGTAGATACATCATGTGCACGTGCATCCCTAAGTGATCAACACACATGGTCCCTCTAATGAGCTGTAATATATGTGGATGAGCATAACGCATGAGAGTCTGCTGATCAGTATCATTGGGTAAATATAGAATCTTCTCCTCCAACCAAGACATAGATATCGACGCTTCATCTATAGCCCTACGATTGGACAAAATGTCGATGCTTAATAATCACTGATCAAGTTCAGGCCAAGATTCACGAGTGGGCCCAATAAGGGTTTCCCCCTAGATAGTAAGGCCGAGAAGCACTACCACATCCTGGAGGGCGATGGTCAGATCTATCTCTCAGGTAGGGTGAATGTGTGTATTTGTTCTCCACCTCTCTATGAGGGCACCAAGAAGGTGATGGTCGAAAAATGTGAAATCCGATACGGAAATTCCACAGAAGCCAGCATGACGCAAGTATAGTCTAATGGCATATAGAGGCTCCCTGCGATGAAAATGGTGTGCTCGACACACCCTGATCGATCAATCCTCATGACTGTCTAACATGACCTGAGAAACATGGATATCCTAATGAGTGATTAGTATGATATCATCCATCCATATATAAACAAATGAAATGAGTTGTAAGTATAAAATGTAGATATAACGTTATGGTCAGCAGAATGTTATGACTTGTAGAATGCAAGACATGACATGTTTATTCACATTGTTTTATGAAGTTATTTTTACTAAAAGAAAGGGGAATGTCTTCATATTTTTTAAATCATATTACTAACATGTGGTTAAGATATGATTTTACCTAGAAAAGGGTGTTTTGTAATATATGGTTTATATATTTATATATAAATTTTTTTGTCTTCGTTAAGTAAATTTTATTAGAAAATGGTGTGCTTTGTAATTAATGCATGACTATCCACATGATGGTATGTTTCATGATTAATTTCTCACATGTACAGCTCATTCTATAACACTAAATAAACTTCAAGAAATAATTTGTGAGAAATGAACCACGATATAGGAGGAACGGTGATAATGACGATGGTAATGATGTAAACTAATTCCATCACCTTCGTCATTGTCACTATTCCTCTTGTGTCATGGTTCATTTCACACAAAATCTTTCTTTAAGTTCAGTTAGTGTTACAGAATTATTTGTACTAACCAATGTTGTTGGTTGTGTACTATAACAATCTCCTTTCTTAGTTTGTATAACCTCCTGAGAGTAGTACACATAGGAAAAACATGACTCTATACATCGAAAATGTTTCCTGATCATGATTATGATAGTGTAACTGATATTGAAAAAGATGGGTGATCATATAATCTTTATTACACTAAAATTTTATAATTCCTTCTTATACCGTAATATATGATACTATTATTTCATTATATAAAAGTTTATTAGAATATCAGTCACAAAATGTTTTTAAAACCAAGGTAAAAAAAGATATAACAACATATAATTTACAATATAAGAAAATAAAAATGAAGAAAATACATTATTTTGGCTGAGAGTGTGAATGCGACCCAACAATGTTAGGGCATCATTTCCAGTTATGAACTTCTTGATGACATATGGTGCATCTCAAACTATTTCCTTATTCTTGAGCCCAGTCCATCTCATTCTGCATCCTTCTGGCCTTCGATCTCCCACAGGTATGCAGCTGGTTGATGTCAGGTATCACTATCAGTTTGCCTTTGGGCATTGGGAAATAATGAAACTCTCCAATAGGTGTCCATGGTGCACCATAACAGTTAGAAATGGTGTCCATATGGTACATTGGATAAACATATTCTTCCCATGATATGTTCACAGAGGCACATGTTGTGATGGTGTGTGTGCATGGAAATCATAAGGCGTGAAAGTTTCCACATTGGAATTGCCTCATTTCCAGTAATACCACCATTTTTTCACCGATTCTATTTTTGATGGGGTCTGAACGCTCTTGAAATTCAAAATCAAGATTCTTCTCATCAAAAAAGGAATCCATGATAATTAGAAGCTTCTTCAATATTCTTTTCAATCTCTCATTGAAAGTGTCTTCTGTACCTTAGCCCCTACTGAATTCTATCTAAGGATAGTTTTTGTCTATCAAAAAAGTACTTCACACAATGATATAATGTCTCCTATACTAGGGTAGTTATAGGTAATTTTCAAATCCCATTAAAGACACCATTTATTCACTCCACAATGTTTTTGGGCATGTGTCTATACCTCTTCTCCCCATCAGATGCTAAGGTCCATTTTTCTTTTGGAATTCGCATCATATAATCATAAAATTATTCATTAGCATTGCAGATTTGTTCAAAACATTCTTCAAAAAATAATTGATCCAGCTCCATTACTACACAAGAGAGATGATATTTATCATAAATAGATTTTATCTTTACATTGAAATAGTAAAAAATAACCAATACAATGCGTACCATGCCTTGTGATTGCATTCTTCATCGGTTTGTTGTGGAATGTTTTCCACACGTTGCTAGAAATGTGTCTAATGCAGTATAGATGATGTAAATTTGAGGATCTCCATGTATTAGGGTCTGCATTTTCTACCTCATTAATTTCCTAATGTCGATCAGATTTCAAATAGACACCTCGAATGTAGGTGAAATGGTTGCTGATTCATAACAAAAACCAACTCCATGATTCATAGTTTTCCATCTCCACAATGGAAAAGGCAAGCAGAAGAGGTGAACAATTTCCATCTTGGGTTGCCGTAATCAATAATAAGACATTTTATTTTCTGTATAAAAACATTCCATCAATCTGAATGAACTATTTTTTGAAACGAAATGTGAAGATACGAGGGAGGAATTCCCATAACAACCGATGAAATTGAACACGAGATGGATCAAGTCAGTTATCTTGAGACACATGTTCATTTATATCAAGAAGGAATACAACTTGGTTATGGTGCCTCAGTATGGATATAAATTGTGGAAAAACCCAATACGATCCATCCCAAACAATTGTCTTTTGTTTCTCCATCCATTCCTTATTATAGGAAATATTATAACTGAATGTTTGATGTATCTTATCTTGAAATAGGGATATCAAAATATCTTGGTATGTCCTAATCATCTCAACGACAATGTATGGAACAAATTCTACATACAATGAGGTATGGTCTTGTGTTAGGTTTGGCTAAACATAAGTATGAGCTGACTCAATCCTCCAAATTCTCCAACCTTCAAATGAAATGTTTGGAATCACCGTCAAGAGGAATCTACAATCATCCCCATACTTTTCACAGTGTATGAGATATTTACTATGACTTGATTCCTAAACTATATATCTGCAGTGCCTCTCAATGAGAAATCTATTTAGCAT
Organism: Viscum album; assembly: GCA_963277665.1. Taxonomy (NCBI): domain Eukaryota; kingdom Viridiplantae; phylum Streptophyta; class Magnoliopsida; order Santalales; family Viscaceae; genus Viscum; species Viscum album. The sequence continues at coordinate 2,127,523,287 of OY728143.1, read as the reverse complement.
GATTTTTAATGCATCTTTACTTGGAAAATTCCTTCCAACATACAATGTTTTTTCCAGCTCACTAAACATATCTGGTACAACTCTGGGAAACTCACTTGCGGGTGTGAGAACATTAATGTCGAATTCAAGAACATGTTTCATTGATTCTCACCAAGATAAAAATAGTGGTGGATGATTTATTATGGGTCGAGGATAGTGTAAAAAAATGCATGTCTAGAAAATTTCTCCCTAACTTCTGCTGGTCCCTCATCATCAGCACTGTTGTCACCACCTGCTCCATCATTACAAAACTCCTCATCAAAAGTCAGATTGACATGTATATCGGGGAGATCATCTTAGTTTTCTTATTCTGCATAATTTTGAATCGGTTTAATTTCATGGGGCGGACCATCTTCAACCACTCTTGTAAGTCTACATCTTTGTACAACTGGATGTTGTTGTTGTATAGTAGAAACATCAACAAATAACTCCATCATGGTACCATTTGACTATTGAGAAAATAAATTTATTACTTGGAACCACTGCGTATCAGTAGCCAATGGACATTCTAGATTCCAAAATGTTTCTAAGAATTGAAAATTTTTATAGCTCATAGAATTGATCTCTTGACCGTGTCCCAGATTTAAGTAACCATGAATTCTATCTTGAAGGTCACTTAGGGTTACAAAATCAGTTGTACACTATTATTAGTTGTGTACTGTAAGATTCTCCTTGCTCAGTTTGAATAACCTCCTTGTAGCAGTACACAAAGGAAAACATGACTCTCTACATCTGAATTTTTTTTGATCAAGATTATGATAGTAATTTTTCATTATATAAAATTTTATTAGAATATAAGTCACAGAATGTTTTAGAAACCTAGGTAAAAAGAAGTGGAAACATCAAATTATTTTATTTATCATTGATAAAATGACAATTATGATCATATAAACTAAAATGGATAAGAACAAATACATTAAATAACACATGAATTCTTTATAACATACAAAAAACCTTTACATTTTTCAATAGAATGCAGTTTGGATGAGATGAGCCTCACATTGGACGTGAGGTAAAATCCAACTTATTTTCACTTTGTACCTTAATAAAATCTTCAAACGATATGTATTTAACTTTTGAATTTTGAAAATCTTTCCGCCTTCTAATAACATATCTTAGATGTTATTATAAGGCTGAAATATTTACAAAATTCTAAATTTAAATACATATCCTTCGAAGATGTTATTAAGCTACTCAGTGAAAATAAGATGCATTTTACCTCACGTCCAAAGTGAGGATAATCTCATCCAAACCGCATTATATTGAATAATGTCAAGGTATTTCTTGTATATTGTAAAGCATTCATGTGTTATTTAATGTGTTTTTTTCTACACCATTTCACTTTATATGATCATAAGTATCATTAGATAATCATTATATGTATTCATTTTTTAATCATATGTTATTCATTAATTAATCTATAATTAATCATTACTAATAATAACTATTATTTCTAAACTATATAATCTCTATGATACTAAAATTTTAAAACATTTTTTATATCCTAAACTATGATACTAATGATTCTTAGTATAGTTTCTACTAAGTTAATCATTATTTAATCACTAGTTAATCATTATTAAGTTATTCATCAGTTAATCATTCTTCAATCACTCTATAATCATTCCTTATTAAATCATTAATAATATGATATTCATTAGTTAATTATTATTAGATTATCATTTTATATAGTCATTTTTTAATCCTAAGTTATTCATTATTTAATCTATAATTAATCATTACTAATAATAAGTATTATTTCTAAACTATATATAACTAATTAAACTACTTAATAAATAACGTATTTAAAACTAACTAAAAAAAATTCAATTACTAATAATAAATTTCATTCTTTAATTCATTTTTCCTTCTCCATTTCATTCAATATCATCATAATTATCATTTTATCGTTGATAAATATATTGATTTGATTTTTATTTTCTTAGGTATTTTAGTAGTTCATAAAGAAAGTATGAATCATCAAAAGCATATCCCTGAGGAGTGTCAAACCAGGAGTGCAACAAGGCTCATTTCCATGCACCAGTTCTCATTCAAGTCTATCTCAAAGAGGTGTTTTTGGGTTTTACCATAGGTACATCTGTTCTAGAGCCACATCCACTTGTTTGTATCCAGAAAAGGATTTGATTACATAGATAACCACATAATCTTTATGCTACCAAAATTTTACAATATTTAATCCCAAGTTATTCTATACTTAATCTATACTTAATCTATACTCAATTTATACTTAATCATTAATAATAGTAATTATTATTCCAAACTATATATAGCTAATTAAACTACTTAATAAAAATATATTTAGAACTAACTAAACTAATTAAAAAAATGAAATATTTAGAACTAAAAAGAATTCAATTAAATAAATAAAAAGCTTTAAATTAAATAAAAAATACCTCTAAATGATGCTTTGCAAAAAATTGTGCCTTCTTTTGGACCACTGACTCCACCGCACGCAAAAAAGAGTTTTTTAGAGAGAGAAGCAGTGGAATGAAGATAGATGAGGTGAAATGAAAGTGAGTAGAACTGGGGGTGCCCTTTTATAGGGCATTGAAGGAAAGACGCCATCGGAAGTGCCACCTTTCACGTTTCTATTAGGTGAAAGGTGGCACCGCCGATGCCACATTTTTCCTCATGAAAAGTTTCAAGGGGGAAACACCCTACTGCCTTTGTCAAGTCATCAATCCAGGCCAAACATAGGGGGGGCATTATCGCTGCTACCTTTAACACACATTTAAAAAAAATCAAACATACACATTTTTTTAATTTTTTTTCATAAAACACATTAAAAAAACTCACCACCAAAATAAGAGGCAAAGGAATTAAAATAATTTATTGAATAATAATATGTCATTGAAAGTATAATTTATATGATTGGTGAATCAAAAAAGAAATTAATTCATAATACATTTGATCAATACAGTGGAAGTATTATTAACATGTCACTAGATAGTGACGACAATAGATTCTAACAGGTTACACATAATGATTAGGTCAATATGAATACAATTAATAAAGAAGAACTTACAAGAATGACAAACATATCTTTCATAATTCAAAATATGTTGATTTTCATTTTCAAATTTAAAGTTTTTTCAAATAATTTTTCATAAAAAAATATTTTAGTTTTTATTATTATGCCATTATTTTGGTTCTATAGTGCAGGACTCTTTGTCATCCTCCTGGGTGGACCTCCATACACAACCACAAAATAAGGTTTTATCAATACTCAAAAAATCCTCTATCAATTCTAAAAAAGTTTTGATAATCGAGGCACTATTAAAAGGGGTACCTTTTATCAGTGTTAAAAAAGCGCTGATAATGACCCATTTTATCAACACTTTTTTAGCACTGATAATATAATGGCTCATACTTTAAATATAGATATTACTTCAACATTGAATAATATTTATTATATAACATAATAAAACCATGCTAGGACCATATAGGTTTAGTGTATTTAGAAACTAGGAAACATAAACAATTGGTTCATAAAACATCTACATTGTCTCCCACTTATTTCTTCATAACTAGACTCATTTTTTTGAAATATCTTACTTAATACCATTCTTCATGACCTGGGAAAAAGAAACATATGAATGGGTGAACTCAAATTCTCATTAAGGTTAAAAAAGAGAAATATCATTCTTATCATAATCAAAAGAACATAACATTTGAAAATCTTATCATGCATATAAAAGATCATAATATCATGTCATGGGATAAATCATAAAAGTGAAATGTAATCCCAATATTCATAACATAATATATGAAATTTATTTTAATACACACATAAGAATAGAAAATCATTTCATATTAGTCAAGGCTCATTGTTGGGACCATCATAACAGATAAAGTCCATTACTGAACCGATTTAACTCATCGTTCCAGCCATATATTTTTGAACCAGATTTACTTGTCATTCCAGTAATATATATCTCATGAGATATAAATCTTTACCCAATGAATTAGAGGGTGATATAGATCCCACCCATCTCATAATGATACCATTCTTATGTGTGCCACAAAAATATAAAAACATTCACCATAGCATAACCCTTCAAATAAAATGAGTTTCTTAAACATCATTCCATCATAATTGATATAAAAAAATGAATTTATTAAATAAAATTCCATAATAAACATAATAATATCATATTAATAATATTAATATAAATATAACCCATTTTAAAGAGTGTCATCTTAGATGGAAAATAATTTTGAGCAAACAATTGAAATTAATTCCTAAGGAAAATATCATTTCTTCTTCAAAAATGTTTTCCTTCTTCAAAATTCTACACAATTTTAGAAGAAATCATTTTATGTGAAAATAAACTTGTAAGATTGTAGGGTAATATTAAAATAAATATGTCATTATGAAATCGTAAAAATCTTTTCATGCTGTACAGGTTAAAAAAACATTCTTCTCGTACTTTTGTCAGAAAAGTCAAAAAGTACCTCGTACCGAAAACGACAAAAGATTCCATCCATACCATTTAGTAAAAATTTACCAATGGGTAAAATTTAATTTTAGAAATTATAGAAGGATATAAAGAATATTTTTAAATACATATTTAGGAAACATGGAGGTGGATTATAATTATACCCTAGTAAATACTTACGAATAAACAATCTCGAATAAAAACAAGATTTTCAAAGTTATCCCTTGCCTTAGGTCCGATATGATTCCCATGTATCTGAAAATCCTGTATAATGATTTAAATAATGTTATTTATTTATTCCAGAATCATAATAATTTTTATGATAACATTTATGATCATATTTTCATCTATTTGTTAGTAACATTTCATTGTTACTTATTATTTGGGTATTAACTACTTTATGTTCTTATGCATGTTTTGTCAGATAAGTTCTTATTACTCTTTTTAGGTTATAGTTATATAATTTATAGCATGGTATTAGTATAATATATATCATATTTATTCATTCAATTCATTTATATAATCATGCTTTAATGAATATTGGGCAGAACGAATCACATCGCACCTTGGAGACTGTAAGTCGTACGTATGCACGAGCAACGATATCATTCCCATAATTTATTGAATGGTATTGAAGTGTATGGTGTATAGTATATCAGAATAAAAATAATTTTATATCAATTATATATATATTAATTCCAGAATTATACCCATCCATGTAAGGTGGTGGTGAAAAACAGATTACACCACGGCGTGGATACGGTATTCCGTACGTACGCACGCGCGGTGATTTCATTTTCCTTAGGATGGATAGAAGGTGAAATGGGGTGGTTTCATATTTATAATAACATATCAGTATATTAGTTATACTTATGTTATTAAAATATAATGAAACAACTAAATAAGAGGAGGTAGAAGAAGACATAAGTTTGAAAGAATCGGTAAATGATATTACCTCTTCTTCGATGTGCCTCCTCTAAATCTCCACCCAGATCACTATAGTTGGTCTTTGAGAATGATCATAACCTCTAGAATTAAAATAGGGAAGTTGATAAGGAAAAAGGGTAGGGGATGGCTGAGCTTAAAGGATCAAAATAGAGTGAAGAGGTGAGAGACTAGGTGCCCTTTTATAATTGAGGCGAGGGGAACTTTTGAAAACTCCATAAATAATAATTTATAATAAACTCAAACCCTATCAAAAAAACCTCCAAAATGTCCCGATTTTTTAGATTATATAATATAGGGTTCTAATCTCATAAATAAATAAATTTTTGGACAATTTATTTTGTCAATTTAAACAACATATTTTTAATTGACACTTAGTTATTCCATTTAATTTTAATTATGGTAATAATATTCTAAATATTTAATGGTTATAAATATTTACTTATATGGTGTTAATTGACCATAAATTGATATTTTATGAAAATATAGATCTTATAATTATCATTTTGTAATTTTTAAATATTTTTATGATTTTTAAATAATTTAATAATTTTTTTTTATAAAATATCAATAGTGTCCATTTTGACACCATTCATTTATTTGACTTTAAAAAAACCCAAAAAAAGATAAATTTGAAAAAAAATATTTAATACAATACTAACATGTCATATTCACCTATAAAATTCGTGTATCACATTAATTAGTTCATATGATATTTTTTTTAATATTTTTAAAACCATTTTTTTGGTATTTCTATTAATAAAATAATTTCTACATCACCATTGTGTCATCATTAATGGTAATTATTTAATATCTAAAAATTATAAATAAATTTATATAATGTAGGTAATTTATTTATATTTCCATATAATATATATTTTTGATATTATATCCTAGTTATCTATATATTAAAATTAATATACTTATATAGAATGAGATTGATACATTTTGTCACATTCATTAGTTTTTATTACATTCATGTCATATTCATAGGTAAGTGGCCATTGAGTGATTCCATTTCAAAAAATAGATTATAAGGGTAGAATTTAGTCATCCAATAGAATTTTTACATGTGTTAAGGTAATTTTATAATATTATTTTTACCCTTAATTACCTGATTTACCTTTAACCATGATAGTGAAAATAATTACCAAAGTTACTATTCATAATGCTCAAAAATAAAAGTAGCCTATTAAAATAATTTGGACTTACTGATTCAAAATATTGAATCCATTTTTCAAAATTAAAAATAAATAATTTTTAGTAATTAATTTAAAATTAATCCCGTTGTTGAAATGAGAGAACGTGTTTTAAAAGTTAAAACATCGCAAAAGATTGAAATGTTTTTAACTATGAATTCAATGTAAAATTTAATTATAATAACATAAATTATATTTAATGATAAATATATATTATATTTATACTTTAAAACCATTCAATATTATAATTTAACCATATAAATTATCTCGGTGAAAAAAGTTGTTTTTAATTAAAATTTAGCGTATTTTTACTATTCATCAAAACATGAAAGTTATCAGAAAAATATCAAAAATGTATCCAAAGTAAATTTTTATATCCCACTTCAAAATAAAATGTTTATGTTTTCATATTAAAATTATTAATGTTTCAAAATATTAATTTAAAAGGGGTTCTCCATTCAAAGGTGTAAAATTAAACTTAAAAAATAGGTTTTATACATCAAATATGGTTTTATTCATACCCTATGACTAAAATATCCATTGGATAAATGTAAAAAATATTTTATTAAGTATATAGAACATATTTATATCATTAATTTCATTACCAAAATTAATTCACTCAAAAATATAAATATTTAATTGATTTATATTTTTTTATAATTAATTGATAGCCAAAGAATTCACAATGTATTTTAATAAGTTAGTTATAATTATTTACACTAACCTAAAAGATAGGATATAATGGTAATTTTATAATAAGGTCATATCTAAGTTTGTTTAAACTCACGATTGTGTGCAAATAAATCTACTGAAGAATAAAAATTATTTAAAGAAAATATTTTATAAAAACATATCGGTGTTACATTCTACACCCCTTAAACTAAATTTCGCCCTCAAAATTTGTCAATTGGAAACAAACATATGAGGATACCTCTCCCTCATAATATTCTCAAGTTACCATGTATCTTCTTCAAATTTGTGGTTCCGCTATAAAACTTTAATCAAGGGAGTGGTCTTGTTTCATAGAACTTTTTCGCTACGATCCAGAATCTCTATCAGTTGTTCTTCATAAGAAATATCTTGATCCAATGGTACAACTTTTGAGCTTAGTACATGTGAAGTATCAGGTATGTACTTTATCAGGAGAGATACGTGGAACACATCATGAACTTGAGAGAGATTCAGTGGAAGCAACAATCGTTAAGCTACCTTCCCAACACGATCCAAAATTTCAAAAGGACCGATATACCTAGGGCTCAACTTTCCCTTATTTACAAATCTCATTACTCTATTTTAAGGATATATTCATATAAACACCTTATTACCCACTTCAAACTCTAGGTATTTTCTTCAATTGTCAACATAACTTTTTTTTCGACTCTAAGATGCTCTTATGTGTTGTTAAATAGATCTTACATTTTCTTCCATTTCATCAACAAGATCATGTCCTAATAGATTTATTTACCCAACTTAATCTGAGAAAGTTATATTTATGCACTTCTTTCCATAGATGGATTCATAAGGAGCCATCTAAATAATGGAGTGAAAGCTATTATTGTAAAAAAATTCCACCAATGGTAGGTGTTGATCCCAAAGACCTTTGAAATCCATAGAGCAAGCTCTCAACATGTCTTCCAGAGTTTTAATTGTCCTCTTAGACTAACCATATATCTAAGGATGATAAGAAGTGTTGAAACTCAATTATTTATCCAGATCATGCTGAAGAATTTTCTAGAACTTCGAGGTAAACCTCAGATCCTGATCAGATATAATAGAAAGTGGTACTCCATGCGACCTTACCACTTCCTTTACATATATCCTGGTAAGCTGATCAAGAGATAAATCCTTCCTAATAGAAATGATGTGTGCCGACTTTGTAAGGCAATAAACTATAACCTAGATAGCATTATTGTCTTTGGATGTTTTGGGAAGTACGATGACAAAGTCCATAGTGATGTTTTCCCATTTCCATTCTGGTATAGGTAATGGTTGTAACATCTCATTAAAATTCTCTCTCTCAGCCTTAACTTCATGAAAAACCAAGCATCAACGACATCTCTTTTCTTTCCATCCCACTAGAAGTACTATTTCAGGTCTTTTTACATCTTTGTGCTTCTAGGGTGAATAGAGAATGAAGAACTATGAGACTAATACAATATATCCTTCTTTAATTCTGGTGTGGGAGGAATGTGAACCCGGTTCCTGAACCTTATTATTTCATCACAATCAAGGTTGAATTCAGGAACATTTCTCACCTTCTTTTGTAATTCTAAATCTTCCTTCTGTGCCTCTTTAATCTCAACTTGTATATATGGTTGAACATTCATTTGATAAAGATAAGATTTCTCCCATTCCATTAAAATTTCAAGATCCATCCTTTGAAAATCCATAAATATTGGATCTTACATGATCCTCATCATGGATAAGATATCATGGTCTTTTTGAATCAAAGAATCTTCAACCTTGTTCACTTTCCCAGAGTGATAATGTATTGAGTAGTAGTAATCTTTAATCAAATCCAACCATCTTATTTAGTTCATATTCATATTATTTTGTGTGAAAATATACTTTAAACTTTTATGATCAGTATAAATATCACACCTTTTACCATAAAGATAATGCCTCCATATCTTTAATGAAAAATTTATCACAGCTAACTCCAAATCATGAGTTGGGTAGTTTTTCTCATGAATTTTAAAATGTTGTGAGGCATAATCTATAACCATATCATTTTTCATGAGAACACATCCCATCCCCTTCTTGGATGAATTAATGTAGATCACAAACCTTTCTCCACTACAAGCCAGTGTGAGCATAGGTGCACTGGCTAACCTTCTTTTTAACTCTTTGAAATTCCCTTCACATTCCTCTATCCAAACGAACTTATCTCCTTTCCAAGTCAACTTGGATAGTGTATTAGATAATTGTGAAAAATATTTCACAAAATTTCAATAATATCCATCCAAACCACGAAAACATAGGATCTAAATTACCATTGTTAGTCTCGACCATCTTTCAATAAACTCTGTTTTTGCTGGATCCATAGATATCACCTCTCTTGAGATTATGTGACCAAAAAATGAAACTTTATGAAGCCAAAATTCGCACTTGGTAAATTTGGCATAAATATTCTCCTTTCTCAGGGTCTTCAGTAAAATTATCAAGTGATCTTCATGTTCTTCCTTACTGTTTAAATAGACAAGAATATCGTCTATAAAGACTACCACAAACTGATCAAGAGAGTCTCTAAAGACTCTATTCATTAGATCCATGAAGATAGTGGGGGAATTAGTAATACCAAAAGGAATCACTGTAAATTCATAGTGTTCATACCTTTTACGGAATGTGGTCTTTGGAATATCCTCATTTTTACCCTTAATTGATGATATCCTGAACGAAGATCAATATTGGAAAATTATTGAGATCCGCGTAGTTGGTCAAATAAGTCATCAATGTGGGGAAGAGGATATTTGTTTTTAATAGAAATCTTGTTAATTTATCAATAATCAATGCATAGTATCATTGATCTGTCTTTATTTTTAACAAAAATAAAAGGTGCCCCCAAGGAGATGCATTAGGGCGTATGAATCCCTTATCAATATTCTCTTGGAGTTGCTTCTTCAATTCCTACAACTCAATTGGGTACATTCTATAAGGTGTCTTTGAAACAGTCATAACATCTGATATGAGTTCTATTGAAAACTCAAATTCATGATTTGTTGGAAGACCTGTTAATTCCTATAGAAATACATCATCAAACTTCTGTATAATGAGTGTATTCTTAATCGTGAGTTTCTCCCCAACCATTTGAGATAAATAACCTTCATTTATTGGAATCAGGACCCATAAGATGGAATAAATTTCTACTGGAAGGTTATATTCATCCTTGCATCGAAAGATGATCATAGATTGATCTGGAATATAAAACGTGACTTCCCTTCCTTGGAAATTGATATGAGATCCATATGGAGTAAGCCAATACATGCCAAGAATCATATCAAATTCCACTATAGGAAGGATCATAAGAATCAAATTTCATCACTTCATTACCATACTCCACGTCACTGATAGTGATTGCATGTGACTTTCCTTTGTCTTTTTCCTTAAGATTTTGTTGATGTCGATCATCATCAATAACCCTTATATTAGGGCATTGATTGGCATAATTCCCCATTTCCTTTCACTTGTAACATTGAAGTGTAGGAGGTGCATTTTGTGTAGCATTTTCTTTTTTCACATCATTAGACATGTTTTTCCCATTACTTCAACATTCAACTATCCAATGACCTTATTTTCCACACATAAAACATTTACTAGTCCCTTTAAGGCAATTCCCTCTATGTTTCTTTCCACACATTGATCATAAGGGAAAACTCATCTTCTTTTCAGTGTGACCTTTAGATTTTCCTTTGAATTCTATTTTTCTCTTCTTATCAAACCCATATGACTGATGGGTTACTCTAATCTTCATCTCAACATTGAGAGCACATCGAACAATTTCCTTGTAGCTGTTGAAGTCCCTTGTGGCCAATGCCCTTTAGAGACTTGGTTTTAAGACACTAAATAATTGATCAATTTTACTCTCAAGTTGGATAATAATTCCAGAAGCATAACTTGTAGGTCTTGTAAAATTTTATTCGTGGGTACCAATGGATTCATAATCCTTTTTCTTAAGTTAAGAAACCCCTTCTCTATCTTTGTTATAAGAATACAAGAAAATTACTTATTGAAAAATAAGTTCTTGAACTCGTATCATTCCATGGACTCAATTTCATATCTTCTCCTCATATTCTGGATAAGATTACACCATTGATACGTAATGTCCTGAAATTTCTATGTATTTTTTTTAAATTATATGGAATTATTTTGAGACCAGGTGATGAGACAACACGTGATTCCAAGGCCCGGGATGCCTAAAACATAATTTTAAACTTTTCTTTAGTTCACTAAAGTAAACGTGCGAGCGGGTTTTTCTAACTTTTGAACAAGTGCTTGGATTGAAAATATGAGGGCATCATTTAACTCCAAGCAATGTTATTTTCCTATAAAAAAATTAACTTCAACCGGCAAGGGTTGGATGGAAAAGTTAATTTTTATACTTTTAAGAAAATAATAAAATAACTTATAAAAAGTTATTTTACTTTCTTTTGCACTGTTGAGCGGCATACGGTGGCATTGTAGTGCAATGATGGTGTGACAACGAGGATCATTAAATGAAGACAATTAATATCTTGTTGCACAATCATAACTGCTATGCTGTTTCATAAATGAAACACTGTACCGACATAATGTTGTAGCTTAACAGAAACGCTGCGATGTGTTTCTTTTTATTAAACTAACACATTGGGGAGTTGAGAATTAAACCCTGGAGATTCTCTAAAGAACCTACGATGTAATTCCTCTCCAATTAAGAACAAAGAACGTCGGAGAAATCCTCACCAACGACAAATGCTGGAGGATCGGAGTGAAACAATAAATCTCATGGAGAACAAGATCGGATCTAGGAATTGAAGAATGGTGAATGATGACAATAGATCACAGGTAGAAGATTAATTAGATCATCATCCATTTCCTATGAAAGATCTGAATCCTGATAGGGATTACTTTTTGCTTGAATTTCCTATTCTTCATTCTAAAAAAATGAACGTAGATCAACCCACAAATAGGTTGATATGAGGAAAGGGTGTTCATGCGGGAGGGTGATTTTCTTGGGGTTTTGCACGATGATTTTTTATAGATTGATAAAACTATGATCCCAAACCTCCCTTGTTTTAAACTTATAATGCATAGGTCATGGGCCGACATGAACAAGTCTTGAGCCCCTTCGACTTGTACGTTCTTCATGGACGAATTCTCAAAATGGTGGCAAGGTGAGTTCGAGGTCGTCACAGTGATGGTGGAATCCCTACGGTCCCGTAGGCATAGAAAGTTTGAGAAACAGACCACTAAAGCGACTCTAGTGTCCTGAAGAAGGAAACGTCGGCGTGCCACGGTGGCAGAGAGCTACGAACAATTGGCCGTGGTGGCGTGGAAGTGTGGCGCCGACTGATGGCATGGAAGTGCGGCACTGACCGACACTACATGGAGGGGAGAAATGTGTTCGGGCTACTTGGGTGAACTGGCGGCACATGGTCCATCGACCGCATTTGGGAGTCTGGTCGTGTGGCGAAAGCCACAGTCACTTGACCATGGCGGAGGAAACCGCCTCGCGTTGATCGTAGGGCGAATAAGGAGCTAGATGCGGCTTCTAGCTGCGTCACAACCGAGCGACAAACCAGTCCACCTCTAGAGGACTGGGCAGGCCAGCAGGACAGACCTACAGCCCAATAGACTAGACCCCAGTCAGGCCAGGTTCGGGTCAGGTCGGTCTAATCGAGTCTGACCGGACCTGGACCTAACCGGCCCCTGTTTCACTAAAACGCTTGTAGCTAAAAGACTGAGCTTCTGATTGATAAGCTGTTTATGGAACGAGGACCCTTGTGATGAGGAGGTCTTTCTGAGATACTCTACATGAGTTTTGGTGGATGTTGGCATATGGCTGGGTTGGATCAGACTCGATTCCAACCGAGCCCTTTTTACAAAAAATGCCCATATCTTACAGACCGAGTGTTCATTCGATGTACCATCTATTGCGATGGGACCCTTAAGATGGGATGGTTCTTTGGGTTACTATATGTGGGACTTCATAGTTGTTGAGGTACGACCAATGGATTGAGGAGAATATCCTCCCAGAATCAAGCATGCTAAGTACGGGAATCCAGTGGATGGATGTGATGTGAAGAATGAGAGCGACCCTTCATGGATCAACATGAGAGCCACCCTCCATGGATCAGCATGAGAGAGACCCTTCATGGATCAACATGAGAGAGACCCTCTGTGGATTAGCATGAGAGTGACTCTTCATGGATCAACAACAGAGTGACCCTTCGTGGATCAGCAACGGAGTGACCCTTTCATGGATTATCATGAGAGAGACACTCTGTGGATCAGCATGAGAGATACCCTCTGTGGATCAAAATGAGAGGGAACCTTGGTGGATTAGTAGTAGAGAGACCCTTTGTGGATCAATAGTATAGAAACCCTTTATGTATCAGTAGTAGATCCTCTCAACAGATATGATCAAGCTTTACGACTAATCATCTTTACTTCTGTACTTAAGTTATACCTCATGTGATCTATGTCTTTTTCTTTATGATTTACTTTGAGATCTTTCTTTGTGGTATTTTCATTTTTGTATTTCCATGAGACCCTAGTTGGTCCCATGGTCTCTACTGAGTATTGTTATACTCACCCCTGCACGGGCTTTACCCACACCTGTTGTGTCTTGTGTAGATGACGGACAGCTAGGACTGGGACCTTGGGGATCTAGGGATAGACAGTGCACAGAGGTGGATTGATAGACGTGGTGTGCTGTAGTGACATCCGACAGTGAGATGTATCTACCATTCAGGTAGGATATTTGGCAGACAACCTTCGGATCTTGTACTTCCTTTGCTGTACTTTTCTTTCAGTTGGGCTTGTATTCCTGCCCCTTTTACTTTCTGTAGTACTTGTACTTGTTTTTTGTTCCATTTTCATATTACTTTACACAGTATAGGTTTCACGTGTGTTTATAGGTTGAAAGTCAACGCCTTACCTTTTTGGGGTATGCCTTTTTAGTGCTAGTCATCAGCCCCTATCCTATGGAAGGTAGTCTTGGGGTAATCACGTCACGAGCCCTGGGGGACGGGTCATGACAAAGTGGTATCAGAGGGTGTTCGGTAACACTAGAATAACTAAGAGTCTGTATTTTCTATGGGGGCAATGGTTTTAAGTGTCTTGAGTTCGTCTTTCAGTTTGGGGAGTCCAATGTTGGTGCCACGACCAACGTATCCATACACTAGGACCCTGAATTATGTTTTCCGAATTATTACATGAAACCACTAGTTTCATGTGTTTTGGAAGTTTCTTTCTCTTGATCTCTTTTGAGTCACCTCACCAGGTGTAACTTATTGACCATGGTGCATCTGATACCCTATAGGATGCCTCCACGAAGATAGCCAACTATAATTCAAGTGAAGGATCATGATGATGGCCTACCAAGCGATGAGGCATTGGTGCAGGGACCACATATAGTGATAGCACCTTAGGGTGGTGTACCAGTAGCGCCACCACCCGTAGAGAAGCAGTTTCTACCAGCCACACCAGTGGAAAATGTACACTAACTGATCATGCTATACGAGTTCCAGAGACAGAGGCCTTTGAGGATTCAATGCGAGATAGATCCCGAGGTAGCTGAGGATTGGCTGGAGGCAGTTACGCGGGTTCTTCACCTAGTATAGATACCTACATACTAGATGGTGGTCATAACCGCTATCCTTTTTCAAGGAACGACAGGGAGATGGTGGATCTTGAGGCTCTAGATACACAAGGATGCGACCCTTTATTGGTTGGACTTTGAGAGCCTCTTCAGGGTGGAGTTCATACCAGCGACACTATGCTCAATGTATATTCAAGAGCTACTGCACCTACAACAGGGAAACCTGACTGTGGCCCAGTACTCGATGAGGTTTACCGACCTCTCTCAATACTCTACTTACATGGTACAAGAACATTTCATCAGGGCCGAGCCCTTTGAGCAGGGACTCTGACAGGATATCAGGGCATTAATGATTTCTCTCAGCATCCTAATGTTGGGTGGAGTGCTAGAGAGAGCTCTATTGGTGGAGAGAATCCTAGCTGAGTAGACACCAATGGTGAGAGCCACCACCGAAATATAGGTGGCTGAGTCATCAACAACAGGTAGTAGGCAAATGACGCAGAGGCCTAAATGGGTCAGACCTTCTGGAGGATGACCCCATGATGCATGGTTGGAGGTGTAGAGCTCATGAGGTAGAGAGGTAAGCTGAGGACTTGAGTTTTTTACTCCTGCGGCATACAAGGACACATGGCTCATGACTACCTGACTCGCCACATAGATGATCAGCAGATGGTCGAGGGACCACCAAGGTAGAGGCAGAGGTTCAAGCGAGGAGGTCCATAGGGTGGCGAATGTGGTAGAGAAGTAGGCCGAGTGGCAGGCGGTGGATGATGGTTTGAGGTACTACCTCCACCAACCTAGGTGGTCCACCCCAGGATCATGGAGCCGACAGATAGGGGAGAGATAAACTTTAGGTAGTGGAGGCATATGACCATGAATCTCCACATATGATTAGAGGTATGATCTATGTCTTCTCAACATTATCTTCATATCTTATAGACATAAGACCCAGTCACTCCTTCCTTTCCACGAACCCGGTTCGAGGATTGGAGATTCCGATGGAGCCATTGAATCGATCCTTATGATTAGATACTCCTATGGGAGGGGATTCGATGATTAAAAACTGGTTCCGGTAGTGTGATCTTACTCTAGGAGGTGAGAGCTTTGGCTGAGATCTACTAGTAGTAGCATCGAGGCCTTAAGATGTCATCTTGGGTATGGACTAGTTATCTATAGTCCATGATCTGATCGACTGTTTTAGGCACAAAGTTTGGTGTGTTCGTGAGGACAGGACCCAGTTTTACTTCACTAGTGAGAAAGTAACCATTGCATCATAGGATGGAATTTCTTGGAGGAGGGTGTATCCAATCACTCGCCAGTTGGATAGCCTCACCCTCAGTGTAGTGGACAAGAGGATTCTGAGCTTTCCTGTAGTGGTGGACAAGTATGTGGACCTCTTTCTAGAAGATGTCCCAAGACTAACTCCTTGTAGAGATGTATACTTATACATTAAATTGTACCTAGGGACGATGCTAATATCTACACCGACATATCAGATGGATCCCACGAAGCTCTGGGAGATGAGAGTACTGTTAGAGGACTTGTAGAGGAAGGGGTTCGTAAGACCCAGTGTTCTCCATTGGCCACCCCAAGTGTTGTTTTCCAAGAAGGCATACGAGATATTGAGACTATGTGTGGACTTCCAGTGCCTTAACCAATTGACCGTGAAGAACAAGTATCCACTACCAAGGATTGATGAACTCTTTGATCAGCTGAAGTGAGCGAGGTGGTTCTCAAAAATTGACCTCAGATCAGGCTATTATCATCTTCGAGTACTGGATGAGGACATACCGAAGACAACATTTAGATGTCGGTACAACCACTATGATTTTTTGGTGATTCATTTCGACATGACCAATGAACTAGTGGTGTTTATGGGACTCATAAACAATGTATTCCAGACTTACCTCAATCGTTTTGTGGTAGCCTTCATTGATGAAATCTTGGTGCACTCAACGTCAGAGGAGGAGAATGCTACACACCTACAGATAGTTCTGGATACACTCCGAGAGAACTAGATTTATAGTAAGATATCAAAGTTCTAGCTCTGGATTTGGGAGGTCCACGTTCTGGAACACGTCATCTTGGAGGTTGGAGTTGCAGTGGATCTGGTGAAGATAGATGTAGTTCTTTATTGGGAGCCACCTAGGAGTGTGACTGAGGTGAGAAGTTTCATGGGATTGGTTGTGTACTACCCAAGGTTCGTACCCAACTTTTCTAGATTAGCAGAACTCCTGTCATATTTAAAAAAGAAGGGACAACCCTTCATATGGATAGAGAGGTTCCAACAGAGTTTCTAGGAGATGAGGTAGAGTCTGATGAGTTCCCTCATCCTGAGACTACTAGAAGAGGGAATTTGGTTTGTAGTCTTTTTTGATGCATCAAGGAATAGACTAGGTTGTGTCCAGATGTAGGAGTGAGCAGTGATCACCTAAAAATCATGACATTTGAGGCAACATTATCAGAACTATGCAACCCATGACCTAGAGTTAGCAGTAGTGGATTTTGCATTGAATATGTGGCGGCACTACTTGATGGGTGAATGGTTTACTGTCTACTCTAACCAAAAGAGTCTTAGGTATATGTTCTCACAAAATGACCTAAACTTGAGACAATGGTGATGGATGGAGTTCCTCCAGTACTATGAATTTGAGATAGTCTATACTCTTGGGAAGGGGAACGTGGTGGCTGATGCACTCAGTAGGAGGTATGGTTGGTAGCTGCTGAGTGAGGTGATGGAACATATATCCGCAATGTAGATATCATTCATAGATGATGATGGAGCATCATACCACCATTCTATGACTGTCACTCACCCAATTCTTCAGTGAGTTATGGAGGCACATCTTATGGATGTTTACTATGAGGCTCGACATGCTCATATATCCTCAAGATAGAATATTGATGGATATTCGATAGGTGGGGAGCATGTCATCCTTTTCAGAGGACGCACCATGGTACCGGTGATGTTATGGGAGTATGTGTTGAGGGAGTTCCATAAATCCCCTTTGGTGGTACATCCTGGTGTGGTGAAGATGTAATAGGACCTCTGACGTCAGTACTGGTGGACAAGGACAAAGAAAGCAGTGGTAGAGTTCATTTCACGATGCCTCACTTGTCAGTAAGTGAAGGATGAGCATCAGGTCTCAGCATGCTTGACACAACCACTTGAGGTACCAAAGTGGAATTGGGATGGTATCTCAATGGAATTCGTGATGGGGTTACCACACACATCCAGGGGCCACGACTCTATCTGGGTGATCGTTGACTGACTCACCAAGTCAAATCACTTCCTACCCATCCAAGAGAAGGAACTAATAAAGGGATTGAGGCGCCTCTACGTTTAGGAGATAGTACGAATTTACGGGGTGACTTCGACGATCGTCTTAGTCCATGATGCATGATTTACATCCCGATTGTGGAAGAGGTTGCAGGAGGCATTCAGGACTCAGCTACGCTTGAGCAGAGCTTTTCACCCCCAGACAGATGGTTAGAGGGACCAGACTATACAGACCTTGGAGGGCATGCTTCATGCTTGTGTCCTGGATTTTGGTCATAGTTGGGAGGACCAACTATCACTAGTGGGGTTTTCATAAAACAATAGCTATCACTCCACCATTGGCATCACACCATTTGAGGCCTTGTACGAGTGGCCATGCAGATCACCTCTATGCTGGAAAGACCCAGGGGAGCCAACACTCATGAGTCCTGAGTTGGTACGGGCTACCAATGAGAAGGTACAGATCATCTAGGAGCATATAAGGACTGCATAGATTAGGAAGAAATCATATGCTGACAGGAGATAAAGACCCTTGTAGTTTGAGAAGAGAGACCATGTTTTCCCTCGGGTCTCACCCCGACAGGGATTGCAAAGATTTTTTCGGTGTGACAAGTTTTCTTTGAGGTCCATTAGACCTTTTTAGATTCTCAATAGAGTTGGCGAGGTGGCATATCGCCAAGCTATTCCCCCACAGATGCACTGGGTGCGCGATGTTTTTCACACATCACAGAAAATGAGAAACCTGCATGATCCATTGCATATCATTGACTGGGGTGAGATGGACATTAACGATGGGGAGATGTTTGCGGAGTTCCTAGTAGAGATAGAGGATCATCAGGAGAAGGTCCTTCATGGATGGTCGATTCCTATGGTGCGCGTTCGGTGGCAGCACTAGAACCTCCAAGAGAGATTATGGGAGCGGGAGGGTCAGATTCGTTTTCAGTACCCCCATTTGTTTGATTAGCCTTTGTTTTGGATTTTAGGGATGTAAATCCCGAAGGTGGGGAGAATGTAATTTCCTGGAATTTCCGTGTATTTTTATTTTATTTTATGAAATTATTTAGAGACTAGGTGCTAAGAAAGAATGTGATTCTGAGGCCCAGGGTGCCCAGAATGTAATTTTGAACTTTTATTTAGTTCACTTAAGTAAATGTGTGAGCGGGTTTTTCTAACTTTTGAACCGGTGCTCGGATCAAAAAACTTGAGGGAACTTTTGAACTCAGAATGCTGGTATTCGCCTAGAAAGGACTTAACTTTGACCGAAAAGGGTCAGACGGAAAAGTTAATTTTTTTAATTTTCAGAAAATAATAAAATAACATAGAAAAAGTTATTTTATTTTATTTTACACTGTTGACTGGCAGATGGTAGTGTTGTGGTGTGGTGATGACGAGGTTCATTAAATGAGGATAATTAATGGATCATTGTTCAAGTGTAACCGCTACACTATTTTATAAATGAAATAGCTTAACGATGCAATGTCACAACATAACAGAAATGTTGCGACATGCTTCTTTTTTTAAACTAAAGCATTGGGGACTTGAGAATTAAACCCTAGGGATTATCTGATGAACCTATGGTGGAATTCCACTCTAACAAAGAACAAAAAACACCGAAGAAACCCTCGCCAATGAAGAATGATGGAGGATTTGAGCGCGATGAAAACTATTGTGGAGAATGAGACCGGACCCAGGAATTGACGAATAGTGAAGAACGACAATGGATCATGGGTCAACAATGACTTGAATCATCATACATAGCCTAAGATAGATCCGAATCCTAGTAGTGATTTATTTGTGCTTTAATTCCCCATTCTTCATTAAAAAACAATGAACATGGATCAACCCACGAGCAGGTTGACATGCAGATCATGTGTTCTTAAAGGAGGGTGCTTTTATTGGGGTTTTTCATGGGTATTATTGATAGCTTGATAAAACTGTGATCCCAAACCTCTCCTATTTCAAACTTATAAGACGAAGGGAATGTGATAGCATAAAAAAGACCCGAGCCCCTCTGCCTTCAGGGTCCTTCTTGTAAAAATTATCGAAATGGTGGTAAGGTGACTTCAAGGATGTCATAGTGAAGGTGGAATACCTACGATCGCATAGGCATAGACTGTTTGAGAAAAGAACCACAGAAGAAACTATGGTGTCCCGCAGAAGTAACTATTAGTGCGACAACGTCGGTAAAGGCCCGCGGCGGTGGCTGCGGGCGGAGGGAGGTGGTGCGCACATCGGCACATGGTGGCGGCATGGAAGTGTGGCTATGTAGATAGTCAGCCCGTGTCCGGGGTTCTCGGGTGAGCTGGTGGCACGCGGTCTATTGAACGCATGCAGGAGTCCGACTAGATGGAATGGCCAATCGTGTGGAGCAAGCCGCAGTCGCTTGATCATGATGAAGGAAACTGCCCCGCATCAACTACGGGGTGAGTAAGGAGCTTGAAGAAGCTTCCAGCCACATCCTAGCTAGGCAACGAACCGGTGCGCCAGAGGCGGACTGGGTAGGCCAACGGTCCGGTCACATGACCCAATTAACCAGAACTAGGTTAGGCCGGGTTCAGGTTGGGTTGGAGGATCCTCTTTGAGTCGATAGACCCTGGTCCGGGTTGGGTCGTTCGACCCAGTTAGACTGGACCCGGACCCAACTAGCCCTGGTTTTACTAAAACCTTTCTAACTAATAGATCAGGCATCTGATTGATGTGCCATCTGCAGAATGAGGACCTTTGTGACAAGGTAGTACTTTTGAGAAACTCTACATTAGTTTTGGAGAAGTTTTTTGTATGCTCGGGTTGGATCAGACTCAAATCCAACTGGGCCCTTTTTATAAAAATGTTCATATTTTACAGACTGGGCATCTGTTCGATGCGTCGTCTATTACATTGGGACCCTTATGACGAGACAATCCTTTAGGTTACTCTATGTGGAACTTCCTGGAAGTTGAGGTATGATCAATGGCTTGAGGATTATATCCTCCTATAATCAAGCGTTCTAAGTGAGGGAATCCATTGGTTGGCTGTGACGTGAAGAATAAGAGAAACCCTTTGTGGATCACCATGAGAGAGACCCTTAGTGGATCAACATGAGAGCGGCCCATCATAGATCAGTATGATAGATACCCTTCTTGGATCAGCATGAGAGAAACCTTTCATGGATTAACAGTATAGTAACCCTTTTTGGATTAGAAACAGAGCAACCCTTCATGGATCATCATGAGGGAGAACCTTCATGGATCAGCATGAGAGTGACCCTCTATGGATGATCATGAGAGCAACCCTTCATGGATCATCAGTAGAGAGACCCTTCGTGGATTAGTAGCAGAGCAACTCTTTGTGGATCAGAAATAGAGCCTATCAATATAATAAGATGATCTAGCTTAATGACTAATCATCATTACTTCTATACTTAAGTTATACATGGTGTGAGCCATGTATTTTTTTTTTGCTTTAATTTGAGATCTCGATTTGTGATATTTTCCTTTGTTTATTTCTGTGATACCTGAGTTGGTCTCAGGGTCCCTACTGAGTATTTTTATACTCACCCCTTCATGGGCTTCATCCACACCTGTTGTGTCTTGTTCAGATGACAGAAAGCTCTGAATGGGAGCTTGGGGAGCCAGGGATAGATAGTGCTCAGAGGTGGATCGATAGATATGGTGTGATATAGTGACATTTGATAGTGAGTTGTACCTACCCTTCAGGTAGGATCCTTGGAAGATGACCTCCGAAGCTTGTACTTCTTTTGTTGTACTTTCCTTTCAGTTTGACTTGTATTCCAGACCCTTTTACATTCTGTTGTACTTGTACTTGTTGTTGGTTCCATTTTTAGCTTACTTTCCACAGTATGGTCTACACGTGTGTATACAGGTTGAAAGGAAATGCCTTCCCTTTTTTGGGTATGCCTTTTTGGTGCTAGTCTCCAGCCCCTGTCCTATAGAAGGCGGGCTTGGGGTAGTCATAGAATAAGGCCTGGGGTATGGGTCATGACAATTATTTTCCTTCCAGATGATAGACTACTAAGATGACTTTATCATGTTCAGGACATTGTAGAGCTAAAAATATATTTTCAGTGGTATTGATCCATTGTTCATCCACTAATGGATCAGAAGACCCGCTGAAAAAAGGTGGACGTTGTCTCATGAAGGACTCAATAGAATTTTGCTCCCTCCTTTTCTCGTTTGGAAGTCCTGCATGATTCATATATTGATAAATTTGTGTGATCATGGCTATAATATTTTTCATTCTAGCTCCCATAACATTTGGTTGCTCAGGGGGACAATCATTTCATTGCTCATCGCATTCAACATTAATGTGGTTCCTTCAGGTTCCATCCATTGAGTAAAACCAAGAAGTATAGTTTAAGAAACACTAATCATAACAGGAAAACCAAATAATCATGAATAAATTTTCAATTTCGGATACTTTAGGTTTTATCCTAGGTTATTCATGAACATCTCTAAAATACTAGGATAAGACTGTAACCTATACTTATACATATCCTTAGGGTTCTTACTAAGGTTCTCTCATCCTAGTTTCCAAAGGTAAACTATACCTTTTCTCTAATACCAACTATAATGTCACATAATT
The DNA here is from genome assembly GCA_963277665.1 of Viscum album. NCBI lineage: Eukaryota > Viridiplantae > Streptophyta > Magnoliopsida > Santalales > Viscaceae > Viscum > Viscum album. Next base: position 2,127,500,484 of record OY728143.1, on the reverse strand, counting down.
TACATATAGATATTACATCAAAATTAAATAATATTTATTTCATAACATAACAAAACCATGCTAGGACTGAATAGTTTTAGTTTCTTTAGAAACTGGGAAACATAAACAATTGGTTCATAAAACATCCACATTGTCTCCGGCTAATTTCTTCAAAACTAGAATAATTTTTTGACATATCTTACTTAATACCCTTATTTATGACCTGGGGAAAATAAACATATGAAAGGGTGAGATAAAATTCACAATAAGGGTAAAAAAGGGAAATATCATTCATATCATAATAAAAAAGAATATAACATTTGAAAATCTTATCCTGTATAAAAAAGATTATAATATCATGTCATGGGATAAATCATAAAAGTGAAATGTAATCCCAATACTCATAACATAAGATATGAAATTTCATGTCATACACACATAATCATATAAAAAATTTCATATTATTCAAGTCTCATTATCGAGACCATTATAGCGGACAAAGTCCATTACTGAACCACATTCACTCCTTGTTCCAGCCATGTATTGTTGAACCAGATTTACTTTTCATTCCAGTAATGTCTATATAATGAGATATAAATCTTTACCCAATGAATTGGAGGGATATATAGGTCCTACCCATCTCATAATGAAACCATTATTATGTGTTCCACAAAAATATAAAAACATTTACCATAGCATAACCCATGAAATAAAATGGGTTTCTTAAACATCATTACATCATAAAAGATATAAAATAAATGGATTTCCTAAATAATATTCTATCATAAACAAAATAAAATAATAGTAATAATAGGGATATAAACATAACCCATTTTAAATAGTTTCATCTTAGATGGAAAATAATTTTGAGAAAACACTTGAAAATAATTCCTAAGGAAAATATCCTTTCTTCTTCAAAAATGGTTTTCTTCCTCAAAATGCCACAAAATTTTAGAAGAAATCATTTTATGTGAAAATAAACTTATAATATTATAGGTGAAGCTTCATGGAAATAAGTAATTTTTAAAGCGTAAAAATATGTTCATGTCATAAAAGTTAAAAAAATATTCTTCTCATACTTTTGTCAGAAAAGTTAAAAAGTATCCATACCGAAAACAACAAAAGATTTCATTCATACCATTTAGTAAAAATTTACCAATGGGTAAAATAGAATTTTATAAATTATAGAATTATATAAAGAATATTTTGAAATAAATATTTAGGAAATGTGGATGTGGATGATAATTATACCCCAATAAATACTTACGAATAAACAATCTCAGATAAAAATGAGATTTGCAAAGTTATCCCTTACCTTAGGTATGATATGCTTAGTATGTATTTGAAAATTATGTATAATGATTTAAATAATGGTACTGATTTATTCCATAATCCTAATATTTTTTATAATAACATTTATGATCATATTTTCATCTGTTTGTTAGTAACATTTCATTGTTACTCTTTATTCGGGTATTAACTGCTTTATGTTCTTATACATGTTTTGTCAGATAAATTATTATTTCTCTTATTAGGTTATATTTATATCATTTAAATAATGGTATTAGTATAATATATATAATATTTATTCATTAAATTCATTCATATAATCATTCTTTAATGAATATTAGGTAGAATGAATCACATTGCATTATGGAGACGGTAAGCCGTACGTACGCACGAGCGACGATATCATTCCCATAATTTGTTGAATGGTATTGAAGTGGATGGTGTATAGTATTTTAGAATAAAAATAATTTTATATTAATCATATATATATTTATTAATTAAATCATTATACCCATCCATGTAAGGTGGTAGTGAAAAATAGATTACTCCACGGTGTGAAGACAGTAAGCCGTATGTACGCACCCATGGGGATTTCATTTTTCATAGGATGGGTAGAAGGTAGAATATGGTTTTTTTCATATTTATAATAATGTATCAGTTTATGAGTGATACTATTGATATTACTTTATAATGAAACAACTAATTAAGAGGAAGTAGAAGAATAAAGAAGTTTGAAAGAATCGGTAAATGATACTACCTCTTCTTCGATGTGCCTCATCTAAATATCCTCTTAGAGCACTAGAGTTGGTATTTGAGGATGACCAGAACCTCTAGAATTAAAATATAGAAGTTGATAAGGCAAAAGGTCAGGAGATTTACGATCTTAAAATCTCAAAATTAAGTGAAGTGGTGAGGGAGGAGATTCCCTTTTATAATTGAGGTGAGGGGCACTTTTGGAAACTCCATAAATAATAATTTATAATAAACTCAAACCCTACCCAAAACCTCCAAAATGTCCCAATTTCAAATATGAGATTAGATAGGGTTGTAATACCATCACAAAATAAATTTTGGACAAGTTAGTTTTTCAATTTAAATGATAGATTTTTAATTGACACTTAGTTATTCTATTTAATTTTAATTGTTGTAATAACATTATAAATATTTAATGGTTATCAATATTTACTTATATGGTGTTAATTGACTATAAATGGATATTTTATGACATTTTAGATCTTATAATTATAACTTCCTAATTTTTAAATACTTTTATGATTTTTAAATAATTTAATAAAATTTTATTTTTATAAAATATCAATAGTGTCAATTGTGACATCATTCATTTATTTGACTTAAAAAAATCCAAATAGATGATAAATTAGAACCAAAATATTTAATAAAATAATAACATGTCATATTCAGCTAGAAAATTCATGTATCACATTAATTAGTTAATATCATATTTCTTTTAATATTTTTAAAAACATTTTTTGGTATTTCTATTAATAAAATAATTTCTACATCATTATTGTGTCATCATTAATGGTAATTATTTAATCTCTAAATGGTATAAATAAACTATATTGTAGTTAATTGTTTTATCTATCCGGATACTATCTATAGTCGATATTATCTCCTAGTTATCGATATATTAAAATTAATATACTTATATAAAAAGAGATTGTGACATTTTGTCACATTCATTAGTTTTTATTACATTCATGTCATATTCATAGGTAAGTGTCCATTAAGTGATTCCATTTCGAAAAATAGATGATAAGTGTTGAATTTAGTCACCCAATAGGATTTTTATAGGTGTTAAGGTAATTTTATAATTTTATTTTTACCCTTAATTACCTGATTTACCTTTAACCATAGTAATAAAAATAATTACCAAAGATACTATTCATAATGCCCAAAAATAAAAGTATCCTATTAACATAATTTGGAAATAATGATTCCATATATGGAATCCATTTTTCAAAATTCAAAAGGCAGAATTTTTAGTAATTAATTTAAAATTAATCCTGCTGTTGAAATGAGAGAATGAGTTTTAAAAGTTAAAGCATTACAAAAGATTGAAATATTTTTACCTATGAATTCAATGTAAAATTTAATGCTAATGACATAAATTATATTTAATGATAAAAATATATTATATTTATACATTAAAACCATTCAATTTTATAATTGAACCATATAAATTATATCGATGAAAAAAATTGTTTTTAATTAAAATTTAGCGTATTTTTATTATTCATCAAAACATGAAAGTTTTTAGAAAAATATCAAAAATTTATCCAAAGTAAATTTTTATATCCCGCTTAAAAATAACATGTTTATTTTGTCATATAAAAATTAGTAATGTGTCAAAATATTAATTTAAAAGGGGTTCTCCATTCAAAGGTCTAAAATTAAACTTTAAAAAAAATAGGTTTTTATACATCAAATAGGGTTTTATTGATACCCTTTGACTAAAATATCCATTTTATGAATATAAAAAATATTTTATCAAGTATATAACACATATATATATCATTAATTTTATTACCAAAAGTAATTCACTCAAAAATAAAAATATTTAATTGATTTATATTTTTTATAATTAATTGATAGCCAATTAATTCACACTGTATTTTCATAAGTTGGTTGTAATTATTCCCACTAACCTAATGGATAGGCTATAATGGTAATTTTATAATAAGGGCCTCTCTCGATTCATTTAAACTCCCAATTGCATGCAAAGCAAGCTATTGAAGAATAAAAATTATTTAAAGAAAATATTTCATAAAAACATCTGGGTGTTATAGATAAAAGTCAAATATGTTTTTTGTGTATTAATATATATTTATATCTATTTATTTATATATATTTTTTAGTTATATTTTTTATCCATGTATTTATTCTTATATTAATAATATTAGTTTTGAATACATTTATAAAATATGTTTTGTGTGTGTGTGTTTATAAATAAATAATTAAATATATACATATATACAACACACATACACATGTATATTATATATATATATATATATATATATATCTATAAGTATAATTATACATATTTATATATATTTACATATATTATATATTCATATGTATATTCATATGTTAGAATATATAGATAATATATATCAGTTTGTTAATACAGACACACACTAACACACACACACATTATATAGGTTTATAAATATTAAAATATTTGTATTTTAAATAAAATGGATATTATAAGGATTATGTATTGATAAATATACTTTATATGCAAATATGTTTAATTATTTATTTTAGATATTTTATTGATTTTTTGATTTTTTGTGTCTTTAAATTGTTATTAAATGATTATTAATCAATGATAATTTAAATTATTAATTAATAATATTTTTTAAAATATTTTATAAGAAAATTTCACTAGATATATTACATATTAAATGTAAATGTCTATTTATACATATCTAAAACATATTTAAAAAATATATATTATATTTATATAATATAAATAAATTTATATATTTATAAATCAATATATTTTTTTAATATTTTTTTTTGAAATATACCCTTTATCAGTGCTAGTGAAAAAATGCTGAGAAAGACCCCCCTTTATCAGAGCTACTAAAAAAGCACTGATAAAGGCGGTTCCTTTAAATATTGTGATGTTGTTGCTTTTCTTTATTTGTCTTCTACGTTGTATGTTCTTGATCTATTTTCGGTCTGGGTGTTGGGGTTGCGTGTGTGAGTCTGTCCAGTTTAAGGGCGTACATTACCATCCTCCACTCAGGATTTATCATTGGCTCCTGGAGTGACGAGGTCCCTATTCTCATATACTTTTTGTGGTCCACATGCGTTGTTTCTTTGCTTGTTACTCTCATTTGTATGAGATCTGTTTATTTTTCATAATAATATTGGTTGTGTTGGTGTTATTATCGCTGAGTATGACAAAAAAGGTCCTAACCACATCAATACTCATATTATCTTTTACTTTCCTACATTTTATTTGTTTTTTTCTTTTGCTTTGCTTCTATTCTTCACTTTTTCAAACCTCTCTCTTCTTTTCATTTAAAGGATTCTCTTATGCTTCTTTGTGAGAGTTGGACTACCTTAAAACGAATCTGTTCCTACCCTCACAAAATACATTATCAAAAAATAAACATTAATCCAAAAATGAAAAAACACAACATGTCAAGAACCTTTAATCAGATGGCTATAATTACGAAACAACAAACTCAATGTGCATAAAAGAAGCAAGGAATATAATTTTGATTCCATGAAATCAAACAAGACTAAAACGATTTGAGGCAAACAATGATAATTAAACCAAATGTCACAATTCATTATACAAGTGTTGTCAAAACTATAAATAAAGCATTAAAGGACACAATGATTTTACATTCTTTGGTCCAATTGGACCTAGATGCACCAAGCAGGTTCATTACGCATTTTACTATGCAAAACCAAGAATAAATATTACGACAAAGATGACAAGATGATGAGAAAGAACCAAGAAATCTATTCAAGAGTGAGGATCGTGTCACTCTAAGAGATCACGATAAAACCGAGCTCAATGAAGGGGATATACAAAGGACTCCCATGATGCACCAAACATGTACATCATTTATAGAATCAAGTTCGCAGAATTAAAATAAAACTAGATGAATAAAGAAGACCAATCCTTTATATGCTAAGGGGTTGGAGGATTTTCTATATTATTTTTCCAAAAATGGTGTTGTGACCCAAATCCTATTTGATTCGACTAAAAAAGTCTATTGTGAAAAAAAGATATTGGTGAAATTTTATGGGCTTCTGCGATAGGTTATGGTGTCAGATTGATTAGTGGGGGCACCAATCTCACTATAAGAAAAAAAAGGGTTTTGCACCGGTTTTTTAGCGGTGGTTTGGAAAACCTCGGCAAAATATTCAAGAAAATTCCATTTCGCTACCTTTTTTTGCAGCGGTTCTTAAAACTGCCGCTAAATATGTTTCTTATTTTTTTTTTATTTTTTTTGTGGTGGGTTTTTAAAATCACAACTTATTTAGATTTTTTAAATTTTCAACAAAAATTTAAATTTTTTAGCAGCGGTTTATGAAAATCACCGTGAAATAGGGGTGGTTTTTATAAAACCACATCTAATTTAAAGAGAAAAAATAAATAATAAAAATAATAAAAATAATAAATTATGATTTATTATTAATAAGAATTAATTATTATATTTACTCATTTTTTTTTATTTAGAATTTTCATTAATTATAATGTGTTAATTATTAATTATATATAATTATTAGTTAATAGTTATCTAAAACTTAAATAAATTACTGCATAAGTTGAAAATCAGAATTCAATATCAAAATGACTACAATTGTTGATCTGGGTATCCATTTTACCACCACAACCGGTCAAATTGAAGTTTATGAAATGAAATAAAACCATATTAGATAATAATTTGGTAATTATTAATAGAATAAAATTTATTACAGTTTTAATAAAAGTTTAAAATCAAACTTCAACTACAAAACGGTCATAACTTTTGATCCAGGTGTTCGTTTGAGCTCTACCACATATCAAATCAAATCCTGCAAAGAGATCTACACCCTATTGATTGGGGGAACCCTAGTCATGTGTTTTAGGACAAAAAAGGCCCATAAGTCTTCCAAAACTTAGTTTTTGGTTTGGATATCATGATTTTTGAAAAGTCGATGAGATTTTATCTTTGTTTAAGAGTGTCTTCATTTTCTTTTTAGGTCATTTATGTTTTTATTCTACTAATTTATATTCCTATTAATTTGATGGTGTTGAAGTTATTGTGGGTTTCCCTCTTTTAGTGATTTATTATCTATTATATATATATATGTATGTATGTACTTCTATAAATTTAAGTATATTTATTTATAATTTATATATATATATATCATTATCAATTTAAAATTATAAATAATTGTTTCCATGCAGGGATATTTATACGTATTTATGTATATTTGACTATATTTATATACATTTGTAATTATTTATACATATTTATGTATATAGATTTTTATATATTATATGGATATATATATATATATATATATATTGAAAAGGTAGGGATAACACCCCTTTATTAAAAGAAACATAAACCTAGAAATTAAAGGATGGGGTCAAACATGGTAGGCATCCCTCAACAATACAAACAATCAAAGAAAAAGCTTTTCTCTAATCCTAACCCCAATATTTCTCTCCTCTTCACGTATTTCATTCTAATTAATTATACCACTCCCATGACCACGACATCTAGGATGCCAGCCTCTCCTCCAAGTCTTTGCTTGCTGTAGGAGACCTTCAATGTCAGTGCCCTCCAAATCTGCTCCCCCATCATCTGATTGGGATTTAAGCCTCTAAAAATCATCATCCAAAGTGTCATCATTGACTTTTATTATAGGGGACTTCACTTCAACATGATCATTGGATACCAAGGTACCTTGTACATTTCCCTCTTGCACATTATTATAAGAAAGTTCACCAAAGATATTTTCAGTAGACACATTTCCTGTCAAACCCTAGGTACCCTATCTATATATCAGATATGGGGGTTCCATCTGTAGAGGAAGTACCATCAAGGTCAAATCCAAATAACAAGTAGTATCAAAAGGAAGAACATAAACCTATGATGGAATGATATATACCACCGTTATAGGATAGGAATGGGACTAAGGTGAATTGGTTTTTCAGGGGAGGACCAATTGGAAGCCCTCTTCATCAAAAAATATATGCTTTCCTTTTACTTTAACCAAAGACCCCTACTTAGCTCTTACAACTCTGATGTCCAATCCCTCACACGCTTTTGGTTGAACATGAGTTAAGGATTTAGAAAAAGTTCTCAAAGTCATCTCTACAACCAATTTATGTTTACCTTTCCTAACAATTGAGGCGATCATCTATTCATGTGTGATCTACTGATCTGCCATTTCTTATACAGCTACCTCATAAAATGATTCAACCTCCTCTATCATCCCATCATCCATTGTCTCGACCAGAATCATGGAGACTGCATTAGTGTCATGATATCTTAAAATAGGTGACCATAAATACAAGTAGGGACTAACATGAGTCTCATGCCTTGAGGGTTCAGATAAAGGAACCACAACCTAAGTAATCTACTCCACTTGTTGCACAATAAGATTCACTACTACAGATATTCCCTTTAACAGCGCGCAAAAGGGATTTTAGCCATGATAAAAAAGCGTTGTTATCCTCAACACTGTTAGGGAGGTATTTTCAATGCTGGAAATAACACTGATAAAGGCCCCACATGTTTTAGTGTGATATTTTTATCACAGCACACTACAGCAACCTGTAACCAATACATAAAATATATAATTTAATTGAAATAAATTATATATCGTGAATACAAAAAAAACACAACTATATTTATTTCAACAATTTTTTGTATAATACATTTATAATTACTATCCAAAAAACATTTAAAAACATTAATGTTTCATCGTCTTTTGCACCTGTGATCCCCTCTCAAAAAATTCCACCCATGGCATCAGTTGCTAAACAAATAACCTCAACCCAAGAAAAAGAATCCACCTATATAAGAAAAAAATATTATATTAGTAATATTATAAAGAAATAAATTAAACATTAATATGAAAGAATACATTAATACAATGTTAACTTTAAATAAAAATACACACTAGTAGATATACGGATCACATCGTGCATCATATTGAGGTGTGGTTGATTCCAACAAGTCAAAAATGAGTTATGGATCATTTTCCTAAAGTATCAAAACAATCCGAATGTGTTTTCTTGGTTTTGAGTATATCAACTATTATTTTTCATGAAATTAAAGTAAATTTTAAATAATTACACACTTGAAGTTATATCGATCACATAGTGCATGGGATTGAGGTGCAGCTGATTCCTACACATCACCAATTACTTATTAATCATTTTCCTAAAGTATCAAAATAATATGAATGTGTTTGCTCAGTTTTTAGTATGTCATTTATATTTTTTTTACTAAAATGTCATTTCAAACTAGAAACATTGACTTTGATTCATACCAGTCACATCATGTCTTGGTTTAATGTGAGTCTGCCTCTTACACGTCAAAAATTACTTATGAATCAATTTACTAACTTATCAATACTAGCATATTTGCTATTCTATTTTGCTCAGATTATGGTTTATATGATTTCTACCTTGGTGGATCACTTATAATGTGATGTTATTATTTATTATATGAGACATATATTGTTTTCCTAGTATGGAAACAAATTATTTTCACCTTGGGTAGGTGCGACAAGGTGTGATTTCTTGCTTCTTAGCTTTTGATAATCACATTTTAGGGTATTTTTAATTTATAAATGCATGTGAACTTTGTAAAATTATTATACCATGTGATAAATATCAAAGGCCTTGATAAATGTGAATTTCTATGATATATGCAATGTGATATTCCATGATTTATGTATATATAAGTGTGTGAAGTTACATATTCTTTGAGAAATGGGTATAACTCTTATATGAGAAGGTGGGTAATATGGTTGAGGTGATTTTTCTCACTAGGATTGGGTGACTTGGTTATCAGATGGAGGCACCGATGGTTGTTAGGATGGGCATGGCCTAGGGCAGTATTGATACTTAGATCTATTGAGGGTGGTTAAGGAGGTCATGGTGTTGGGATGCCATGTGGCATAGTTGTTGTATGGCCATGTTGATGGTATTCAACAGGTTCCCTTGAGACAGCTTAGATCGAGCATCAGGTGGGAAATGATAGGGTGTCACTAGAGCATGCGCAAGCTAAGACCCCTGAGGGATAGACAGAGCAGGTGCATGCTCATGAAAAAGTTCTAGTGCAGGTGTTATAGCCATAAGATTTCATAGTGTTTGGGCCATGGCATGACGAGTTGCTCTGATTGAGCCTGATATGGGTTATCCAGGGTATCGACTGAGTTTCTTAGGATGGTTCACTGAATTGTATTTCTTTTCACTTAGAATGGTGAGCGATGACACCTCTAGGGTGAGGTGCTTCAAGGATGGTTTAGTACACATCATTCAGGTGCAATTAAACATCTTTAGACCAACCTCATTCTCCGAGGAAGTGGACCAGAAACTCATAGCCGAGGGAAACCTGATGGATAGATCATACTTTACCCTAGAAACGACTTCAGGTTATCTCAGTGGTGATGGTTTATATGGAAGGAAGTGAGGCCAAGACAAGTTCCAGTAGGGAAGTCTGTTAAAGGACTCAGCTAGGCCACCCCATAGTGGTTCTTTTACAGTTTTTGTTTAAGTGTGGGCAACCATGACATGTTTTAACTCAGTGTGAGTGGCCTCCAAAGGAGCTTCTGGCATGTGGACAGGTCAGAAATATTGAGAGATTCTGTAGGAAGCCTTCTCAAATAGTCAACATTCAGGGATCGGGGTAGACTCAAGCCTCTGAGGTCAGTTCATGATTTGTTTTAGGTTAGCGTAGCTGAGGTTCAGCTACACACAAAGGTCATGTCAGATATAGTGAGGCCCAAAAGTGAGCTCAGTGGCTAGTGGATGGATCATCACCACAGGGCGATCAAGTTTCAGCAGTCGAGATTCAGGTTAGGTGCATGTCATGTAACTACTAGGGGATGAGTTGCCTAATGATCCGATGACGGTTAGAGGTAAGTCACGAGCATGGATGTGATTTTCTTTTTGCTTTATTTTTTCATGGCCTGTTGAGACATGTTTTTTTTGGTGCACTGAGTGCACAATTTGTATATGGACTGACCAGATGTTGTTCAATAGGTCGGAATCATATCATATTCATGATATGTATATATGAGGTGCGTGGCACTGAGTTTTGAAATTGAACATCATTGGATGCATGATTCTGGGGTTCTTTGGAATTGGGGCATCAAATATGAAAATTACGTGATGTGCGAGGCATCTGGGAACCTTGAATGTGTGATACTTGATTTTGGTGCGATGCACCGGGATTGATTTGAGCATCTAAGGTGATGCAGGACCTCATAGCGCCGTATATGACATGGGCTTGATGCGGGCATCAATGCGGTTCAGGATGTGTTTGGGTGTCTAGAATGGTACGAGAGCACCTGATGTGGTGAAGGAGGGATGATGTATCACGGGAGGACCATGGGTCCGGAAATAGGTCATTGTACCTTTGATTGATTGAGCTTTTGGTCAAGTTGAGACCAGGTTAGGCAATTCCTAAGGTGGGGAGCCCCTTGAAATGAATTGACCTATACCCTTGAGACTAGGGTAGTCCAAGTTTATTTCTAATAGTATGGGTATGTTCGGTACCATCTCTATGTTTTGTTTTATAGATTAGGGACAAGATATATTAATGTTGGGAGATAGTAACGTCTTGGGTTATTGAGCTGGGTCGAAAACCTATCTCATTTTCGATTTTTGAAATAGTGGCTATACCATTTTTGAATTCAATAGTCGAAACTCAATTATGATATTTTTTCCAGTTTGATGTCATGTTTTTTGGTTTGTTTTAGAGGCTTGGAGAGTGCCTCGGGTGTTTCAGTTTGGTTTCAGAAGCATTGGAGGCCAAATGGCCTATTTTGGGTTGCATGCAAAAGGCACACAGTTCTGGGGAAAACCACGTAGACCCTTCCAAGTAACTGTGCGACCTATATTTAAACTACTGCATGGTTTGGGTAAACTATGTGAGGGAGGTTCATGGATGTTTGAGGGGTTCTACAATAATTTTAGAGCCTTCTGTATGGTTTTCACATGGTTAGAGAAAACAATGCAGAATGTTGCACGGGTACTGCAACTTAGGAAGTACCTATGCACTGTATCTTGCATGTTATATATACAGTTTGGAAAACTATATGGGTAAACCATGTGGACTATGCATAGTATTTTTTTTTGTTTTTTTCTTTCTTTTTAGTTCTTTCTTTCTTTTCCTCTCCTCCCTTATCGCGTGAACAACAGAGGGTTCACCCTCTTCTCCTCCTTCCATTAGATTTGATCCCTCTTCTCTATTGGTGGTCCATTCTTTGAGCTATCTGGTGCATTAGATTCGTAGTGGTAAGGATAAACTCAATAACCCCTCTTCTTTGTTTATATTTTTCATCACATTCCACTATTTCCATCCAATCCGATTTCAGGGCTTTCGACAGAAACTCAAATATTCGCCAATCCTCTTCGAATTGGATCTCGGTATCAGACGTGTCTATGTATACGGATCCAAGGTAGGTGATATATATCTTGATTTTTGTTTTCAAAGATATTTGGGTGGTGTATATTTTTAGCGCATCATTGGGTTTTGAGAGGGACCCTTTTATTGCATATTAAATTTCTTATTTGACCATGTGAGATTCCTTTAGGCGGACCCTTGCCAATTTCAAGCATGCTATGTTAGGTTATAGGTCATTAACACCTTGGGTAGCTAGGCTAAGGTGTATTTATGATATAATTGGAATTTATTTGATTTAATTTGGTAATATTTTTTAAATTGATGTTGTTCCATTCAATCATAATTAATTACTTATTGAAATTGAATTGATTGATTATATGAATTGGAGTTATCCAATTCATATAGGTTGGATTGAGATTTTTATTTTATTTGAGATGTGAAATTCAATGGTATTTAATTGTTTTCTTATTAAATTGGTTTATAAATATATATATGCTTGTGATTGCTAATTACATGAGATGAGGTCCAGGGGGTCGTGAGGGGAATGACTGAGAATGATTTGAGCTAGCTAGGCCATCAGATTGAGGCAATGTTGATCATTTGGTTGGGTTTAGCCCGAATTACATGAGTGGTTTGACCACATTATTGGGTGTTGAGGATGTAGTTTGAGGCGGATAGGCCATCAGGTTGTGCATGGTACGTGATATTGGGATGGTAAGGCCATCATATTTGAGTGACATGGTCATAGGGGCACAAGGTGTCAGTTGATGTGGTTTAGGTTATTTATTTGGTGATTGCCTCTCACTCATGATTTTCAAAGCGCTGAATTGAGTCGTGTGCACACAGGTTGACTCTGTTAATGAGGTGGTTTTGACACCTTGTGTGGGTAGAGGCCCCCAGTAGTGTGACTTAGGAAATGGTTTGGGTTTCCTGCCTTAGAAATCCATGTGGAATGTGAGGAGCCTTTGGATTTCATCATTGAGGTTGATGGTTCTAGGTTGAGGCCTATCGTGTTTGAGGTTGTGGGCCTGGACTTATATTTAAGGACAAACATCGTCGTTCATCCAGACATTATGCATTGATCCAACAATGGATATTATTTTAAGACATAGATCATTGTGACTTAGGTTGTCAGTCATGGGTTATCATGTGCTTATGAGTAGGGGTCTGAGGGGCCATTGATTTGTTTGGGTGTGCCTTTGGGATGTCGGTACTTTTTGGGACATGATGTGCCAGGAGGCACCTATTGACCAGATACATTTTTGAGGTGGAACCTAAGGGTTCACTTGGGTTATATAACATCAGGGTTACCTTGGGCCATGGTCCAAGGACCCTATTTACTTCTGAGATTCTGGCATTGGCTGAAGCAGGTGACACCTCCCGGGTGGTTGTTGAGTGCCAATGGATTTTGTGTTTTTTTATTGCATCGTACTTCTTTTATTTATTTTTTCATGTATTCTTAAACACATATGCTTAGTACAAACCTTTAGGTGGTTTCCTACCGAGACTTGTCTCACACCTTTCATGGGTCCTTCGGGACACATGTAGACATTATGAATTTACGTTCATGTAAAGGGTCAACCTAAGGAGCTGGATTTTAGTAGTTTCCTACATGAAGTTTGTCACGGGACATTGAGTTCATACCTAATTAGAGCTCCAGTTTAGTTTCCTTTATGTATCAACATTATATATATGCATGAATTGTACTGGTTTTCCACTACAAACCCTCTTATATGGTAACATGTATGGCCGGTTGTGAAATTCACATTTTTATTGTTTGTTTTGGTAGTGGTTACAAGTGGCACATAGATCGGTTTATTTATCTTCCGCTACAGTTGTTTATTTATTGCTTCCACTATTGCTTGTTATTAACTATGCTTCTGCCATTGGTGGGTCTAGTTCGAGTCTATAGAGTCTTATTTATCCCACAACATGCTATATATTATTACTTGGACTAGTATATTTTCGTTCTGAGAGGGTAAAACCTTCCCACTATACTTGTTAACACCTTCACTGCTAATCGGAAGCCTTTGGAGTTTGGATAGTTGCACCTAAGGCCAGTGTCACCCGGCCTGATAGCACTGTTCAGGTGGCTAATTGGGTCTGGGACGTTACACCTTATGCAACACTAATTCAACATTTATGTAGTGTGGGTTACCTTTATGTGCAACCCTACTTACCCTTACATGGGTGTCTTTGACCCTTAAGTAGCGCAACCCTTTTGAAATGTTGATTTGTAGTTTCATTTTTGTTTTTGTAGGGAATTGTGGCATCATCTAATTAGCTGGGCAGTTAGGCTAGCCTATGCATTTGTCAAGGGATTTATGACCCCCTGCGGCCTCATCTACCCAAGGAATTCATTCGATCATTCGGATCCCTGGTTCTCTCACTCTTGTCTAGTGGAGGGAAAATTATTGTTCTCTGCATGTTCTTCCATGGATATTATCGAACTTTAAGCATGTTGACTTTTGTTGGACAATCCTTCATTAAGAAGAGGTGTGGTCAAACCATCTAAGATGACCCCCTGTGGATATTCATTCTAGGTACACTTCTGGTGCACATTTTTTGATCAAGAACAAGTCCCTCGACATTAACCTACCCTCAACGAAGCTTTCTCAAACAATGGTAAAATTGTTTGGGCTTTGTAATATCTTTCTTGTTATTTAGCTTCATTTCTTGGTTGTTTTTTAGGTTTTTTCATTTCTATTATTTTTGGTTTGATTCTTGTATTGTTTGTTTCCATTTTTGAGCTTAATAAAATGCATTTGTGTGGGGTGGTGTTCTTGCTATGCACATAGGATCTCAAAGGATCAGAAACACGTAACTCAAATCCAACAATGTTAGTGCATTTGAAAAACAATCAATCGATAGGTTACATATGACCACTGATGATGCATCTTTCATACTCATTCCCCTCAAATCAAGTTCTGCGAGATTGCATAGTTGTTGAAAAGGTGAAGGTAATTTACCTTCTAGGTTATTACTTGAAAGTTTAAGTACATACAGAGAAGATAAATTTTCCATGGTATCACAGAGAGTGCCATTAAACTCGTTGAATGAGAGGTCAATATACTCAAGAGAAATAAAATTACATACCCAATAGGATATGGATGAATTAAAGCCGTTGAATTTTAAATCTAGTTATCTCAAAGCCTACATATTCTGAATACCTATAAGAATTTAACCGATAAAAATATTGTAGCTTATGTCAAGATAGACCAATCCATTGAGCTCGAACACCCAACTCGTTGCATCACCTCCAAAATCATTCATGCTCAGGTCAATAATGGGAAGGGAAGATGAAAAATTGACATAACTTGGAAATACATGAGAAGGTGGTGGTAATTTTCAAAAAAAAAATGCATCTCTATTAAATTATGCAACATGCCTACTCATTCCTACCACTCAGCTCCACATTTGAGTTGTGGTGGGGGAAATTATGGAAACAGCCCCTAACGCAACAACCAAGGATAACCGAATAAATAGACTAACTCAAAATTAACTTTTATAATAGAAATTAATATCTAATTCACTATAATTGGTGAAAAATGAAATTAGACAGCAGAAAATAATAGTGAAAATGAGGACAACAATGAAAAAGAAAGTAAAACAGGCAATGACACCAAGGTTTACATGGTTCAGAACCCTTTTGGGCCCTACTCCATGGAAATAACACCACCACACACGTTTTTATTATTAAATTCTCAAATAAAACTATTGGCGCCACAATTTGGGAAGAAGAAGAACAAGCGGAAAGCCTTAGGGGCTGTATCATGAATTCTGTTCGCAAAGCCCCCATGGCCCCACGTTCGGCATAGAGTGCCCCCTTCATGAACTCTCCACAGAGCAATGAGGAGGGATGCTCCACAAACCAATTTGACATTCGCGAGCCCGCTGCAGAGCAATGAGGTAGGATACTCCATGAACCGATTTGACGTTTGCGAGCCCGCCGTGGAGCAACAAGGCAGGATGCTTCATGAAATGATTTGATGTTCGTGAGATGATCATGGAGCAACCTCTGTCTTTTCACCGAGTGAGATCTACTTCGCAGCGCCTCTTGCCTATAAATATAGGGCTACCCTTGAGCCCAAAGGATGGATCATCTGAGATTTCACCTTCTTATCTCTCAAATCGTGAAACACTTCCTAATTTGCTAACCATGAGTTTTTCAAGGTACTTTTTCATCGTGAAGTTCCTCCCCCTTTGCTTGAATTCAACCCCTCTTCAAAGAGGGATGCCCATTGTGGAGCCTACAGGCCTTCACAAAGGAAGGGGATCCCCAAAGGGACTTGGGTCTTCACGGAGCACTTATGATTCATGAAGCACCCTCCTTACACATGTGACCCATATGCTAAGGCAAGGTCATTGTGCTTCATGAGGCACATTGCTTCAAAATACTATGCTTCGCGAGGCACCCTTGCTTCATGAGGAATTTCTCTATGAATGCCTTTCCACTTTATGAAGCACCTTCCATATGCACCTATGCCCTATGCCTAGGCTAGACCACTTCACTTCGCAAAGCATGCCTCTTCACAAATCCCCTCCACTATATGGAGCACCAGATCTTCACAAGGTTTCTACCTATGAACCCCTTTGATTTGTAACTTCTTTTCCCATGCAACCCTATAGGTTTTCACAAAGTAATTTAAAAGTCCCTTGGTCGGTGCTTCCCATTTCATTGCTTCACCTCATGCTTCTTTTCATAGGAATGCTAACGTCTATTACTTCTTTTCATAGCCATGCTAACATAGACCCCCAATGAGATCACCTCACAACACACCCTAGTCATGGAATTACCGGTGCCTTCCCTTCACCAAGGTGTAAAAGGTACCGGTTATATAAATCCTAGGGGTGTGGAGTAAACCCACTTCATCAGAGCAACATGACATTAAACTAACAAGCACCATCCTCCGCATCACAAGACGTTAAACTGTGGCCTCACCCCATGCACTCTATTCGGGGTGCCTCAGCTCGGACATTCTTTACGCCCGACATATCCACGGGAGTGAGATCTTCCTCACATAGAATGAGATACTCTTTGTTGGAGCAGTGCCTGTCTTCGGGGAAGAGAAACCATCTTGGTGTAAGCCCCTAGACTTTCTTGCAGGAGGTAGTACCCTTACTACTCCTTTATTCTTCAGTGCCAAAGGCTAGCGAAGGGCGGGATGGGCATCAAGACCCTTCTATCTTCTTCCATTCCAAATCCCTCTCCTATTGGGATTTTTCACCATTGGACCTCTATCCCGAAGTAAGTCCCAATCTCCATCTCCCTAGGCTACTAACCACGTGTAAGCCCCATTGCACTTCCCACGAATGCACCTTTCGCGATGTGATCATCAGGTCTCTACTGCCTCTTGTTTCTCACACCAAGCATGACTCACTTGGGCTTAGAGTAAGCACCGACCATGACATCCTCTCTAGGCCACCTTAGAGCATAAGCCCCAAGCCCCCTCCAAACTAGGTGGACATTGATCCTTGCTAAGGAAAGATATGTAGGAAGCATAAATGAGGTTCAATCCCATCATCATCTCCGAACTACATGGACTTTGATCCTTGCCAAGGTAAGGTATGTAGGAAGCCTCCATGAGGTTCAAGCCCATCACCATCTCCTGAACTACATGGAATTTGATCCTTACCAAGGTAAGGTACATAAGAAGCCTCCATGAGGTTCAATCCCATCACCTTATCATGAACTATATAGACTTTGATCCTTACTAAGGTGAGTTACGTAGGAAGCCTCTACAAGGTTCAAGCCCATATTCACCCCTCTTGAACTATGTGGACTTTGATCCTTGCTAAGGCAAGGTACATAGGAAGCCTCCATGAGGTTCAAGCCCACCATCCATCTGGACCCTAGGTCCTCATTCACGTTGGTTCACCGACCCCCACTTCCTGAACTACGTGTACTTTGATCCTTGTCAAGGTAAGGTACGTAGGAAGCCTCCCTGAGGTTCAAGCCCACCATTCATTGGTCCCAACCATCTTCACGTCGGTGCACCAATTCCCTCTTATCCGAACTATGTGGACTTTGATACTTTCTATGGCAAGGTACGTAGGAAGCCTATATGAGGTTCAAGACCACCATCCATTAGTCCTGACCATCTTTACGTCAGTTCACCAAATCTCCTTCTAAACTATGTGGACTTTGATCCTTGCTAAGGCAATGTATGTAGGAAGCCTCCATGAGGTTCAAGACCAACACCTACTTGATCCGGCCATATTTATATTGGTTCCCCTCCATCCTGCATGACATTAAGCTACATCCTCCCCTAATCAGTGGTAAGTCATTGAGCACCTAATCAGCGGCAAACCGTTGTCCACCCATCTAACGGTAAGCCATTGTGAATCCAATCCATTTGACGGTAAGTTGTTATGTCTCCCAATCGGTGGTAAGACATTGTACCCAGTTCAACAGTAAGCCGTTGTAATCCCCTTTTCTGGGACCCACATCTTTGGTCCGTCCTAGTGGCGTCAAACCAACTTGATTTTCTAACCACACATAAGCCCATACATATCATCGGGTTTTTGTCCTATGTGTAAAACCAAATTCAAGCCTATCGTCTGGTCTTTCCCTCAAGCCTATGTGTTTCGGGAAGGTCATGATCCAACCCAGAGGTTCCACTTCCTACAGGTTCCATCCACGCGCACATTCTCATGGGCCACCTCCTTAGGTGTCCCATCGCCCCACTGAACTATACCGACTTTGATTCCTTTCCACGGGGATACGTAGGAAGTCTCTTAGAGGCTCAATCCCAACATTACCACCATTCCCATTATGGTTCCATCTCATTATCCATCCACATCACTTAACCATCTATCATCCATCTTGATTCTTACCCGGGCTACCACATCCCCGTGAGATCACGCCAAATCACC
This sequence comes from Viscum album, assembly GCA_963277665.1. Lineage (NCBI taxonomy): Eukaryota > Viridiplantae > Streptophyta > Magnoliopsida > Santalales > Viscaceae > Viscum > Viscum album. The sequence continues at coordinate 2,127,481,210 of OY728143.1, read as the reverse complement.
CCCAACATCGGTGTACCCTCCAGGGGCTGCACTCATCTGATCCACTATAGTCAGTGTTCCAATAAATATGATTCATCTCCACTAGACGTTAAACTTGCGGCATACCCTATGTTAATCATGGGAAACTAAGTAAAACCTCATAGACATGCCTAGGGCATATGATTCCTCGCATTCGATGTGGGATACCTCAGGCTTCTGTGCTCTCGAGAAGCCCTATAATAAGGGACAGAAGATAGACGCGCTAGTGATCCATCTTCTAGACATTCCAGTGATGCGCAATATGACTACTCCTCTGACCGAAGGTTTCTTCCCTGACATGACCCCTTGGAATGTCCTAATAGAGGTAGTGTAATTAACCGGCATCAATGAAGATATGGCACTGGGAAGAGTTTCACGAACAACGTCTTAATCTGTAAGGGAGACCTGAACTAGGTAATGAGATTTGAGGAGAAATCCACGGAAGGAGGAACCGATATACCATCATTTTGTTTTGATCAAGGAGAAAAAGTTTTTAAATAAGTGATAGATTCCACCCAAATTTGGAAAGTGGGAATGTGGGGCAATGCAGAGTATCATGTCCTCAAACAGACGGATGCGTGCGCCCCGACGAAAGCATCGAAAAAAGAAATGGTGAACCTGATGTGAAATTCTTCTTCTATATGTGGAGATAAGTAGTGTCCGAGGCATAAATAGAATAGCGTGTCACCAGATCTAGTTATCCAGTGCTAGGTCCCGCCAATAAAATAGTGATCCTGGCGTGAAACTCACTAGAAGTTAGGGTAGTTAAAATGTTGGACATCTTGATCTGTGACGTTGTCAGTGTGGATCTCTCTTACTAGTCATGGAAGGAAGAATGGTGCTGAGGCATTGGTCATCGATTTCTTTTTCTTTCAGCACCAATGAGTTAATCTCTCTTCTTTACAGCAACCAAGCTATTCTGTCAGGAATTTGATCACCGCCTATCCACTGACTTAGGGGAGGGGGAAACGCCAACGCAATAGTCTTGCGTGGCTCCACCGCTTCTGCAATAGTCTCCACACCCATAATCATTGGACGTACACTCCCCATCTCCCCATATGAATTCATCTAGTGAAGGGTGATCAATGACCTCATCTGCCTGTATGAGGAGGAGGGGATTATCCCGATGCGGGATATGGACTACCGGGATCTTGAGGAATCTACGGATCACCACCATCTCTGCCCCCAATGGTCACACAGGGAGCCACTGCTCCCCACCCCAACGTAAAATTATTTTGGGAGCCTCCCCCTAGAACGCCTCGATGACTCCCTCCCCTACGCCGACGAGGTAGGGGATGTAGGGCTATCCCGGTCAGGGTCCCATTCCAGGGGCTCCCAGTGAGGGCTCCCCTGAGGCCGCGCCAGTGCTACCACCCATCCTTACAGACCAAGGAGTAGGTAAGCCATGTGCAAGCACCACTGGCCCCAGTCCGTCTGACTCGACACTAGTGTTGGGCGCAGGCTGAACAAGACGCCCGCCAATGGGCATCAACATCAACAAGTATTGTGGATTTTTCCATCACCGACATGTATAATCATACCCCTATGTATGCTGATCAGGGGAATTCATATACCTGGACCAGATCGAGGCCCCAACTACCCCATGGGCAGGTTGGGTCGACTCTCTTGGTCGTCAGCACAGGTAGTGCCCATTGTGGGCCAACCCGCGACAACGACGTTCAGTACAGTGGTCCTCCCCGTACCACCACCATCGAGAACATGAGTTTTACCCACTCCCAAGATAGGCATGGAGGTCCATCATAGGTCACCTTAAACCCGAGCGAGGGCCTTCCCCATGGCATCGATACTCATTATGAGAGTCTCTCTTGCACTCATTACACCGGGTATGGAGTTCTTCCTCCTACCGCAGGCTGCAGGTATGAAGATGTTGCCTGATCGACCAACCTTCAGCCTGGGGGGCCTCCTCATGTTCTTACAGCTGCTGGAGAAGGTCCTACTCCCCCCAGAGATTGGATAAGTAAAGGTAATCCTCGCTTTATCAACCCGCAGCACAGAGGTCCTACCCGTGTTCAGCTTGACCAGTACAAGGACCCTCCTCATGCTGATAGAGCCCGAGGAAACAAGCACGGATGTTATAGACATTCCCCTAACAGCTCTAGCAGAGGTCCTACCCATTCCATCACTCATCGCGGATATTCCCTCCACACATTAGCCATCAAACACGGAGGTCCTCCCCGTGTTCCTTTAGATATCTGTCCAGGTGCTCCTCGCACCCTGGCTTACTTAGGCGGAAGCCATCTCTGTTCTAATACTAGTTTGGCTAAGGGTCTTCCTCACACCAGAAATCCACACTATCCTGAACAACCAGTCCTGGATAAGAGGGCAGGTCATCACCTCCATAAGAAGAATTTTGGGTAGGCCCAGACAGATATTAAACCAGTCTTCTTCTCATATTCTGATGCAGATTATGACTCAGCGATGGAACCCTCCCCTCGATCCTCCGTGTTAAGGGATGGGGAAGGAATGAGGCGCATCAAAATCATACTCTTAGAATGTGAGGTCCATCAAATCCCTACCTCCCTCCACATATACATCTATGAGGATAAAGACTTGGCGTCTCCCCACGATTTTTCCATTCAAACACCACCATCCTCACCAGGAGCTCCCTCCACCTTGACCAGAGATTGCGGAGAATTATTTTGGGGATTGATGGTAGATGAGCAGTAGCAGGGTTCACCACCATCAGCTATAGTTGTTTTTCCATAAACCCTGGTCACCAGCCCATCTTATCGCGATGTAGCGGCCATGTCACTGCATTCGTCAGAGGACAACCCAAGATGCGGTGGCTTGTCATCCCACTCTCCATATTCTCCATTGGCGAGCCTACTATCCCAACAGTCTGCCTCAATACCGCTGCCAGCTCCTCAGCCACCTCCAATCGAAGAATGGGGCAATCAAGGGCCAGACCCTGAATCTGAGCTAAGGAGCTTATGGGATATCCTCATAGTGGACCACTTCCCTGAGATGTTCTGGCCAGTTTCTGCACCAAATTTCAGTGCGCAAGAATCCCTCACCCAAGAGGAAGTTGAGTGTTTCCGTCAAACCCTCTGGGAGAGGCACTTTCGCCTTCATCACCAGCGAGTGTCTTATCCAAAGATCCAAGCGCATTTTGAAGAAATTGGCGAGAAATTCCATCTAATTGATCTGGCTGCATTCCTCGTGGCCCAACGCCCTTAGTCACCGGACCATCGTAGGGCCCTCCAGCAACGATGCCTTCAGGGTTTCAAAGTCCTTCACAAGATTATCAAGGAGGCTTCCCGCAATGTATAGATCCATGGATGGGGGTAGTATACTTCCCTCCTCTTCAGTCCTATCTAGCGGCAACCCAACTTACTAGGCAATATTGAGGACATGCCCCCAAGAAGGGTCGCAGTTAACAAGACCAACCTATCGGAAGGGGAGAACGATCTGTAACTCCTTGACAAAGACCTCCACCCCGAGGGTGTTCCACCACTATTGGATCCATTGGGAAGGGTTAATCGCCACTAGACGAATATTCTAAGTCTCCATGCACCCATCGACGCATTAGTTCTTAGCCAGAATCTCAGTAAGGGTAAATAGAACCTCGGAGCCACCAAACACTTTGACCCATCCACCTTAGTATAAAAGATGAAGGAAGACCCTGAAAAAGTAGTGTTGTATCAACAGATCGCAGAGCACAAAAGGATAGTTGATGAACTCCTCACCAAATGCGCTACAGAACGATGTCCAGATTATAGCGATCTGCTACCTGTATATCAGGGCTAGACACAACTTCCCTCCAGTGAGTTACCTCTAGGTGACCCTAAACATCCTACCCATGCAGATAGGGTAGAGGCCGGGACTTACGGAAAGAGGGCACAATATGTGTCACCAAATCCACCTAAGTAATGCAATAATCCTCGGTACCCATCTTAGGTTCCCCCATCTTCCCCACAGATCTCCCCACTAGCTGCTCTACGAGCCTCTCGGCCTGATTATTGTGTTGAAGAAACTGCCAACGCACTGGTGGTTAGGGATCCCCATAAATATAAGAACCCCCACCCAGATGATCCAATGGAGGTGCTCATCACCCACCTCGAGGCGTTGGAAACGCGACAGGTGGCACTCCCACTTGATGGTAAGCCATATCCAGCATGGGTGGATGAAATTCCAACACCTCTAGGTTTTGGAAATCCCACCTTCTCCCCCTTTAATAGGATGGGTGACCCCCCGCAGCATCTGGACCACTTTATTTCAAGGTGTGGACCCATATTGGGAACTCCGACACAACAATAGGCCACTAAACTCTCATGTTTTGTACAGAATTTGGAAGGGCCTGCATTATTCAGGTATAGCCAACTCCCCATCGGGTCAGTAGTGGGATGGGAGGATCTTCACAGAAAATTTCTATACCAGTTAAACTCCACCACTCAGTAGACAAGTATCACAGACCTCTTTAAGTGCAAGTAGAGGCCTAATGAGCATGTCGTAGACTTTATTGCCCAATGGAAAGGGCTCACATACTCCCTTGACATGACACTAACTCAGGAGAAACTACTGAAGATGTGTGTGGGAAATGTCAAGATGGAACTGGTTCCCTCTCTGATCACCTAGAACAACCCTGGAGGATTCCAAGACTTCTCTGATAAGGCCCAGCGCTTGAAAGAAGCCCTACAACAGGACATCCAAGCACATACATTACCTCCTGTAATTCCTACAAGGAGGGACGTCAGAGATGAGCCCCCTACGGTGGCCCAAATAGAGGCCCCCAGACAAATAGAATTATTACCAGTGGAGCCGCCTCGCAGAGGCCCGCCACTGTAGGCTCAACATCCAGACCAGCAGCATCCGCCTCAAAATCAGCAGGTACCCCCACGTAATGCACCGCCAATGACCAAATGGGATAATCAGGCTTCGCCTACTCAATAAGATCCTCCAGCCCCTCATCAGAATTAGGCTCCCAGGGCCCCCTTCCTAAACAAAATAAACTGTACCTACTCATTCAATGAGAATCAGGTTCTCAGATATTTCCAAAGTGCTTGGAACAGGGGATCATATGTTTGCCTGAGTGTAAGAGGCTAGAAGAGGAGAACCTCACTAATCACCCCAACTACTACCCTTATCACCGAATTCTAGTGAACACCCTCAAGAAATGTTATGTGTTCAAGGACTGGCTCCAAGTCTAGGTCGACAACAACATAGTTAGGTTGGGCCCAGCCCCGACATAAGTAGCGTGTGTACTCGTGAAGCCCGATAGCATCAGTGACAGTGAAGGTGAGTGGCAGAAAGTCCCCAAAAAAAGGTATCAGAAGTACGATGATTGGATAGACCATAAGGTGGTCACCCATGCCCATGGTATTATTCGTGCACACCTAAATCGACCTGAGCCTTCAGAAGTTGATGCGTAAGATGTAGCCACCTCTTATGCATCATCGTCTCAGCCATCCTCTACCCAGAAGAGAAAGCATCGACGGTGCAGGAAAAAACAATGTGCCCCACCAATTCCATCATTTTCCTATACTCTGGGCGACTTCATGCCCCTGGAGATGGCAATTCCTCCTAGAATTCATCCAATAGTGGAGGATTATTCAAGTGATAGTCAAGGGTACGCTTTAGTTAACACCGTCGAGCTGGTAAACCCCTACATGATTCCTGATGATGGGGGGCACCAGACAGATCTTCCCAACATCCCTAGCCAACGTTAGCGTCGATAGAGTCACGATAATATGGGTCATAAGAGTGCTTAAGTCATTGTTTCTAGCCAGGATGTGCATGCCACCGAAACCAGATAGCAGGCCCAGTGTAGAGCTCAACACGCGCAACCTTCTTATCTGATGCCGTCAGGCCGGAATCCACCACCGTTTGTTCCACTGGATCAAGCAGAGCCACCCAGACCTCACCGTGACCAGCCACGCTCCACTATGGACCAGTCTCAGTTTGCTGGCCCCCATTTAGTAGTAACTCCACATACTTCGACTAGTGAACAGCATGATATTCCCAGCACCATTTAGCCATCGGCCCAGCGGGTAGGGCCCGCCATACCTCCTGTCACAGATCGACCTCCTGTAAGTAGAATCTCATGCCTGGCGTGGAAGTATGATATCCTCAAAAATATTTACATCATTCCAGCGAGGGTCTCTATCCTCGAGGCCCTTTTCCTATCGCCGGATATGCGTGAATCCCTCGCTGAGGCTTTAAGAAGCCCCCTCCAGTTCGAGAGAGAGGTAGCAGCTGTAGAGGCCTTTCATGCGGAAGTGGTCGAGAATGCTGAATGTTAGGCCATTATATCCTACTCCGTAGAAGATGAAGTTTCTCCTATACATGGGCACATTTTCCCACTGTACATCACTTCCCACTTCAACAACATGGAGATCCATCACCGCCTCATTGACACAGGCTCTGGGATTAACCTTATCCTGACATGGACACTCCGTAAGATGGGGATATCTGAGGATGATCTGACTCCCTCTGACCTAAAAATCCAAGGTTATGATAGGAAAAAATAGACACGGGTTGGCAAGATTCGCCTAAAAACCCAATTCGATGGTCTGGTAGCTAGTACCGAGTTTATGGTTGTTTCGCAGGACACCGCTTATAATGCATTGATGGGAAGGCCATGGATCCACCTGCATACAATGGTACCTTCATTGTATCACCAGTGTCTCAAGTACACCCTTAATGGTCGAGTGAACATACTCCAAGGTGACGTTTCTCCCTTTACCTCTTGTGAATCCCGCTATCCGGATGATGACTATTACAAGATAAAAGACAAGAAGATTCAGGCCAGTGAAGTTGAGCCTGTTGCAGTTGCGACCAACTCATGGGCAGGCCTGGATGACACCTACATCTTCTCGATCCATCAATTGTATGCCACAACTCTTGACCTGGGGTAATGTTTTGTTGTCTCTTGGACAAGGGGGAACCAAATTCCCAAGTCCAAGCAAAATCGGAAGATCACCTCGTATTCTTATACGAATCAGGCCTCAGTGATCCCTGATCCCCCTACTCCCATAAGGTATCGGGATGTCTGCCCCATGGAAATGGAAATACATCATACTTTCTTGTTTCGCCGGGCTGGAATTATCTAGCTCAAGACGATGTGCCACTGTTGCTTTGATATCAACAAGTGTGCCCCCTAGGCCAAAGACCAGATGTGATCAGATCAACAACCTTAATTACTATGGTTTCAGTAGCACAGGAATCTCCCGACATAGTGACCACTGCTACTCAGGCTGGTACTAGCCTCTCATCAGGATCTGTCAACTTAGAGAAAACTCCTCCCTCCAATAATACCCCCTCCATAAGTGAAGAAGAGGATTTAGAGGATACTCCCCCTGCCTTTGAAGAGGGTGTCTCTACCAAGGTCGATGAATTGATAGAGCTAAACTTCAGTAGCGAGACAGATCCAAAACCTACATTTATCAGTGATTCTATGCCCCTCGAGGAGCAACAACAAAACATAGACTTCCTTAAGTGGCACCGTGATGTATTTTTCGGGAGGTATGACCAGATGCCAGGACTAGATCCTTAGGTATTCGTCCACCACCTCGGTCTCCCGACAAACCATCACATGTTCAAGCAGCCTCCCAGAAAGATGAACCCTTCTCATGGTGCCATAGTTGAGGCCAAAGTTGACAAGCTCATTAGATCCAATTTCATTAAGGAGGTTTAGTACCCCAAATGGCTAACCAACATTGTGCCAGTTAGGAAGAAGAACAAACAATTCATAGTCTGCATTGACTTTTGGGATCTCAACTGTCAGTGTCTAAAGGAGGATTTTCCCCTTCCTATGACGAAGTTGTTGATCGATGCTATAGTCGGATTCCAGACCCTCTCATTTATGGATGGGTACTCTGGGTATAACCAGATCTGAATAGATCCTGAGGATGAGGATTCTACATCCTTCAGGGCACCACAAGGTACTTTCTATTACCAAGTCATGACCTTTGGCATAAATAATGTAGGTTCCACCTATCAGTGGGCTATGCATTGCATATTTAAGCCAATCCTCAGAAAATTGGTGGAACGTTATGTGGATGATCTGGTGATCAAATCTCGCCAATGCTGGGACCATCTCAAAGACCTTGAGAAAGTGTTCAGCTTCTTCCTTTATCGCCACTTGAAGATGAACCCATTGAAGTGTTCCTTCAGGGTCACCTTTGGGAAGTTCCTTGACTTCATTGTCAGATACAGGGGTATCAAGATTGACCCAGAGAAGATCAAGGCCATCAGCCAGATGTATCCGCCAAGAAATATTCAAGAACTTTGGGGCTTCCAAGGCCACTTGGCCTACATACGCTGATTCATTGCGAATTTGGCTGGAAAGTGTAAGCCCTTTTATTGGATCATGAAGAAAGGAACTGTTTATCAGCGGGATGAAGAATGTCAAACCACGTTCGAGGAAATTAAGTATTATCAGATCCAACCTCTGGTCCTGATGCCACCCGTTCTTGGAAAACCGCTGGTCATTTATGTGACCACCCTGGAACGATCCCTCGGTGCCCTTCTCACCCATAAGAACAATGATGGAACTGAGAACAGTCTCAACTACCTTAGTCGCATGATTCTCGATACAAAGACCAGATATTCCCCTATTGAGAAAAGCTGCCTTGCGCTCGTATTCACGGTACAAAAATTGTGACATTACCTGAAGCACCACGAGGTACAGCTGTTGTCCCAAGTAGATCTGCTGAAGTACATCCTGAACCACCCCATACTGATAGGCCGTATATCACTGTGGGTAGTAAATCTCCAGAAATTCGATATCAGGTTTTCCCCTTAGAATTCCATTAAGGGGAAGGCGTTGGTAGATTTCCTTGCTGCCCATCTAACCCCTGCAGACCAGTCCCTGGACCTAGATTTTCTTGACGAGGAAATCCTCTCGGTGGACCATGTTATCCCATGTTTGAAAAGGAATTTTGATGGTGCTTCCCAGAGCCCCACCAACAGAAGGATCAATGATCCCAGACTCAACAGAGTAGGTCTTGGTATCATCTTCATTACCCCAACACAATCCATTCTTCCATATTCATCCCTTCTATTAGAGGGTTTCACTAACAATAAGGTAGAGTAATAGGCTCTCATTACTAGCCTCGAGCTAGCCCTTGAGATTGACATGCCCCATTTACATGTGAAAGGGGACTCCGAACTAATCATCAAGAAGATCAATGGTGACTATGTTGTCAAAAATCCAGATCTCATACCATTGTTGGAACACACCCTCCAGCTAATGGCCCAGTTAACTTCTAGGCCAGAGGTTACCCATGTCCCTCGGTCACAGAATGGTAGAGCAGACACCTTGGCTAGCCTAGCTGCATCATTTGCAGATCCTGAGCAGGATGATCTGATTATCCACATGGAACACTGGAGAGTCATAGCTCTTGTCGCTCCAGATGACAATGGCAACCCACAGGTAAGCCACCTTTCCTCCGGCACCTCCATGTCAGAACCACCAGGTCCCCTGGATGCAGTGATTAAAGTGAATCCTGATTGGAGGATACCCTTGGTTGAATACCTTCAACATGGTAATCTCCTGGAATATTGGGAAAGAGCGAGTGAATTCGACGCCATGCATTACAGTTTACTCTCCAGAGTGATCTAGGTATTGAGAGGATCCTCTACAGGAACGAGTTCGATGGTGTTCTCCTCCGTTGTATCCAAAGAGTCGATATTTCTTAGGTCATGTAGGAGGTTCATGATGGTTCCTACGGTGCCTATCAGACTGGGCCGAAACTGTCTCACAAAATCCAGAGACTAGGATATTTTTAGCCCTCTATGATCCATGACTGTATTGAGTTTTCTAAGAGGTTTCACGCTTGCCAAATTCATGATAACTTTGTGCATCGACCACCAGAGCCTCTCCACACTACCAAGTACTCTTGGACCTTTGCAGTCTGGGGACATAATGTCGTGGGACCATATCCACCGGTAAGAGCTCACTAGTTCTGGTTCATCCTGACTACTACAGATTTCTTTTCCAAGTGGGAAGAAGCAGTTCCCCTCAAGGAGGTCAAGGCTCGTTCTATCATTGAATTTGTGATCTCCAATATCATCTACCAGTTTGGTGTCCCTCACGCCATCCACACTGATAACAACACCAAATTTTGGGTGGCTGAGCTAAAGAAATTGTATGCCAATTACAACATCCATTCTAACCATACCTCCCACTACCACACATAATAAAATGGACAGATCGAGGAATTCAACAATACCCTTTCTAAAATTTTGTAGAAAATGGTTGGTTAGAATAAGAAGATTTGTCCATAAAATCTCCCCAATGCCCTTTGGGATTATCAGACGATGACTCTCAATTCAACACAGGTGACCCCATATTCCCTAGTGTATAGAATAGAGATCATACTGCCCATTGAGATTCTGTTGCCTTCATTACACACAGTGGTCTATGATCAGCAGGTGCCAAATAAAGTAGCTGAAATTTTCCTGGATGAATTAGAATAACTTGAAGAGAATAGGATTTGGGACCTAAAAAATCTATAAAGGCATCAAAATAAGATAGATAGAGACTTCAACAAGAAGGTTCACCTCCAGTATTTCCTGTAAGGTGATTTGGTGTTGTCCATGAGGACACCAATGATTCCTGGATAGAAGCCACCAAAATTGGAACCCAAATGGAAAGGACCTTATATAATTCAAAAGGTTTACCAAAATGGTGCATACTCCCTGGTAACCATGGATGGTGAGTGTATAACTCCTCCCACAAATGCCAAGTTCCTCAAGAAATACTTTTCCTGAGAAAGCTTAGTCCTGCATGACCCTAAACTGCCTAGTCCCACGCAATCTTAAACTGTATATCGTCCCGCATGACATTAAACTATATATTATCTTGCAAGACATTAAACTACTCCCCAAGAACTATGCAAGGCTTGATTCCCATCCTTATGGTATACGTAGGAATACTCAGATGCCTCATCTTGAGTCCAGCCCCAATCTCTTCTCTCTGGCTATTCCCCCTGGGTATAGTTTTTTGGAGGACCCTACATGGTGTGATTAGGGATTCTTTGTCCTCAATCACATTGGGATTATGATGATCACACCATGTTCTCCCTCCCCGTTCTTTTATTCTCCCTCATCCTCACCACACGATGCTAAACTACATGGCCTTCAAGAACTACATATGGCTTGATTCACATCCTTATGGGATACGTACAATGCCCATACATTTTTTCTCTCAGCCCAGACCTAAACATCATAATCTCTCCTTGGGTAAGAACACATGGTGTGGTGTCAGATTCATCCCTAATTCACGTTGAGTTCATTATGATTCTACCATACATATCACCCCCTGGATAATTCCACCTCTTCCACCACCCTATTTGATGTTAAAATACATAGGAACATCTATGCTTTACTCACTCGCGGTACTTGGGACTTTATTATCCTTGACATCCAAAAGGACCCCCAAATGGCATGGATGCTCGGCCCAAGGGATCTCCTACCATTACGGGCCAACATGCTAGAGGGTTGAAAAAAAAATTGATACAAGTCCCGTGTTGTGAATATGGTCAGTGGATGATGCTCATTTGCTGTCCCCATTTCAAGTCACATGATATGGATGATGTGTTTCGAATCTGGTCAACAGTTATCCTTTATCATTGTCACAACCCCCACATGTCCCAAATATTGAGTGTAGTGGTTCATTCTGCCCTTCTATATCTTCAAGTTGTGGTATACCTTAGGTAATTCCAGCTATCAGACCCTTATATGATGGGGAGAGCCAAGTCCTACTCCTTGTTTCCCACACTGAGCGTTGTTCACGTGGTCTTAGGAGTCGTGATGGGATAGTACCCGCATAAGAGGTCGTGTGGCTATAGTTGGCCGGGACGCCCAGTCTCAGGTCCCTTGACCCTTTCGGCCCCTTGGCCCATGTTCTCATTTGGTATTGTACGGTGTGATATGGGCTCACATCATTATTATCATCAAGCTATTTTACCACACCGCACACATCCCCATGATACATTCCTCCTTTACTTCTCGCCCTTACCATGAGCACAGACCCTTCCATGCTTCTCAGGCCCCATCATTTGGGTTTCTATCATCTTCTATATCCAAAAGGACCCTTGAATGGAATGGATGCTCAGATCAAGGTCCCTCCTACCATCTCTGGCCAACTTCCTCAAGGATTTAGAGAAAAAAATTGATACAATTCCCATGTTATGAATACGGTCAACAGTCGATGCTCAATTGTTTCCCCCCAGACTACGGTCATGCAAGGACAGACACTGTGTTGCGAACCTGGTCAAAATCTATCATCTTTCATCATTTCCACCTTGTGGTTTTCCATAGGCATGATGATTCAACCTCTCCATTTACCTATCCCATGCACATGACATTAAACTAGGAATCTACAGTCCAAGCCCTATGACCCTAAACTAAGAGCACCACCATCCTTGTTGCATGACATTAAACTGCACATCATCTTATAAAACTACGTGTGGCTGGATTCCCATCCTTATAGGACACATAGGTCCGCCCGAACATCTAGTCTTCGGGTCCAGCCCCATCTCTTAGAAACTTCCCTGTCAACCTGGCCCCTTGGCCTGCGGTATGGTATGGGCTTATGTCCCCATTCACGTCGGGTTTGTAATAAACATGCCACATACCTCTCTCTCCTGAGCTCCCTTCACTCCTTTTACCTACACTCATATTTTCAAGTTGGCTACTCTAAAGCTGGGCCCCTTTACCTTCTTTGGTAGCTCACCAATGTGCTCAAGAGTACTCCGATTCAGTGCCTAGAGTGTCAGATTCTTCACAGACATGATTTATCCCATTTTCAGTCTTAATGTTCCCCTTAATTAGGGCTTCCATCATATTTCAAATCCGAAGGGACCCCCAAATGGAATGGATTCTCAGCCCAAGGGTCCTCCTACCACTTAGGGACAACGTCCTCGAGTATTTCGAGCAACAAATTGATACAAGTCCCACGTTGTAAATATGGTCAGCGGTTGACACTCATTTGTTATTCCCATTTCAGGTCACACGATATGGATTATTTGTTTCGAACACGGTCAGTAGTTATCATTCATCGTCATTCCAACCCCATTAAGCCCAAAATTTCGGTTACATGATTCACATCTTTGTCCAATTCATCATGTCCAAGTGGTATTTTGACACTCTTAGTACTATTCCTCAGAGCACATCTACACGTTAGGAGGATAAATCCATGGTGATGCGTCATTTGAGGCTCAACACCGATTTCCCCTTCGTACGTATTCCATGTATTGAAAATACCTTATCCTCCTTTTTTCCAACACTGAGTTCAACTCATGTAGGATTAGGGATCATATTGAGGTCTGCACCTACTTGGAATAGTCTCACTTCTCCATGGTCCATGCTCTAGGACCTTAAATGAAGATCTACTTATATATCCTCTCTCGAGAACTACGTAAGGCTTGATTCCCATCCTTATGGGATACATAGGAACACCCAGACATCTTTTTTGTAAGTATAGCTCAACTAGTAGCTATTCTTTCCTACCCCATATCCTCTAACCTTTTCTGGCCACTTGGCCTGAACATGCGGTGTGATGTGGACCTCATCTTCATTCACGTTAGGTATGATTTATCGCACCATGAACATTCCCTATTGAACCTCATCTATCCTGTATATGTCTTAGCCATATGACTTTAAACTACGCTTCATAGTGCCAAATGACTTTAAACTATTACTTCTATACTGCACAATGTTAAAATGCATGGTTGGTCCTATCACATGACCCTAAACTGTGACATTATCATCCTGGCCGCATGAAGAAAAACGGCACTGCGTCGTGGTGTCCTCACTCGAGGGGACATCATGTTTGGTATCGGTCAAACACCATACCATTTTTCAATGCCTGTATATAGCTTGATTCTTGTGGTGATTCCTGGACTTGCTATCCTAGGCCCATTGCTTCACAAAAAAACACCCATTTACCCTAAAGAACAAAAAAGACCTATCAAATGCCACTTCTTTTGGTGCAAGGGCCAGACCCTCATGACCCTATTATCTATGACACTGGTATCTTACCATGCCACCCCCTAGAACTACGCGTGGCTTGATTCCCATCCTTATGTGATATGTAGGAACGCCCGTACACTTTGCCTTAGGTCCGACCTAAATTTCTTTTTCTGTCTTTTGACCTAAAAACCTCACCAAGGAACACATGGTGGTCTGGACCCAGGTCCTCATTCACGTCAGGTTTCCTAATTACCTCACCATGTATCTCCCACATTCCCTTGGTCCGAACTCTATGACCATAAACTAAGATCACTTTGTGTCCTTACTGCAAGATGTTAAACTGCACAACATCTTACAGAACTATATATGGCTTGATTCCCATCCTCATGGGATATGTAGGAATGCCCAGGCATCTTGCATTTGAGTCCAGCCTCAGGATTCATAATTCATGTTCCCCCTATTTTTTGTCCCCTTGGTCCAAACTCTTTTGAGGAACCCTTTAGTTACAGCTCTACCCCAAACAAGTTCGGGATTCCCCACAACAATGATGAGATGTGTCATCTTCCTTACTAGAGAGGTCATTTCTAGAAGTAGGAATGATCCCTGATCAGACTGGTATGCTCACCTAATGTATTTACACCACAGTGGAATAATATCAAGAGTGTTGGACTCCATTCAAACAAACCACCACCCCACCATCCACGCTTTGCGTGCCCCCTATTCGGTCCCTCATCCTCTTTCACATCTAAGGGACCCCCCTAATAGTATGGATTCTCAACCTATGGCTCACCTACTATTGTGGGATAACATTCTGAAAGACTAATGGATGAAATTTCGAGTCAGGACCCGTGTTTCGAATATGGTCAGCAGTCGCCCCTCATCTGTTATCCCCATATCAGGCTAATATAATATAGATACTGTGTTTAGAACAAGGTCAATAGTTATCCTTTATTATCACGCCACCCCCATAGTGTTTCGAATCTGGGGTATTGTGATTCAAAATTTCCACTCCCTTATGTTTAGATTGATTTCCAATGCCTTTGGAATTACCCCGGTCGTGCACTAGGGTGCATTGGGAAAATGGAAATTTGATTGTTCTGAGGTATTCCTCCTCCAGTCAGGCCTCTTCCCTTTCTTCCCAGAAATCTGGATTGGTTGTCCAAACCCCAGGATGCTCGAATATTGGTTCACACTCTTATATTTGGGTGAAATGATGAGGTGGCCATCCCTTGTTTCTCACATCGGGGCCGACCCACGTGAGCTTAGGGATTGATCACTAGACGCTCCATGAATATAATAGGAATTCAATAAACCAACACAAATAATGGAACTCATGCATAAAACTGACATAAAATAATCAAAACATGAAAGTACGTTCATAAGTTTTCAATTATTACAGCACCTGAGGATCGATCTCTCCCATGGACGGGTTGACCCTATCAAAAGAAAGTTACAGCTCTACCACCCTCTGGCTTGTGGTGTCCATGATTTGTTGCCATCTGTTCAGATCCTGCTTCTCCTCAGCGGTGCTGGGGCACAGTTCGACAGTCATAATCCAGGACCGCTCCACGTTGGTCTGGATGATGGTCATTTCCTTAGAGGCTTTCTTCATACCCTCTTCGACCTCTTCCAGCTGGACCTTCAATCGTAATATTAGATCTGATTGTGTGTTGAGGGAGGCTGAGTGCTCATCCGCCCGGACCTGCAGCCTATTAACCTCATTTTTAGCCTCCTGGAGGCTCTTGATGTTCATCGCTTTCCTCTGCTACCAACCCACACCAAGGCCACCATCATAATACCTAATCTCCTACTTCATGAGATCTCGGATGAGCATGTGGGGACGCTGGGCGTCCACTCCTCCAGCACATAGTTCACGTAGTCACAAGTGAAGTCTATCCATCTCATCCATCCATTGTGCTTGGGGGGGTCATCAATGAAGCGCTTGATCAACTTCCATGATCAGCGATAGACTATTTTTCTATCCTCTTCATCAGAGGTTGTCTCATCCTAGTCGGCACGGTTGAAAGGCTCATATGTGGAGAACGCCCCTAGGAACTCATTAGCAGGGTCCGCATCTGGTGTTTGATCAGGCATGGTAGGACCTGGGCTATCTGATCGATCCTCATCATCGGATCCCACCTCAATAATCTCAAGCTCAGCCCCACTAATGGTCCCACCAGTGATCAGGAGTGCCATAGCTTGGTCGGTCTAGATATCTACCTCCACGATCACCAGAATTCCCCTGGGAAAGGCACCGCCAAAAGTCTTGACCAACCTCGCTAAGGAAACCCACGCCATTTGAATAACTGTTCATACCAAGAGGTTCATGGACATTATTTAACATGGTCAATGGGTGACATTCATGAATTTGGTAGAGGAGACTTACAAATATCGAATTCCTAGTCTTGTTCTTAGGTTGATGTCATCAGGACCCCGAGGTGTGGCCCTCTGTATATTATCATGAGGTCTAAAAACCCTGGAGGATCCACCTCGGGTGTCCTAGCCCCACTGGATGTGGTAATCTATGCAGCTGCAGGCATGGATCCCAAAGGCCCTGCATCTACATCCACTGAGGGACAAGAACAGGTTCTAGGTACGAGGTCCTCCTGCACAGTTCAAGTATTATTAAGAAGTCCAAAACAACTTGGAAGAAAACCCCGAGGAAGGGGCTTGAGATTTTACCTCGAGGGCCTCTGAAAATTATTCATGGTCTGGGTATTGATCACCAAATTTTCCCTCCTTCAATTGGATCCCTCTACCAGCCTCATCCCCCTAGGTGGATTCATCTGATTCTTCTGGCAGAGAGAACCTTTCCCTCAAATCAGTGGCTGATAACTGTGGAGGGACCGTATGATCCAGCAACACCTTGACCCGATCTGTCATTGGATGCGAAGCACCCCGAGAGTGCAAAAAGTTATCCATCTTTGTTATGTATTACTCTGCCTCTGCCTGGGATACCACAAAGTCGGCCCTAATAGGGATTATCCCCAGCAAATCCATCCCGAAACACTTCATGTGTTGCCACATCTTGGACAGGCTGAGGAATTTTCTGTTGACTTACCAGATGTCCCAGGCCTCTAAGAATACAACATTCTCCAGCATATCTATGTGGTGCAACCGCTTCCTTGGAGCCTGAGTGGATATCCTACAGAATCCTCTCAGTGGACTCCCCTTGGAACAACTCTGTTCTTCTGGGACGACCGGGTTCGCTATCATTGTTGGGTCCACTGCCAATGCCTCCCCCTCGACCGGTTCAGGCCTCGCCACCATGGTGACCCCACCACTGCGGGATTTTCTTTTCCACCTTCCGGCCCCTACCTCGAGGTTGGGGAGACACACCATAACCAACCCAAATGGTTGGATGCTTCAGAATCTCCCCCAGGTAGGGCGCCTCCCAGATTTGGGCATACTTATTTATCAACACGAAGACGACGGTGGGAGGAGGAATCTCATTCCGAATCTTCCCATCTTCCTGTGTGAACATGATCCACATTAGCCTTATCACACACATATGTTCCTTATGGAGAACCCCTAAATAGACCTGTGGGGTCAGTCACTGAATACACCGAAATTGCCTGGAAAATCAGTGTGGGGTGTATTGCACACAGAGGGGTACACAGTTCACTCTTTCCACTAAGAATCCACCCCGAAAGGCCAAAATATAGGACTGATTTTCTTCCATTCCTTGTCTATCATCAGTGAATACACCCATTGATAGCAAGAACATATGAAATTTGAACTCCTCAACCTTCCACACCCGGTTTAGTACTAACGGCGCATTCATCTTGGTCGGAAAGCTCCCTGGAGCGTTCAGGATGGATGGGCGTAAATTCAATCCTAGAGGGGAGATGGGGTTCGAATATCCATAGACCCCCCTGACGTGTGCTGCTATCCACCCATACAAGAGGTGGAATGGCCTTCATATCCTCTGTGGCCTCTTCCCCTCGCTGATGTGCCACAACATCTTGTACAGATTGGCGAGCATCGAGATCCTGAGGTTTACCCACCCTCCTGTCACCAACATGGATGCCATGATGAATTTTCTTGGTTGCACATCCATGTTCATATCCCTCACCGGTAAGATCCAACCGTAGATGAGAACTGCGATGAATGCTGCCAACCTGACTACCAGTTGCTTCTCGGTGTTGACGCAGAATCCACAGGTCTTCCACTGGCTATCCTCCAAGAGCCTCTAGTACGAGTTCTCCTTGCCCCGTTGATCCCCCTTCAGGCAAGTCCGAGGCGTCATCGAAAATTTCCTGTCTGTCAAGAAGTTTAGGAACTGCTTGAACCACTATCTAAAGTGGACGTCTCTCACTGCTTCTTTGTCCTCTCCCGACACCAGCTCCATCAACGCCATTACCAGCAGTGGCATTTTCTCCAAATCCTCCCATACACCCATAAAGAGGAGGAATTCATCATACATATCCCCCAGTATCAGGACCCCTGAGATCTGATGCACATCCCACAAACTGATTCCAACCTCCCCGTGGTGTAGGTGTAAGGTATTGGTCCTCGATGACCACCTGCTCAACAACTCCGGCATCAGCTGCTTCGGTTGATATATGTTGAATTGGGAGGCCCAAGATACCTCATACAATCCCACTCTCCTCATCTCTACCCTGAACTCCTCACACAAGGCACCTACCCAATAGGCCCATGCCCAATCATCTGTGAAGTTTCCACCCTAGAGTAGGTCCCACTCCTCAGACCCTCCCTTCCCCGGGTTCCTCAGGGCTACCTTTAAGATTTTATGGTACAGAGGAGGGGATGTCTCTGGCTATAATTACTTCCCATCCACATTATTTAAGTGATTATACAGGCAGTCAGAATTGAAAGGCATGATTTCCTCTCGGACATGGCCGTTAGTCATCCTGAACCACTAGTGCTGGCACAACGTGCTTCTGAACCAGTAAGTTGGCTCGTCCCTACTTGCTTCAGGGATGATGACATCATCCCTCAGCCCGAATCCATACATATGTAGCCTCTTACACAGTGGATAATTCCTTTGTATTTCTGACAACAGCTGCACCAACAAATCATGATCAGAGGGCTCTGTACCAACTCCCCTAGACCCAAACTATTTTCCATCTCCTCCCTTCAGACAGCATCCGCAAGGACCCCCTGGTAGCCTGTTGGTTGGCCATTCAGTTTTTGAGTTTGGGAATTCTTTGGTTTTGTTTCGCGAAGCTCTTTCACAGAGCATGTTCGCGGAGCTCGTTCTCAAAGGCTGTTCCCGAAGCCCTGCCCCTGCCTTCAAACGCAAGTCGCAAGGCGATCCGACGTGATTTCAAGGACTCGCTGTGCGTCGTGAATTAAAAGGACCAATTTGTGGAGATAAATCGTGGAGTACACAGAGCTTTGTGAATAAAGAGTGCTAAAATCCAAAAATGAGGAGAAGAGAAAGTACAAAAGACTAGACAACTCCCCTATTTATAGTCGAGGACCCTTGGAGCTGTGCAGCGTGTCCAAACCGTGGAGAGCTTCGCAGCACACTCAGCCTGCCTGTCGCCTCTCCGCTCGGTGATCCTCCTTCACGAGTCAAATTTGCGAATGGAGAGGGATTTTGGCGATTGACCCTCATACTTTGACCCTTGATTTCTCCTCAGATCCAAGTCTGAGGGGGGCATTTTTTGGCATCAAAATTTGGGAAGAAGAAGAACAAGTGGAAATCCTTAGGGGCTGCATCGCGAAGACCATTCACGGAGCCCCAATGGCCCTGCAGTTGGTACATAACACCCCCTTCACGAACCCACTGCATAACAATGAGTCGGGATGCTCCATGAACAGATTTGATGTTTGAGACTGCCACAGAGCAACAAGGCGAGATGCTCCATGAACTGATTTGACGTTTGTGAGCCTACCGTAGAGCAACCTCTGTCTTTGCACCAAGAGAGCTATGCTTCACGGCACCTCTTTTCTATAAATACAGGGCTCCCCTTGATCCAGAAGGATGGATCATCCGACCTTTTCCCTTCTTATCTCTCAAATTGTGAAGCACTTTCTACTCTGTGAACCATGAGTTTTTCAAGGCACTTTTTCATTGCGAATTGTCTCCCCCTTTTCTTGAATTCAACCCCTATTCAAAGAGGGATGCCCTTTACGGAGCCCATGGGCCTTCGCGAACAAAGGGGATCTCCAAGGGGACTCGGGTCTTCGCGGAGAACTTATGATTCACAAAGCACCCTCCATGCACATGTGACCCATTTGCTAAGGCAGGGTCACTATGCTTCACGAGGCACATTGCTTCACAATACTATGCTTCACAAGGAACTCTTTCTTCAAGAGTCATTTATCCGTGAATTCCTTTCCACTTTACAAAGCACCTTCCATATGAACCTATTCCCTACGACTAGGCTAGGCCACTCTACTTCGCAAAGCATGCCCCTTCGTGAAGCCCCTCCACTATATGAAGCATGAGAGCTTCACAAGGCTTCTACCTATGAACCCCTTTTCTCTCCAACTCTTTTTCCCATGCAACCCTCTAGGTTTGCACGAAGTAACTTCAAAGTCCCTTGTGAGGTGGTTGTCATTGCGTTTCTTCGCCTCATGCTTCTTCACATAGGCATGCTAATGGCTATTGCTTCTTCTCATAGCCACGCTAACATGGACCCCCAATGAGATCACCTCATGACACCCCCTAGTCATGGCATTGTCGGTGCCTTCCCTTCACCAAGGTGTAAAGGGTACCAGTTATGTAAGTCCTAGGGGTGCAGAGTGAACTCACCTCGTCCGAGCTATAGGACATTAAACTGCCATGAACCATCATCCTCAGGACATGAAGTTAAACTATGGCCTCACCCCATGCACTCTATGAGGGGTGCCCTGGCTCAGACATTCTTTACGCCCGCTCATCTCCATGGGAGTGAGATCTTCCTCATATGGAATCAGATCCTCTTTTCTGGAGTGGAACCTGCCTGCGAGGAAGGGCAACCATCTTGGTGTAAGCCCCTAGCCTTTCTTACAGAAGGTAGTACCCTTACTCCTCCTTTCTTCTTCAGTGCCAAAGGCCAGCGAAGGGAGGGATGGTCATCAGGACCCTACTATATTCTTCCTTTCCAAATCCCTCTCCCAATAGGCTATGTCACCATTGGGTTTACATCCTAGAGTAAGTATCAATCTCCATCTCCCTGGGTTGCTAACCACATGTAAACACCATTTCACTTCCCACGAACGCACCTTTCATGATGTGATCGTCAGGTCTCTGCTGCCTCTTTTTTCTCACACCGAGCATGACTCACGTGGGATTAGAGTAAGCATCGACCATAAAATTCTCTTTGGGATGCCTTAGAGCGTAAGCCCCAATCCCCCTCTGAACTATGTGTAATTCGATCCTTGCCAAGGCAAGGTATGTAGGAATCCTCCTTGAGGTTCAAGCCCATCACCATCTCCGAACTACGTGGACTTTGATCCTTGCCAAGGCAAGGTACATAGGAAGCCTCCATGAGGTTCAATCCCATCACTGTCTCCTGAACTATGTGGAGTTTGATCCTTTCCAAGGCAAGGTACATAAGAAGCCCCCATGAGGTTCAAGCCCATCACTGTATCATAAACTACGTGGAATTTGATCCTTACTAAGGTGAGGTACGTAGGAAGCCTCCATGAGGTTCAAGCCCATATTCTACCCTCTTGAGTATGTGGACTTTGATCCTTGCCAAGGAAAGGTACGTAGGAAGCCTCCATGAGGTTCAATCCCACCATCCATCTGGACATTAGGTCCTCATTCACGTTGGTTCACCAACCCCCACTTCCTGAACTATGTGGACTTTGATCCTTGCCAAGGTAAGGTATGTAGGAAGCCTCCCTGAGGTTCAAGCCCACCATTCATTGGTCCCAACCATCTTCACATTGGTGCACCAATTCCCCCTTCTCCAAACTACATGGACTTTTATCCTTGCTAAGGAAAGGTACGTAGGAAGCCTCCATGAGGTTCAAGCTCACCATCCATTAGTCCCGACCATCTTCACTTCGGTTCACCAAAGCTCCTTCTGAACTACATGGACTTTTATCCTTGCTAAGGCAAGGTACGTAGGAAGCCTTCATGAGGTTCAAGACCAACACCTACTTGATCCGACCATATTCACGTCGGTTCCCATCCATACCACACGATGTTAAACTGCATCCTCCCTTAATCAGTGGTAAGCCATTGCACACCTAATCAGCAGTAAGTCGTTGTCCCCCCATCCAATGATAATCCGTTGTGAATCTAATCCATCCTACAGTAAGTCGTTGTGTATCCCAATCAGCGGTAATCCGTTGTACCCAATTCAGTGGTAAGCCGTTGTAATCCCCTTTGCTGGGACCCACATATTTGGTCTATCCTAGTGGCATCAAACCAACTCAGGCTACTAACCATGTGTAAGACCATACATATCATCTGGTTGTTGTCATATTATACACCCCAATTCAAGCCTATTGCCTATTCTTTCCCTTGAGCCTATGTGTTTTGGAAAGGTCATGCCCCAAACCAGAGGTTCCATTTCCTCCGGGAACCATCCACATGTCCATTCTCACAGGAAACCTCCTTAGGTGTCCCATCGCCCCACTGAATGACGCGGACTTTGATTCCTTTCCATGGTGATACGTAGGAAGTCTCTTAGAGGCTCAATCCCAACATTACCGTCATTCCCATTACAGTTCCATCTCATTCTCCATCCACTTCACTTAACCATCCATCATCCATCTTGATTATTACCCGGGATACCACATCCCAATGAGATCACACCAACTCACCCCCCCCCCCCCAATATCAGTGTACCCTCCAGGGGATACACCCATCTGATCCACTCTAATAAGTGTTCTGATCAGTCCGATTTGTCTCTGATAGATGTTAAACTCGCAGCATACCCTGTGTTAAACATGGGAAGATGAGGAAAACCTCAGAGACATGCCTAGGGAATATGATTCCTCACATTCGACGTGGGATTACTTGGGATTCCAAACCCTTGAGAAGCCCTATAATAAGGGACATAAGACATACGCGCTAGTGATCCAACATCTAGACATGCTAGTGATGATCAACATGACTACTCCCCCGACCGAAGGTTGCTGCCCTGACTTGAACCCTTGGAATGTCCTGACAGAGGCAGCGTAATTAACCAGTATCCATGAAGATATGGCATTGTGAAGAGTTTCAAAAATAATGTCTTAATATATATGGGAGACCCGAATTAGTTAACGAGCTCCGAGGAGGAATCCACAAAAGGAGGAACCGATATCCCATCATACCGTTTCGATTAAGGAGAAAACGTCTCTGAATAAGAGATAGATGCCACCGGCCTTTGGAAAGTGGGAATTCAGGGCAACACAAAGCAGAGCATCCTCAAATAGACGGATGCACACGCCACAATGAAAGCATCGGAAACAAAAAAATATTACAAAGTGGTAAACAACACTAGCACAATCCACCAGCAGCGATAACTCCATACATATTCAAAATAGTAAGAAAAATTGCATGAATCTGAACCAAAAAAGGAGAAATACTCACAACGTCGGACCTTGATGGGTTCAACTGTCCATATCACTTCAGGTATAAGGCTTGAGTCGTCGTAGGACCAGCAAACCGGATCTGGAGGGCCACCATGGTCGGAAACACCTGAAACTGCAACATCGCGGCTGGAAGGGAAAAGATTTTAAGTGAGGACAAAAAAACTCATATCTTGAACTTTCGTGGCTAGAGGATGCCAGATCTAGACTGGAATAGATGGGAGGTGGCTGGATCTACAACACTGCTCCCTAAAGACTCCTCTGATGGTGAAGTACAACGTCTTGCGGTGAAAACTAGTGGCACGATGGTATCCTCCAACGATGAAACCATCGGTAGTGATGAAAACACGCAAAACTCTCCAAAACACTCTTCTCTGATGATGCACCTGCAAGGTGATATTTTTTTCTATCCCTCAGATAAAACCCTCTACAAGGGAAGAATAAGAAAACCACAACCATAAAAAAGCATAAATTCTTATGTAATCAGAAATCCAAGATTATTTGGGCGGCTAAACAGATAAACATATAGAATTATTTGAGCAATATAAAATAAATGAAAAAACACATGTAATAAAAAAAGGGTGGTAAAAATTTAATATGGAAATAAAAAATAACAAATCTCTACCATTTTCATATAAAATTGGTGATGTTATTACACATAATGTTATTTAAGAGGATCCAAGTTCAAGATATCTAATTAATGCTTGAACTTGGATAAAGTAATAGCCTTTGTCAAACTACCGGATGGATTTTCATCCATGTGTATCTTAGTGACACACACTACTCCGCTTTCAATAACCTCTCTAATAAAATGAAGCATAATGTCTATGTGCTTGGACCTACCATGGAAAACTATGTTTTTAGACAGATAAAGGGCATATTGAGAATCAAAATGCACAATAGTAATATCATTACTAATATTAAGTTTAGAAATCAAACCCTTAAGCCATATTAATTCTTTTATGGCTTCTGTCAGTGCAATGTACTCGGCTTCAGTGGTCAAGAGGTCCACCACGACTACATATTGCATTTCCATGATATCGGTCCTCCACATGTAGTAAAGATATAACCAGTTAGTGATTTCCTAGTATCAAAATTTCCAACATAGTCAGAGTCAACATATCTAGTCACTAATTTAGATGAATTAACATTCTTACCATAGAAAATTGAATGAGATAAAGTAGAAGAAATGTATCTCAATAACCATTTAAGATCATTACAGTGAGGCTTTCCCGAATTTTCCATAAACCAACTCATTGTAAAAATATAAAAAGAAACATCTGGTCAAGTAAAAATCATAGCATATATAATACTACCCACTACATTAACATAGGGTATTCTACTCTTGTATTCAATATCAGAAGTTGTGGAAGGTTACTGGGATAAAGACAATTTAAAATGTTGTCCTAGAAAAACACTAACAATCTTCAAGGAATCAAAAAAATATCTCTTAATCACTTTAAGGATATAGGCACATTGAGATACATATAGAAGTCTATTATTCATATCCCTAACAATTTACATGCCCAGAATTTTCTTAGCACAACTGAGGTCTTTCATTTCAAAAACCGAATTCAATTTCATTTTCACATGGGTGATTAATTTCATGTCACTACACATGAGAAACATGTCATCTACATAAAGCATTAAATAAAGCATGCATTTTTTAATAGATTTAAAATATACACATGCGTCAAACTGAATCCTGCTGAAACCATTTTCAAGCATAAAAGAATAAAAATTATTGTACCATTGTCTAGAAGCTTGTTTCAATCCATATAATGATTTATTAATAAAAAAATTGATTAGATTTAAATTCATGTTCAAAACCAATAGGCGGCTTCATGTATAAAATTTCATCGAAGTCACCATGCAAGAAAGCAGTTTTGACATCTAGCTATTCTATATAAAAATTTAAATGGGTAGAAAACACAAGAAGAATTTATATAGAAGAATATTTCACTGTAGGAGAAAAAATTTCTGAATAATCAATTCCTTCTCTTTGAAGGAAACCTTTGGCTACAATACTATCTTTAAATTTAATTCTATTCCCTGCAATATTGTCTTCTTTCATTTTGTATATCTATTTACAACCAATCATCTTGGAAGTAGGTGGTTTATTGACTGTGGACCAAGTATGGTTCTTTCCTAAAAAATTCATCTCATCTTCCATAGACGAAATCCAATGCTTAGAGTTGCTGTCATTGACAGCTTGATTGTAGATTTGGGGATCTTCTCCACCAAAATCCTCTGCCACTTTGAAGGCAAAGACAACCATGTTAGCATGGATGTACCTAGGAGGATTTCTAATGACTCTCCTATTCCTATCCCTAGTGAGATGATAACCCCTAAGGTC
This sequence comes from Viscum album, assembly GCA_963277665.1. Classification (NCBI taxonomy): domain Eukaryota; kingdom Viridiplantae; phylum Streptophyta; class Magnoliopsida; order Santalales; family Viscaceae; genus Viscum; species Viscum album. The sequence continues at coordinate 2,127,455,412 of OY728143.1, read as the reverse complement.
ACTAGAAGCTCCACCATCAAAAGCATCATCAGAGTCAGACCCAGATTCTGGCTCAGGCTGAGAAAGTGGCACCTGAGAGGTAAAGGCAGTCTCAATAGAAGACTCACTAACACTAGGCGGACCAACCTCAAGATCCCTCTTCTGAGAAGGACCCTCACTATCATTAATGTGAGGATAGACTCTATCAGTAATGGAATCTTGAGAAACCACATCTCGGTTAATTATGAACTTTTGAAAGCTAGGTTTATCTACCCAAAGTTTATAGCCCTTCACCCTAGTAGGATATCCTATGAAGATGCACTTGATGGCTTGGGGATCAAGTTTATTATCCTTGACATGAGTATAATCAGTGCACCCAAACACTCTAATATTTCTATAGGATGGGGGTTGATTTCTCCACAATTCAGTCAGAGTCTTAAAGTCATTGGGTGATGAGGGACACCTACTTATCAAGTAAACTTATGTAGTGAAAACTTCTACCCAAAAGGATTTGGTTAGGCCCAAGCATGAAATCATGCTATGAATCCACTCAATAATGGTATGGTTCACATGCTCAGCTAGGAAATTCTGTTGAGGAGTATGACTCATGGTTAGGTGTCCCAAAATTCTTTCATTTTCACAAATTTTGAAAAACATAGTAAATAGGTATTCAAGACCATTGTCGGTCCTTAATGCTTTCAACTTCTTCCCAGTTTGATTTTCCATAGTGTCTTTCCAAGTGTTAAACCCCTCGAAGACATCAGATTTATTTTTCAAAATAGAGACTGAGACTTTCTGAGAAAATTCATCTATAAAAGTGAGAAAGTAGGAGAGTCCACCATGGGAGGTAGTCCTAGCAGGTCCCCACAAATCAGAGTGAACATACTCAAGTGGGCGACCAACTTTAAAGATGGATCTATGAAAACTGAGTCTTTTAGACCTACCCCTTATGCAGTCTTCACAAAAGGGTAATTTAATCAATGTAACTTGAGTGAGAAACCCTTTCTTACTCAATTACTCTAAGACTTTAGCACTTACACGCCCTAGACTCTTATGCCAAAGCATATTGTTGTCATTATTAGTGACATAGGTGTTTCCCAACTTCTTGACATGTGTTCTTCGATCCAACAAATACAGCCCATTCAACAAGGAGACTCTAAGAACTGTACGAGCTCCCTTGGAGATTCTAAGTTAACCAGAATCATACTTAAAGGAAAAACCACTCTGATCTAGCACACCTAATGAGATGAGATTCTGGTGTAAATTTGGAACCCATATCACATCCAATAAGGTGACAAGAGAATGGTATAATATCTCTAGCATATTAGATCCTTTACCCATGACACAACATCTCTTATTTTTGGCTAGAACAACCTCTCTTTCAACTCCCTCATTCAAACTAGAAAAAGAACTCATATTTGGGAACATATGGAAAGAACATCCCAAGTCTAACACCTACTCAACATCAAGAGTATCACGGGACACATACAACACCTCATCACTTTCATTGCCTTGGTTGATAAAGATAGAATTATTAGTAGATTCATTAGAAGGCTTACCAGATTTCAATTCAGGGCATCTGGGTTTATATTCCCAGGTTTCCCACAGTATAAATAGGTAACCCACCTTTGTTTTGGATTTAAACCGGTGTTCTTGCGAATGGATATGACTTTTTCTACCCTTACCGCCTTTACCTTTATTCTTCCCTTGAAACTATGAACAAACCCTTGCATTCAGACCCTCGACTTCAAGCTTAACCTTAGACTTACTATGAAACTCACATGAAAGCAAGGAAGACTTGACCTCCTCTAAGGTCAAGGAGTCTCTAGAATACATCATATCATCAAAAAGGTGTTCATATGAACTGTTTAGGGAAATTAAAATTATAATATCTTGTTCCTCATCTTCAACATTGACATTAATATTGGCCAGTTCTAATAAGATTTTATTGAATTCATCAAGGTGTGTCTAGATGGCCATTCCAAGATGTATCTTGAAAGTTTACAATTTGTGCTTCTTATGTAGACGATCAATTAAAGAGGTTTTCATATATAGTTTTTCAATCTTGGACTAAATACCAGCTACAGAAGTCTCATACACAACTTCCTGTATAACTTTATCACCTAAAGACAAGGTCAAAGAGCTATGGGATTTCCATAAAACATTAGGAGGGACGTCTGAATAGGTCGTCACAGTCTGTCCATTAGTAGACAGACTCACATGGTTCTTAGGTCCAAAAGGGTGTCTTGCATCCATTGTTGGAATAACAAGGCTCACATTTTTAACCATCACAAATTAAAGTCATTATTTCCATCAAATTTTTCTATTTCGTATTTTGTAGATTCCATGGTTTATTCTGAGGCTCTGATACCATTTTTTGGTGGGGGTAATTATGAAAATAGCCCCCAACGCAACAACCGAGGATCACCAAATAAACAGGCTAACTCAAAATTAATTTTTATAACAGAAATTAATATCTAATTCACTATAATTGGCGCAAAATGAAATTGTACATCAACGAATAATAGAAAAAATGCAGACAACAATGCAAAAGAAAGTAAAACAGGCAATGGCATTAAGATTTACGTGGTTCAGAACCCTTTTGGGCCCTACTCTATGGAAAGAACACCAACACACATGTTTTTATTATTAAATTCTCAAATAAAACATATTAAAAAGGGGGAAAAACACTAGAACAATCTACCAGCAGAAAAAACTCCATATGGATTAAAAATAGTAAGAAAAATTAAATGAATATGAACCAAAAAAGGAGAAATACTCAGAACATTGGACCTTGATAGGTCTGGCTATCCAGATCACTTCAGGTAGAAGTCTTGGAGTCAGCGCAGGACTGGCATGCAAGATCTGGAGGATCACCATGGTTAGAAACACCCAAAACTACAATTTTGTGGCCAGAAAGGTACAGATTTGAAGCGAGGAGGATAGAAAAACTATGATCTTGAACCGCTGTGGCTAGAGGATGCCAGATCTGGACCAGCACAGATGGAAGATGGCTGGATCTACAACATTTCACCTGAAATACTCCTCCAGTGGTAAAGGGAGATATCTGGTGGTAAAAACCAGTGGTGCGAGGGTCTCCTCCAACAAAGAAACCAATGGTAGCGATTAAAACACGCAGAAATCTCCAAAACACTCTTCTCCAATGATACGCCTACAAGGTGATCATTTTTTCTCTCCCTCAGATGAAACTCTCTGCAATGGAAGAAGAAGAAAACTGCAACCCTAACAAATCATAAATGCTTATGGAATCGGGCGGTCAAGATTATTTGGGTGGCTGAATAGATCAAAAACCATAATTATTTGAGCAATATAAAATAAATAAAAAATGCATGTAATAAAAAAACAAACAAAAAGGGAAGAGGCAATTTAATATGGAAATAAAAAATAACACGAGTCCCACAAAACTCAAGTCTAGGAATTACAGGTAAGGGAGAGTCGAGAGCCACCAGAGACTCTTGGCTTGGAGGTCATATGAGCTGTTGAGATTGAGGAACTTCAAATCTGAGATATATTCGATTTCCTGAGGAATCATCCCTTGGAAGACAACATCATAGCGGTCTAGAAATGCTAAAACCTACATGGATATGTGGAATTTTTGGATCTGCATTCCAGTGAAATTGTTTCCGCCAAGGTCCAACCACCAGAGGCTCCTTAGGCCGAGAAATGAAGGATTTAATGTGGTGGAGTGAGATGAGATTGTATGATTTATCCCACCCTGCAGGAAGAGGTCGACCACACAACGAGTGGAGGCCCCACTGGAATCACTCCAATGCTTCTGCAGACCAACTGTAGAGGGTGTTTTAAGGTTCAGTGAGATCATCCATGAAGCTGAGGAGGACTAGTCTCTCCTTCTCTTAGCACATGGCTCTGCAAATCCCATCAGAGAAGCTAAAAAATAGTGTTTCTATGATGATGGTAATCTCGAGGTATCTATCCATTACTGGGATGAAACAAATACATGACTGCTTTGATGGTTAGATGGGGAAAATGAAGAGAAGCGCCTCACGAAGAATTTAAAGTATATGATGGAGTAGTCTGTTTTTTATGGGGGTAGGATTTATTAAACATGTAGTTCTAGCCTTACAAATCAGTTTATTGGAACCCTTCAATGACTGTCATCATCGGACCCAGAGGTTGCATGAATATCTAAATCAATTTTGGCAACTGAGATCACCCCAACGACCACTATAAGAGTTTTTTAAATATTTTTTTCTGATTTTTTAAATGCGTAGGTTAATTTTTTTTAAAAAATGTACCATAAAGGCGGCATCACCGCTACCTCATTTCCTCTATTTTTTCTATTTTAAATATCCTTTTTTATATATTTAATTTTTTTTGTTTATATATATATATATATATAAATTTCAGAATAATTTATCTCTTATTCAAGTACGTGAATTTGCTAGCCTATAAAATAAAAACTATAATAACAATATACATGAAAATTAAAACATGGATTAAAAATATAATAAATAGTCTGAAATAAAAATAATTTCTTAAAAAAATTTGATGAAAAATAATTTATAAGCTTTCAAATCCACCAACTTGAAACCTAAAAATGTTTCAAATATGTGACTTTTCTTTCCTATAAAATATAAACTATAAGACCAATATAAAAGAAAATTAAAACATGGATTAAACATATAAGAAATAGCTTAAAATAAAAATAATTTTGTAAAAAATGTTGATGAAAAAAAAATTATAAACTTTCAAATCCACCAACTTGAAACTTAAAAATGTTTCAAGTACATGACTTTTTCAAGGCTATAAAATATATACTATAAGATCAGTATAAATGAAAATCAAAACATGGATTAAACATATAAGAAATAGTTCAAAATAAAAGAATTTCCTAAAATTTTTTGATAAAAAATAATTTATAATCTTTAAAAACCACCAACTTGATTCTAAAAAATGTTTATGTATGTGACTTTGAAAACCTATAAAATATAAATTATAAGACGAATAATTTTTTTGACTATTTATTATATATTTAATCCATGTTTTAATTTTCATTTATATGGGTCTTTTATTTTATATTATATAGGCTGTCAAATTCAAGTAGGTGTCCTTGGATCCTCCTTGATATTTTTTCTTTTCTCTCTCACTTCTGAGTATCTTTTCTTATATTTCTTTCATTTTCATTTATTTATTTTATTTATGAAACTCTTTTTATTTTCAGAAAATTTTTATATGTTTAGGATATCTTTTAAATTTTATTTACATTTTTTTATACTTTATATTTTATAATATTTTAAAGTTATCTACTTGAAATTTAATAATTATTCCTATGTTTGAAGTAGTCAACTTTGAAAACTGTCAAATATAAACTATGCCTTAAATATTAATAAAATCTGAAACACTCGATAAACATATAATAAGGGATGATAGTAATAATAGTATCATCATTTCAATAGACAGAAAACATATAAATGAATAAGTAAAATCAATGTTTATGTCTATGGTGAGGATATTTCATCCCACGTGGTGGTTTTCGAATAGGACGCCCATTTCGAGTTCGCTGTGTAGTCTAATAACCTGGAAAGGGCTAATATTTTGGCACTAGAACATCGACTATTACAACCTCCACATGTGTGTCAGTGGGAGGATATGTCAACTTCATGTCATACTGCACCCCAGATCCTTCTCCCACTAGGGTGGTAGAAGGACCTACCATCATTGTAGTGGGGAACCAAGCCTATAATAAAGCTATACCCTAAGGCTACGATGGATTTGGACACCATGGATGTGATATATTTGGACCCCAAGGATGCAATGGATCTGGAACCCAAGTTGGAGAGAACTACAGATATCCTGTCAAGAGAGACGAATCTCATGTCTCCTGAGGCACATCCTCAATCGGTTGAGGCTGGACTACTAGAGGGCCGACCTCTTCTTGTGGAATAGGTGAGGCCTCATGTGTAGCACGACGATGTCTACGTCATCATTATCATGGATCCTCAGCACTAGATTATACTGCAAGATGTTCCTCTGGGTCTGGAACCTCCTCTCTCTGAGCTAGACTCTTGAAGATGCTTTTAGAAAGTGCACGATAAGATGACATTAGTTCCAGTGCTTCAGCATGGACGGTTGCCCGACTAAATACCCCTTCCTCCTCTTCATCACTCATGTGAACAAGATGCTCTAATTTAGTTCCTTGTAAAGATATTCAAAATGAATTATAAAATAGTTCAATAAAAAAACTAATGGAAATTTATTTACTTACAATCTTATAAATCTCTCTTCTATGTCGGGTAAGATACAATATAGACTTTAGCCTATACCATGCCGCATACATGACCTTCTCCAAAAGAAATAATAGATTTTTAGGTACACCCTTTATACAAAACTCTGCACGTCTATGCCAGAAGTGGAGAAATTCATCATGTATTCGGCGCCAAACCTCATCCTTCCTCCCTGTCAGCTTCACATCATGAAGCTTCTTTGTCTGTATCAGTGGAAATGGAATCAACTGAACACAAAAAAACTGGAACATAACTCTATTAGGATGCTTTCACTCAATAATATGGAAGTGAATGAGGGGAACTAAATCCATAGCATCCTATAGCCCAAAAGTGCAGTATGGTGGCAACTTGTCCATTATAGTCCAGTATGGAAGCCATAAAATCTGAAATGGCATGTGCCGTTTTTACAAAAAGAACCTTAATAAAAACCAAAATTGATGCTATTATTAAATTTTTTAGACAGTGATAGATTGCATATACATACCTAGTTGGGTAAGATATAGTCCAACTTGAGCTGATATGCGCCCAAATGATATCTCATAACAGTGCGGAAACTGTGCCTCTAATACCACCTATAAAATACAACCTCGATAGTGAAAAATAATGAGAAATTAAATTCAATAACTCCTAGTAGCATCAGAAACAAATAGAGATGAGTGATCATACCAACATCCATGCCGAGCATCATGCAGTATCTCTATAGTGATCGACAGACCAACAAGCTAAGGGTGGAATGAGGGGATGTGATCCCATGACCACATCTGAAAAAGGATGACGCGTCCCCCAAGATTTGTGTGGTCATTGTGGGATAGTCTGCATAATGCACTGTACGTGTATACCAAGCAGGTCGATCCCCAACTGTATGTCCCAACCTGATGAAAGTGATCCAGTATGGGTAGATACATTATGTTCACATGCATCCCGGAGTGATCATCACACATGGTCCCTCCAATGAGCCATAATATATATACATGAGCATAACACATGAGAGTCTTCTTGTCAGTATCATTGGGTAAATATAGAATATGCTCCTCCAACTGAGACATAGATATCGGCGCTTCATCTATATCCCTACAGTCGGAAAAAAATGTTGATTCCTAACAATCATTGAGAAAGTTCAGGCTATGATTCACAAGTGGGTCCAATAATGGCTTCCCCCTAGATAGTAAGACTGAGAAGCACTGCCACATCCTGGATGGCGATGGTTGTCTCTCTCTCAGTTAGGGGGAATGTGTGTGTCTATGGTCTCCACCTCTCTATGAGGGAAGTAAGCATGTGATGGTTGAAAAATGTGAAATCTGGTATAACAATTCCATAGAATCCAACACGATGCAAGTATAGTCTAATGGTATGTGAAGGTTCCCTATGATGAAAATAGTGTGCTCGACACACCCTGATCAATCAATCCTCACCACCATCTAACACGACCTAAGAAACATGGCTATCCTACTGAGTGAGTAATATGATATCATCCATCCGTATATAAACAAATGAAATGAGTCATAAGTGTAAAATATATAAATAACATTATGGTCAGCAGAATGTTATGACTTATAGAATTCAAGACATGACGTGTTTATTCAAAAAAATTTATGAAGTTATTTTTACCAAAAGGAATGGGAATGTCTTCATATTTTTTCAAAGCATATTACTAACGTGTTATTAAGATATGATTTTACCTAAAAAAGGGTGTTTTTTAAGATATGTTTTATATATTTATATACAAAAACATTTTTTCTTCGTTAAGTAAATGTTTATTAGAAAATGGTGTGTTTTGTAATTAATGTATGACTGTCCACATGATGGTATGTTTCACGATTAATTTTTCACATGTATAGATCATTCTATATCACTAACTGAAATTCAAGAAAGAATTTGTGGAAAATGAACCATGATGCAGGAGGAATGGTGATAATGACGATGGTAATTATGTAAACTAATTCCATCACCTTCATCATTGTCACTATTCCTCTTGTGTTGTGGATCATTTCCCAAAAAATCTTTCTTGAAGTTTAGTTAGTGTTATAGAGTTATATGTACTAACCACTTTTGTTGGTTGTGTACTATAACAAGCTCCTTTCTCAGTTTTTATAACCTCTCCATAGTAGTACACATAGGAAAAACATGACTCAATACGTTAAAAATGTGTTCTGATCATGATTATAATAGTGTAAATAATATTGAAAAATATGGGTGATTATATAATCTTTATTACACTGAAATTTTATAATGCCTTCTTATACCATAATATATGATACTATTATTTCATTATATAAAATTTTATTATAATATCAGTCACAAAATGTTTTGAAAACCAAGATAAAAAGAAGAGATAACAACATATAATTTACAATATAAGAATATCAAAATGAAGAGAATACATTTTTGTGGCTGAGAGGGTGAACTCGACCCAATAATGTTAGGGCATAGTTTCCGGTTATGAACTTCTTGATAACGTATGGTGAATATCAAACTATTACTTTATTCTTGAGGCCATTCCATCTCATTCTTCATCTTATTGTTCTTTGGTCTCCCATGGGTAAGAAACTGGTTGATGTCAGGTATCACTATCAGTTGGCCTTCGGGTATTGGGAAATAACGAAACTCCCCAATAGGTGTCCATGGTGCACCATAATAGTTATAAATGGTATCCATCTGGTACACTGGATCAACATATGCTCCCATTGATGTGTTCACAGAGGCACATGCTGTGATGGCTTGTGCACATGTAATTCATAAGGCCTTCAAGTTTCCACACTGACATTGCCCCGTTTCCAGTAATACCACCATTTTTCACCGATGCTATTTTTGATGGTGTATAAATGCTCTTGAACTTCAAATAGAGAGTCTTCTCATTGAAAAAGGAAGTCATGATAACCATAATATTCTTTAATATTCTTTTTAATCTCTCATTGAAAGTGTCTTCCATATTATAGCCCCTGCTGAATTCCATCTAAGGCAAGTTTTTTTCTATCAAAAAAGTACTTCACGCAATGATATAATGTCTCATAAACTAGAAAAATTTATAGGTAACTTGCAAAGACCCTTAAATACACCATTGATGCACTCCAAAATTTTTGTGGTCGTGTTTCCATACCTCTTCACCCCATCATATACTAATGTCCATTTTCTTCAGAATTTGTATCATATAATCATAAACTTATTGATTAGCATTGCAGATTTGTTCAAAACATTATTCAAAATGTCATTGATCTGGCTCATATTATACACATAAGATATGATATTTCACATAAATTGATTTTATCTTTACGTTGAAATAGTAAAAAATAACAAAGACAATACATACCAAGCCTCGTGATTGCCTTCTTCATCGGTTCGTTATGGAATGTTTTTTGCACATTGCTAGAAATGTGTTTAATGTAGTACCAATGATGTGCATTTGGGGATCTCCATGTATCAGGGTATGAATTTACTACCTCATTAATTTCCCAATTCCGATCAGATATCAAACATACAACCCTAATGTTGGTGAAATGGTTGCTGATACATGCCAAAAACCAACTCCATGATTCAAAGTTTTCCTTCTCCACAATGGCAAAGGCAAGCAGAAGAGGTGAATGGTTGTCATCTTGAGTTGCCATAATCAATAATAATCCATTTTATTTTCTATATAGAAATGTTCCATCAATCTGAATGAACTATTTGTTGAAACAAAATGTGAAGATACTAGGGAGGAATTTCCAGAACAACTGATGAAATTGAACACAAGATGGATCAAGTCATTTATCTTGAGACACATGTTCATTTGTATCAATATGGAATAAAACTTGGTTATGGTTCCCTATTATGGCTAGAAATTATGGAAACACTCGATACAAGCCATCCCAATTACCATAGACCTTCATAATTGCCTTCTGGTTCTCCATCCATTCCTTATTATATGAAATCTTATAACTCAATGTTTGATGTATCCTCTCTTAAAATAGGGCTATAGAAACATCTTGGTATATATTAATCATCTCAACGACAATAGATGGAACAAATTCTACATCCAATGAGGTATGATCTTGTGTTAGGATTGGATGAACATAAGTATGATTTCCCTCAATCCTCGAGATTCTCCAACCTCCAAATGTAATGTTCGGAATCGCCGTTAAGCGGAATCTACAATCACCCCCATACTTCTCATAGTGTATGAGATATTTACTACACCCTAATTCCTAAACTCTATATCTGCAGTGCCTCTCAATGATAAATCTCTTTAGTGTTCTTTTTAATGCATCTTTACTTTTAAAATTCCTTCCAACATACAAGGTTTTTTCCAGCTCACTAAACCTATCTAGTACAACTCTGAAAATCTCAGTTGAGGGTGTGAGAACATTTCTATCGAATTCAAGCACATGTGTCCTTGCTTATCACCAAGATACAAAATGTGGTGGATGATTTATTGTGGGTTGAGGCTGTTATACAACTAATTCATGTCTAGAAACATTCTCCCTAACTTCTGCTGGTCTCTCCTCATCAGCACTTTTTTCACCACCTATTCCATCATTACGAAAATCCTCATCGGAAGTCATATTGACATGTATATCAGGGATATTATCTAGGTTTTCTTCTTCTAAATCATTTTGAATAGGATTAATTTATGGGGTGGACCATCTTCAACCACTATTGTAAGTCTACATCTTTGTAAAACTGGACATTGTTGTTGTACAGTAGAAACATCAATATATAACTTCATCATGATACCATATGACTGCTGAGAAAATAATTTTTTTTCTTGGAACCACTGCGCATTAGCAACCAATGGAAAAGCTAGATGCCACAATGTTATTGGGAATTGAAAATTTTTATAGCTCATAGACTTGATCTCTTGATCGTGTCCCAAATTTAAGGAACCACGAATTCTATCTTGAAGGTCACTTTTGGTTACAGATTTAGCTGAACTAACCACTATTATTTGTTGTTTACTATAAGATGATCCTTTCTAAGTTTTAATAACCTCCCCATAGCAGTACACACAGGAAAACATGACTCTTTACATCAAAAATGTTTTTTTGATCAAGATTATGATAGTGATGTTTCATTATATAAAAGTTTATTAGAATATAACTCACAAAATGTTTTGGAAACCGAGGTAAAAAGAAAAGGAAACATCAAATTAGTTTATTTATCATTGATAAAATGAAAATTATGATAATATAAACTATAATGGATAATAAAAAAGACATTAAATAACACATGAATTCTTTATAACATACAAAAAAACCTTGACATTTCTCAATAGAATGCGGTTTGGATGAGATGAGCCTCACTTTGTACGTGAGGTAAAATACAAATTATTTTCACTTCTTAACTTAATAACATCTTTGAATGATATGTATTTAACTTTTTAATTTTTGAAATCTTTCAGCCTTTTAATAAAATATCTTAGATGTTATTAGAAGGTCAAAAGATTTCCAAAATTCCAAAGTTAAATAAAAATCCTTCAAAGATGTTATTAAGCTACTGTGTTAAAATAAGTTTCATTTTACCTCATGTCCAAAGTGAGGCTCATCTCATCCAAATCGCATTCTATTGAAAAATCTTAAGGTATTTCTGGTATATTGTAAATCATTCATGTGTTATTTAATTTGTTTGTTCTACACCATTTCACTTTATATGATCATAAGTATATGTATTTATTTTTTAATCATATGTTATTAATTAATTAATATATAATTAATCATTACAAATAATAACTATTATTTCTAAACTATATAATCTCTATGATACTAAAATTTGAAAACATTTTCTTATATCCTAAACTATGATACTAATTATTCTTAGTACAATTTTTACTAAGTTAATCATTCTTTAATCACTAGTTAATCATTACTAAGTTATTCATTAGTTAATCATTCTTAAATCAATCTATAATCATTCCTTATTAAATCATTAATCATATGATACTCATTAGTTGATTATTATTATCTTATCATTGTATGTATTCATTTTTTTAATCCTAAGTTATTCATTAATTAATCTATAATTAATCATTACTAATAATAAGTATTATTTATAAACTATATATAACTAATTAAACTACTTAATAAATAACATATTTAAAACTAACTAAAAATAATTCAATTAATAATAATAACTTTCATTCATTAATTCCTTTGTCCTTGTCCATTTCATTCTATATCATCATAATTATCATTTTATCATTGAAAAATATACTGATTTGTTTTTTATTTTCATAGATATTTTAGTAGTTTATAAAGAAAATATGAATCATATAAAGCATATCCCTCAAGAGTGTCAAACCAGGAGTGCAGCAAGGCTCGTTTCTATGCACTAGTTCTCGTTCGAGTCTATCTCAAAGTGGTGTTTTAGGGTTTTACCATAGGTACATCTGTGCCAAAGCCACATCCACTTGTTTGTATCCAGATATAGATTTTATTTCTTAGATAACCACATAATCTTTATGCTACCAAAATTTTACAATATTTAATCCTAAGTTATTCTATACTTAATCTATAACTAATCTATACTTAATCATTAATTATTATTATTATTATTTCAAACTATATATAACTATCTAAACTACTTAATAAAAAAATATTTAGAACTAACTAAACTAATTAAAAAATGAAATATTTAGAACTAAAAATAATTCAATTAAATAAATAAAAAACTTTAAATTAAATAAAAAAATACCACTAAATGATACTTCGCAAAAATTTTTTCCTTTTTTTGGACCACCGACTCCACCGCACACAAGAAGGTGTTTTTTAGAGAGATAATTGGTGGAATGAAGAGAGATGGGGAAAATGAAAGTGAGGATAATGGGGGTTACCTTTTATAGGGTGTTGAAGGAAAGGTGCCATCAGTAGTGCTGCCTTTAGCCTTTCTATTAGGTGGAAGATAGCACCACCGATGCCACCTTTCACCTCATGAAAAGGTGCAAGGAGGAACCACCCTGCCGCCTTTTTCATGTCATCAATCCGGTCCAAACACGGGGGGGGGGGCATCGTTGATGCCTCCTTTAACACACATTTTTAGAAAAAATTCAAACTTATGCATTTATATATATTTTATTCATAAAACACATTTAAAAAACTTGCTAACAAAACAAGAGGAAAAGGAATTAAAAGCATTTATTGAATGATAATATGTAATTGAAAGTATAATTTATATGATCAGAAAATCAAAAAAGAAATGAATTCATAATATATTTGACCAATACAATGGCATTATTATTAACAGGTCACTAGATAGTGATGAAAAAAGATTCTAAGAAGGTTACACATAATGATACAATCAATATGAATACAATTCATAAATCAGAACTTACAAAAATGAAAAACATATCTGTCATAATTCAAAATATGTTGATTTTCATTTTCAAATTTAATATTTTTTCAAATAATTTTTCATGCAAAATTATTTTAGTTTTTATTATTATGACATTGTTTGGGTTCTACAGTGTAGGCCTCTTTTCCATCCTCTTGGGTAGACCTCCAGACACAACCACAAAATAGGGTTTTATCAGCACTCAAAAAAGCCTCGATCATCACTAAAAAATTGCTAATAATCGAGGCACAATTAAAATGGGGTCCCTTTTATCAGTGCTAAAAAAAGCACTGATAATAACCCCTTTTATCATCAATTTTTTTAGCTTCGATAATATAATGTCCTATAATTTTCATATAGACATTTCTTAAACATTGAAGAATATTTATTATCTAACATAAAAAAACTATTCTAGGACCGTATAGGTTTAGTGTCTTTAGAAACTGGGAAACATAAACAACAAGTTCATAAAACATCCACATTATCTCCTGCTTATTTATTAGTAACTAGACATTTTTTTTTGAAATATCTTACTTAATACCCTTCTTCATGACCTGGGAAAAAGAAACATATGAATGGGTGAGATCAAATGCTCAGTAAGGGTAAACAAGGTAAATATCATTCATATCATAATCATAAGAACACAACATTTGAAAATCTTATCTTGCATATAAAAGATCATAATAGCATGTCATGGGATAAATCATAAAAGTTAAATTTAATCCAAATAGTCATAACATAAGACATGAAATTTCTTGGCATACACATATAATCATAGAAAATCATTTCATATTAGTAAAGGCTCATTGCCGAGACCATCATAGTAGACAAAGTCTATTACTGAACCGAGTTCACTCCTCGTTCCAACCCTGTATTACTGAACCAAATTTACTTTCCCTTCTAGTAATATATATCTCATGAGATATAAATCTTTACCCAATGAAGTGGAGGGTGATATATATCTCACCCATCTCATAATTAAACCATTATTATGTGTGCCACAAAAACATAAAAGCATTCACCATAGCATAACCCATCAAATAAAATGAGTTTTTTAAACATAATTCCATCATAATTGATATAAAACAAATGTATTTAATAAATAACATTCCATCATAACCATAATAAAATCATAGTAATAACAGGAATATATATAACCCATTTTAGAGAGTGTCATCTTAGATGGAAAATAATTTAGAGAAAACACTTGAAATTAATTCCTAAGAAAAATATCCTTTCTTCTTCAAAAATGTTTCCTTCCTCAAAATACCACAAAATTTTAGAAGAAATAATTTTATGTGAAAATAAACTTATAATATTGTAGGGTAAGCTTCAATTAAATAAGGCATTATAAAAGCATAAAAATCTGTTCATGTCATACAGGTTACAAAACATTCTTCTCATACTTTTACCGAAAAAGTCAAAAAGTAACTTGTACCGAAAACGACAAAAGATTCCATTCATACCATTTAGTAAAAAATTACCAATGGGTAAAATTAAATTTTAGAAATTCTATAAGGATATAAATAATATTTTTAAATACATATTTAGGAAACATGGAAGTGGATGATAATTATACCCCATTAAATACTTACGAATAAACAATCTCAAATAAAAACAAGATTTGCAAAGTTATCCATTACCTTAGGTCTAATATGCTTCATATGTATCTGAAACTACTGTATAATGATATAAATAAAGTTAATAATTTATTCCAAAATCATAATAATTTTTATGATAACATTTATGATCATATTTTTATCTATTTGTTAGTAACATTTCATTGTTACTCATTATTCGGGTATTAACGGCTTTATGTTCTTATGCATGTTTTGTCAGATAAGTTCTTATTACAATTTTTAGGTTATAGTCATATAATTTATATCATGTTATTAGTATAATATATATCATATTTATTCATTAAATTAATTTATATAATAATTCTTTAATGAATATTAGGTAGAACAAATCACATCGCACTGTGGAGACGGTAAGCCGTACGTATGCACGAGCGACAATATCATTCCCATAATTTGTTGAATGGTATTGAAGTGGATGGTGTACAATATATAAAAATAAAAATAATTTTATATCAATAATATATATATTTATTAATTCCATCATTATACTTATCCATGTAATGTGGTGGTGAAAGAAGGATTACACTATGGTGTGGAGACGGTACGTCGTACGTACGCACGCATGGTGATTTAATTTTTCATAGGATGGGTGGAAGGTGGACTATGGTTGTTTCATATTTATAATAACATATCATTATATGAGTTATAATTATTTTATTACTTTATAATTAAACAACTAACGAAGATGAATTAGAAGAATAAATAAGTTCGAAAGAATCGGTAAATGATATTACCGCTTCTTCGATGTGCCTCCTCTAAATCTCCTCTAAGAGCACTATAGTTGGTATTTGAGGATGACCAGAACCTATAGAATGAAAATAGGGAATTTGAGAAGGAAAAAAGGTATGGTATGGCCGAGCTCTAAGGCTCAAAATGAAGTGAAGAGGTGAGGGAGGAGGTGCCCTTTTATAATTGAGCAGAGGGGAATTTTTGGAAACTCCATAAATAATAATTTATAATAAACTCAAACACTACAGAAAAACCTCAAAAATGTCCCAATTTTAAAGATTATATAATATAGGGTTGTAATATCATCAAAAAATAAATTTTGGAAAAGTTATTTTGTCAATTTAAACCATATATTTTTAATTGACACTTAGTTATTCTATTTAATTTTAATTATGGCAATAACATTATAAATATTTAATGGTTAAAAATATTTACTTATATGGTGTTAATTGACCATAAATGGATATTTCATGAAATTATAGATCTTTTAATTATCACTTTGTAATTTTTAAATATTTTTATGATTTTTAAATAATTTAATAAAATTTTATTTTTATCAAATATCAATAGTTTCCATTTTGACACCATTCATTTATTTGACTTAAACAAAATCAAAAAAAAAAAATTCAAAGAAATATATTTAATTCACTACTAACATTTCATAGTCTCCTAGAAAATTTGTGGATCACATTAATTATTTCATATGATATTTTTTTTAATAATTTTAAAACATTCTTTTCGTATTTCTATTAATAAAATAATTTCTACATCACTACTGTGTCATCATTAATGGTAATTATTTAATCTCTAAAAATTATAAATAAATTTCTATGATGTAGGTAATTATTTTATATTTTTGTATACTATATATAGTCGATATTATATCCTAGTTATTCATGTATTAAAATTAATATACTTAAATAAAATGAGATTGAGACATTTTGTCACATTCATTAGTTTTTATTACATTCATGTCATATTCATAGGTAAGTGGCCATTAAGTGATTTAATTTAGAAAAATAGATTATAAGGGTATAATTTAGTCATCCAATAGGATTTTTACAGGTTTTAAGATAATTTTATAATATTATTTTTACCCTTAATTACCCGATTTACCTTTAACCATGATAATAAAAATAATTACCAAATCTACTATTCATAATGCCCAAAAATAAAAGTATCCTGTTAAAAAAAAATTACCTACTCATTCAAAATATGGAATCCATTTTTAAAAATTAAAAACACATAATTCTTAGTAATTAATTTAAAATTAATCACATTGTTGAAATGAGAGAA
This sequence comes from Viscum album, assembly GCA_963277665.1. Classification (NCBI taxonomy): domain Eukaryota; kingdom Viridiplantae; phylum Streptophyta; class Magnoliopsida; order Santalales; family Viscaceae; genus Viscum; species Viscum album. Next base: position 2,127,438,203 of record OY728143.1, on the reverse strand, counting down.
CGTGTTTTGAATGTTAAAACATTACAAAATATTGAAATGTTTTTACCTATGAATTCAATGTAAAATTTAATGATAATGACATACATTATATTGAATGATAAATATATATTCAATTTATAGTTTAAAACCATTAAATATTATAATTTAACCATATAAATTATCTCGATGAAAAAGTTTTTTTAAATTAAAATTTAGCGTATTTTTACTATTAATCAAAACATGAAAGTTATCAGAAAAATATCAAAAATTTATCCAAAGTAAATTTTTATATCCCGCTTCAAAAAAAATGTTTATGTTTTCATATGAAAATTATTAATATTTCAAAATATTAATTTAAAAGGGGTTCTCCATTCAAAGGTGTAAAATTAAACTTTAAAAAAATAGATTTTATACATCAAATAGGGTTTTATTCATACCCTATGACTAAAATATCCATTTGATGAATATTAAAAATATTTTATTAAGTATATAACATATATATATATATATATCATTAATTTCATTACCAAAATTAATTCACTCAAAAATAAAAATATTTAATTGATTTATATTTTTTATAATTAATTGATATCCAAAGAATTCACAATGCATTTTCATAAGTTAGTTATAATTATTTCTGCTAACCTAACGGCTAGTCTATAATGATAATTTCATAATAAAGGTGTCTCTCAGTTCATTTAAACTCATGATTGTTTGCAAATAAAGCTACTGAAGAATAAAAATTATTTAAAGAAAATATTTTATAAAAACATCCATGTGTTACATTCTACCCCCCTTAAACTGAATTTTTTCCTCAAAATTAATATTTTGGAAACAAACAGATGAGGATAAATCTCCCTAATAATATCCTCAAGTTCCCATTAACTTCTTCAAATTTTTTGTTCCTCCATAAAACTTTAATCAAGCGAGTGGTCTTGTTTCATAGAACTTTTTCGCTATGATCCAGAATCATTATTGGTTGATTTTCATAAGAAAGATCTTTCTCCATTGGTACAACTTTTGAGCTTAGTACATGTGAAGGATTGGGTATGTATTTTCTTAGGAGAGATACATGGAACACATCATGAACTTGAGAGAGATTCAGTGGAAGCGCCAATCAGTAAGCTACCTTCCCAACATGATCCAAAATTTCAAAAGGACTGATATACCTAGGGCCCAACTTTCCCTTATTTCTAAATCTCATTACTCTCTTATAAGAACATATTCATAGAAACACCTTATCACCCACTTCAAACTCTAGGTCTTTTCTTTGACTGTTGGCATAACATTTTTTTCAACTCTGATCTGCTCTTATGTGTTTTTGAATAGATCTGATCTTTTCTTCCATTTAATCAATAAGATCATGTCCTAATAGATTTATTTCCCCAAGTTCATCTGAGAAAGTTAGAGTTTTTCACTTCTTTCCATAGATGGATTCATAAAGAGCCATTTAAATAATGGCGTGAAATCTATTATTGTAAGAAAATTCCACCAATGGTAGGTGTTGATCCCAAAAACCTTTTAAATCCATAGAGTAAGCTTTAAACATGTATTCCAGAGTTTGAATTGTCCTATCAGACTGACCATATATCTGAGGATGATAAGCAGTATTGAAACTCAATCTTTATCTAGAGCATGGTGAAGAATTTTCCAGAACTTCAAGGTAAACCTCAGATCCCAATAGAATATAATAGAAAGTGGTAATCCATGTGACCTTACCACTTCCTTTACATATATCCTGGTAAGCTGATCAAGAGATAAATCCTCTCTAATAGAAATGACGTGTGCCGACTTTGTAAGGCTATCAACTATAACCAAGATAGCATTATTGCCTTTAAACATGTATTCCAGAGTTTGAATTGTCCTATCAGACTGACCATATATCTGAATAGATCTGATCTTTTCTTCTATTTAATCAATAATATCATGTCCTAATAGATTTATTTCCCCAAGTTCATCTGAGAAAGTTGGAGTTTTTTACTTCTTTCCATAGATGGATTCATAAAGATCCATTTAAATAATGGCATGAAATCTATTATTGTAAGAAAATTCCACCAATGGTAGGTGTTGATCCCAAAAACTTTTTAAATCCATAGAGTAAGCTTTAAACATGTATTCTAGAGTTTGAATTATCCTATCAGACTGACCATATATCTGAGGATGATAAGAAGTATTGAAACTCAATCTTTATCTAGATCATGCTGAAGACTTTTCCAGAACTTCAAGGTAAACCTCAGATCCCGATAGAATATAATAGAAAGTGGTAATCCATGTGACCTTACCACTTCCTTTACATATATCCTGGTAATCTGATCAAGAGATAAATCCTCTCTAATAGCAATGACGTGTGCCAACTTTTTAAGGCGATCAACTATAACCAAGATAACATTATTTCCTTTAGATGTTTTGGGAAGTCTGATGACAAAGTCCATAATAATGTTTTACAATTTCCATTCTAGTATGGGTAATGGTTGTAACATCCCATTAAACTTCTATCTCTCAGCCTTAACTTGCTGACAAACCAAGCATCAAGAGAAATATTTGACGAAATCTCTTTTCATGCCATCCCCCCAGAAGTACTCTTTCAGGTACTTGTACATCTTTGTGCTTCCAGGGTGAATAGAGAATGATGAAATATGAGCCTCATCCAATATCTCCTTCTTTAATTATGGCATGGGAGGAATAAAAACCTAGTTCCTGAACCTTATTATTTCATCACAATCAGTGTTTAATTTAGGAACATTTCTCACCTTCTTTTGTAATTCTACATCTTCCTTTTGTGCCTCTTTAATCTTCACTTGTATAGATGGTTGAACATTAATTTTATAAAGATAATATTTCTCCCCTTCTATTAAAATTTCAAGATCCATCCTTTGAAAATCCACAAATATTGGATCTTTCGTGATCCTCACCATGGATATGATAGCATGGCCTTTTCGAATCAAAGCATCTTCAACCTTGTTCGTTTTCCCAGGCTGATAATGTATTGAGTAGTAGTAATCTTTAATCAACTCCAACCATATTATTTAGTGAATATTCATATCCTTTTGTGTAAAAATATACTTTAAACTTTTATGATTAGTATAAATATCACACCTTTTACCATAAAGATAATGCCTTCATATCTTTAATTCAAAAATTATCAAAGTTAACTCCAAATCATGAGTTGGGTAATTTTGCTTATGAATTTTAAACTATTGTTAGGCATAAGATATCACTATATCATTTTTCATGAGAACACATCCCAGACCCTTCTTGGATGCATAACTGTAGATCAAAAACCTTTCTCCACTACAAGGCAGTGTGAGCACAGGTGTACTGGCTAACCTTCTTTTTAACTCTTTGAAATTCTCTTCACATTCCTCTATCCAAATGAATTTAACTCATTTCCAATTCAACTTGGTGATTGGATTAGATAATCGTGAAAAATATTTCACAAAATGTTGATAATATGCAGCCAAACCAAGAAAACTTTGGATCTCAATTACCGTTGTTGGTATCAAACATCTTTCAACAACCTCCATTTTTATGGATCCACAAATATCAACTCTCTTGAGATTTTGTGACCCAAAAATGAAACTTTCTTAAGGCAAAATTCACACTTGGTAAATTTGGCATAAAGATTCTCCATTATCAGTGTATTTAGTAAAATTCTAAAGTGATCTTCATGTTCTTCCTTGCTATTTTAATAGACAAGAATATCATCTATAAAGACTACCACAAACTGATCAAGAGAGTATCTAAAGACTATATTCATTATATCCATAAAGATAGTGGGAGAATTAGTAATACCAAAAGGAATCACTATAAATTCATAGTGTTCATACCTTTTATGGAATGTGGTCTTTGGAATATCCTCCTTTTGACCCTTAATTGATGATATCCTGAATGAAGATCAATCTTGGAAAAGTATTGAGCTCTGTATAGTTGGTCAAATAAGTCATCAATGTGGGGAAGATGATATTTGTTCTTGATAGTGATCTAGTTAAGTTCTTGATAATCAATGTTAAGTCTCATTGATCTATCTTTCTTTTTGACAAAAAGAACAGGTGCTCCCCAAGGTGACGCACTAGGTCATATGAATCCCTTATCAATATTCTCTTGGAGTTTCTTCTTTAATTCCTACAACTAAATTGGGTCCATTATATAAGGTGTCTTTAAAATAGGTATAACACCTAATATGAGTTCTGTTAAAAAATCAACTTCACGATTTGGTGGAATACCTAGGAATTCCTATGGAAAGAAATCATCAAACTTCTGTACAATGGGAATATTCTTAATCATTAGTTTCTCCCAAAAAATTTGAGAGAAATAACTTTCATTTATTGGAATAAAGACCCAGAAGATGGAATAAATTTCTACTGTAAGGTAATATTCATCCTTGCATCAAAATATGATCATAGATTGATATGGAATATAAAATGTGACTTCACTTCCTTAGAAATTGATATGAGATCCATATAGAGAAAGTCAATCCATGCCAAGAATTAGATCAAATTCCACTATAGGAAGGATCATTATATTTTTGGTAAGCACTTTCCCACAAACTTCAATTAGAGAAGAATTATAAAATTTTGATGTGACAGTTATTACATTAGGAGTTGTCATAGCTAACTCAACATCTAATTGTTGAGGTAATACAACAATACCATTAGAAAATTCTTCAGAAATAAAATATTGGGTGGATCTAGAGTCAAATAAAACATTTTCAATTTTAAGTGGATGGTAAGTTTACCTTTCACCACTTCATTACTGTACTCCATGTCACCGATAGTGATTTCATTTGACTTTCCTTTATCTTTTTCCTTAAGAGTTTTTTGACATTGATCATCATCAATAACCCTTAGATTAGGGCATTGATTGGAATAATTCCCCATTTCCTTTCACTTTTAACATTGAAGTGTAGGAGGTGAATTCTGTGTAGCCTTTTATTTGTTCACATCATTGGAAATATTTTTCCCATCACTTGAGAATTCAACTGCCTGATGACCTTCTTTTCTACACATAAAACATTTACTAGTCCCTTTAAGACAATTCCCTCTATGTTTCTTTCCACACATTGAGCATAAGGTAAAAATCATCTTTTTTTAGTGTGGTCTTTATATTTTCCTTTGAATTCCATTTTTATCTTCTTATCAAATCCATATGATTAATGGGTTACTCCAATATCCATATCAACATTGATAACACATTGAACAATTTCCTTGTAGTTATTAAAGTCCCTTATAGATAATTACCTTTATAGATTTGGTTTATGCCACTAAATAATTGATCAATTTTACTCTCAAGTTGGATAATAATTCTAGAAGCATACCTTGAAAGTCTTGTAAAATTTTCTTTGTGGGTAACAATGGATTCATCATCCTTTTTTTAATTTAAGGAACCAATTATCCATCTTTGTTTGAAGAATATGAGGAAAGTACTTTTTTTTAGAAGAAAGAAGGATAATATTAATGAAGAATACCAGTAATAGTACATAAGCAGAGCCAAGGAGGGAAGTTGTCCAGCCATAGCTGGTTAACATCGAAGGGGCCTGAGGCCGCCAGCTGATGGGCTGCATTATTTCCTTCCCTTTTGGTAAAGGAGAAGGTGCAGCAAGAGAAGCTTTGGCACAACAAGCGGATTCTCCTGACGATGAAGCCAAAGGCCTGAAGTCCAGCGTCATTATGGTGAATGACATTGATAACTGAAAGGTAGTCCGACTCGATGATGATATCAGCCCATCCACATTCCACAGCAAGCATCATCCCTGCAAGAATGGAAAAGGCCTCAGCAAATGAAGGTTCCCAGAAGGCATGATGTGGTTCATATTTTGCTGCAATGATCTGCCCCAGATGATTTCGGGCCAGGAGGCCGAGAGCAACAGGCCCATCCTTGGGGAGAGAATCATCCACATTGAGCTTGAGACTCCCTTCCTTTGGGGGGGGGGGGTCCAATGAGGGGGGCAGGAGGGGGTAACACTTGGCAAGAGGTGTCCATTGCGGTCCTTACAACCCTCAATCCATGAAGTGGATCGTTCAATCCAGAATTCGGGGGGCTGATGGACATGGTGGAAAACTGAATCGTTGTGTCGAACCCAAATGATCCAGGCCAGGGTGCAATGAGAACTTTCATTAGCTGACGAAAGAGAGGAGAACCAGTGCATTAGAAGATCAGGGAGGTCAGAGGCAATGTCCGGTGAAGAATCCGAAGATGAGCCCCATTTATTCCAAATTTCCTTGGCTCCCAGGCAGTGCATGATGGCGTGCCAGGGAGTTTCATGAATATTTGGCAGAAGGGACAAGAATCAGCACTGGCCATATGTCAGTAAACAAGGAGGATCGTGGTAGGAAGGGTGTCCATGCACAACTGCCACAAAAATTGGCATATTTTTTGGGGGACGTTGAGCTTCCAAAGCACTTTCCATGGTCCCTCATCACGGTCGCAAGAATGAATGCCAAGAGCCATTTTGTACCCGGATCTCACCGTGTACTCGCTTGAAGAATCATTGGTCCAAAAAAGATGGTCTGGGCCTGCATCAGGGACCCATAGGATACTCAGAATAATTATTTGGTCTCTTTCATTAAACCATTCCTGGATATTTTCCACACACCATCTCGGGCTCTGGTCTGAAAAGAGGCAGTTGATTGTGGCATCTTCCAGACCAGGTTGGGCGGGTGATTTGGCCCGTATACCATCCTCATCGAAATGACAGGGATTAGTCCATATGTTGACAGAAGATCCATTTCCAATCCTCCAGCCCAACCCTTTTTCCAGGAGAGTTCGGGCCCCCCAAACACTTCTCCAGAGGAAGCTAGGGCGTGGGCCGAGAGAGGAGTCGTGGAAGTCTGTGTGGGGAAAATACTTGGCCCGGATAATTCGTGCACATAAAGATGATGGATGGTTAATGAGGCGCCATCCTTGCTTGGCCAACAGAGCGTCATTGAACAAAAGAAGATTCCAGATTCCCATCCCTCCCTCCGACTTGGGCTTGCAGAGCTTCTCCTAGGCCATCCAGTGGGGTCGATTTCTTCCATCAGTTTTCCCCCACTGTAAGTTGGAAGTATGTGAATGGATCAGGTTAACGATGGCTTCCAGGAGCTTAAACATCGACATAAAGAAGCTGGGGATAGACTGAATGATGGCTTTGATGAGGGTTCCCTTACCATCTTTAGATATTCTTTTGGGGTCCAGCCTTGAATTTTTTTCTCAATCCTATCCACAAGAGCTGCAAAGATTTCTTTTTTGGACCGGCCAATCACCGTGGGGAGGCCGAGATACTTCTGGTTTTTATCGACCAAATGGATGCCTGTAGATGCACAAATCTCAGCTCTCTTGTCAGGAGGCACCCCTGTGCTGAAGGATATTTCCAATTTGTCGTGATTAACAGAATGTCCAGACACCCGCTCATATTTCCGGATTGCTTGGCTGATCACCCAGCATTCATTAAAAGTGGATCTAGAGAAAAGGAGGCAGTCGTCCGTGAAGAAGAGATGTGACACTTGTGGGATCTCATGGCAGACCTTTTCCCCATGGATAGACTTAGAGGATGCAGCCCTGGAAATGAGGTTAGAGAAAAAATCATCCACAAAAATAAAGAGAAAAGGGGAGAGAGGATCTCCCTGGCGCAGGCCACAAGTTGGGGTGAATCTTCTGGTAAGATCCCCATTGACATTGATTCTGAAGGAGACGATCAAGATGTAGTGCATGACAATTTCTGTACATTTAGTGCATAATCCCATTCTCAGCATCACAGCTCTAAGGAACTGCCATTCCACTTTATCATAGGCTTTGGTCATATCCAGTTTCCAGGCCATGGTTCCTCTTTTCACAGTAGAGCGTGTTTTCATAGAGTGGAACACTTCATGGGCCACAATTTCATTATTAGTAATCAGCCTCTTGGCCATGAAGACGCTCTGGTTTTTGGTAATAATATCAGGAATCCAAGGGCGCATCCGATTAACAAGGATTTTTGAGAAGATCTTATACGAGACATTACAGAGACTAATCGGTCTGAAATCAGGGATCAACTGGGGTTTTTTTATTTTGGGGATGAGGAAGAGGCTCATTAAATGAGGATCATTAACTGCTCATTATTCAAGCATAACTGCTACGTTGTTTCATAAATGAAACAGCATACCAACGCAACGTCACAGCTTAACAGAAATGCTTCTACATGTTTCTTTTTATTAAACTAACTCATTGGGGAGTTGATAATTAAACACAGAAGATTTTATAAAGAACCTATGATGGAATTCATCTCTAACGATGAACAAAGAACATCATAGAAACCCTCACCAATGACGAATGTTGGAGGATCAGAGCATGGGGACAAATCTCATAGAGAACAAGATTGGATCTAGGAATTAAAGAATGGTGAATAATGAAAACAAATAATGGGTTGACGACAAATTAGAACATCATACATCACCTATGAAAGATCCAAATCCTGGTAGGAATTTCTTTGTGCTTGAATTCTCTATTCTTCATTCTAAAACAATGAACATGGATCAACCCACAAACAGGTTGATCTGTGGATTGAGTGTTCACGAAGGAGAGTTATTTTCTTGGGGTTTTGCATGAGTATTGTTTATAGCTTGATAGAAATATGATCCTGAACCTCCCCTGTATCAAACATCTAACACGGAGGGTGTCGGCTAACATGAACAAGGCTCAAGACCCTCCGCCTTGTGCGTTCTTCATGGAAGAATTCTCAAAATGGTGGAAAGGTGAGTTCGATGTCGTCACAGTGAAGGTGGCATCCCTATAATCCTGTAGGCATAGACAGTTTGAGAAACGGACCATTGAAGCAACTCTAGTGGCCTATAGAAGGAACCATCAATGCCCCGCGGTAGAAGAGAGCTACAACCAATTGGACGCGGTGGCATGGAAGTGCGGCGCTGATCGGTGGCATGGAAGTGTGGTGTCGACCGATGCTGTGTGGCAGGGCGGCCTGTGTCCGAGATATTTGGGAGAGCTAGCAGCACACGTTCCATTGACCACTTGTGGGATTCTGGTCAGCCATGTGGGGGAAGCCGTGGTCGCTTGACCGCAGTGGAGGAAATCGCCCCGCGTTGATCGCGGGGCGAGCGGGGAGTCGGATACGGCCTCCAGCTACGTCCCAGCTGAGTGCTGAACTGATATGCCTCTGGAGGACCAGGCAGGCCAGCAGGCCGGACTTGCAGCCCATTAGACTGGACCAAGGTTGGTCCAGGTCCGGGTTGGGTCGGTCTGACTGGGTTTGACTGGACCCAGACCTAACCGGCTCTCGTTTCATTGAAACGCTTGTAGCTAACAGAGTGGGCGTCCGATTGATAAGTCATCTGCAGCACGAGGACCCTTGTGATGAGGTGTTCCTTTTGAGATAATCAACATGAGTTTTGACAGAGGTTGGCATACAGTTGGGTTGGATCAGACTCAATTCCAACTGGGCCCTTTTTACAAAATTCCCATATCATATAGATCGAGCGTCTGTTCGATGCACCGTCTATTGCGTTGGGACCCTTACGACATGATGGTCCTTTGGGTTATTGTATACGGTACCTCCTAGTGGTTGAGTTATGACAAATGGATTGATGAGAATATCATCCTGGAATCAAGCATGCTAAGTACGGGAATCTAGTGGATGGCTGTGATGTGAAGAATGAGAGAGAACCTTAGTGGATCAGCATAAGAGCCACCCTCCATGGATCAGCATGAGAGAGACCCTTCATGGATCACCACGAGAGAGAACCTCTATGGATCATCATGTGAGTGACCCTTCATGGATCAACAATAGTGTGACCCTTCATGGATTAGTAATGGAGCGACCTTTCATGGATCAGCATGAGAGTGACCCTCTGTTGATCAGCATGAGAGAGACCCTCCGTGGATCAACAAGAGAAGGACCCCTCGTGGATCAGCAGCAGAGTGACCCTTCATGGATCAACATTAGATCAAACCTTCATGGATTATTAGCAGAGCCTCTCAATAGAATAAAGATGATCTAGATTTATGACTAATTATCTTTACTTCTATACTTAAGTTATAACTCATGTGATCTATGTATTTTGCTTTACGATTTAGTTTGAGATCTTTCTTTGGGGTATTTTTATTTGTGGATTTTTATGAGACCCGAGTTAGTATCAGGTTCCCTACTGATTATTGTTATACTCACCCCTGCACGGTCTTCACCCACACCTATTGTGTCTTGTGCAGACGATGGACAACTTTGACTGACCTTAGGGAGCCAGGGCTAGACGGTGCTCAGAGGTGGATCGATAGACGTGGTGTGTTGCAGTGAAATTCGATAGTGAGTTGTATCTACCCTTCAGGTAGGATCCTTGGAGGACGACCTCCAGATCTTGTACTTCTTTTTCAATACTTTTATTTTATGTAGGCTTGTATTCCTGTCCCTTTTACTTTCCGTAGTACATGTACTTGTTGTTGGCTTCAGTTTCAGCTTACTTTCCATAGTATGGGCTACACGTGTGTTTATAGGTTGAAAGGAAATTCCTTCCCTTTTGGGGGTATGCCTTTTTGGTGCTAGTCATCTACCCCTGGCCTATGGAAGGTAGTCTTGGGGTAGTCACAACACTGGCCCCAAGGGCCGGGTCATGACAAAGTGGTATCATAGGGTGGTCAGTTATACTAGAATAACTAAGAGTCTGTATTTTCAATGGGGTAAATAGTTTTAAATGTCTTGAGTTTGGATTTCAGTCCGAGGAGTCCAATGTTGGTGCAACGAACAACGTATCCATACACCAAGACCCTGAATTTTGTTTTCCGACTTAATACATGAAAACACTAGTTTCATGTGTTTTGGAAATTTGTTTCTCTTGATCTCTTTTGAGTCACCTCACCATGTATAAATTATTGATCATGGTGCATCTAATTCCCTACAGGATGCCTCCATAAAGGAAGCCAGCTAGAATTCCAGTGAGGGATTACGATTATGGCCCACTGAGAGATGAGGAATTGGTGCATGGACCACTTATAGTGATAGAACTTTCGGGTGGTGTACCAGAAGCACCACCACCAATAGAGCAGTAGTTTCTACTATCCCCAATAGAGGATAGTGCACGCTAACTGAGCATGCTGAACGAGTTCCAAAGACCGATGCCTCTGAGGTTTTGAGGTGAGATAGATCCTCAAGCAGCTGAGGATTGGTTGGAGGCAGTTACGCAGGTTTCTCACCTGGTAGAGACACCAACAGACTAGATGATGGCCTTAACCGCTAGCCTATTTCAGGGCACGATAGGGAAATGGTAGATCATGAGGATCCAGACACACGAGGAGGCAACCCTTTCCTGGATGGAATATGAGATCCTATTCAGGGTGGAGTTCATACCAGTAACACTACTCTCAGTGTGTATTAAATAGCTACTGCAACTACAGCAGGGCAACCTGCCTGTGGCCCAGTACTCGAAGAGGTTTAATGACCTCTCTCACTACTCCACCGATATGGTATGAGACCCTTTATTCAGGGCCCAAACCTTTGATCAGGGATTCAAATGGGAGATTAGGGCATTGATGATTTTGCTCAGCATCCCGATGTTGGATGGAGTGCTAGAGCAAGCTCTACTGGTGGAGAGAATCCTAGCTGATTAGACACCAACGGTGAGAGCCACCGCTAAATGACAGGTGGTTGATTCATCTACAGCAGGTTGTAGGCAGATGACATAGAGGCCTAGACAGGCCATACCTTCAGAAGGATGACCCCATGACACAGGTTCAGAGGTGTAGAGCTCACGAGGTAGAGGAGGTCAACTGAGGGCCAGAGTTTGTTACTCCTGCGACATGCAGGGACACATGGCTCATGACTACCTGACCCGACACATAGATGATAAACATACAGTTTAGGGACCGCCAAGGCATAGGAATAGGTTTGAGCGAGGAGGTCCGCAGGGCGGAAGACGTGGTAGAGGAGTAGGTCGAGCGGAAAGTGGTGGACGATGGTTCTAGGTACTAACTCCACCAACCTAGGTCGTTCACCATGAGATCATGGAGATGTCAGACATGGGTGATCTCAGCTTTAGGTAGCGGAGGCCTATGACCATGGCGCTCCAGAGATGATTAGAGTTATGCTCTAGGACTTCTCCACCTTAGCTTAAGTTCTTATAGACACAAGTTCTGGTCACTCCTTCCTTTCCATGAACCTCGTTCGAGGCTCAGAGATTTCGGGGGAGTCGTTGGCTCGATCCTTATTATTAGAGTCTCCTACGGGAGGGTATTTGATGATTACACACTAGTGTCAGTATTGTGAGATTACTCTAGGAGGAGAGAGAATCAACTGGGGTCTCCTAATAGTACCGTCGAGGCCTTAAGACGTCATCTTAGGTATGGAATGGTTATCTATAGTCCATGCTCTGATCGAATGTTTTAGGCGCAAAGTGCAGTGTGTCTGTGATGATGGAACCAGGTTTTCCTTCACTGGCAAGAAGGGAACCTTTACAGCATAGGATGTAATTTCTTGGAGGAGGGTGCAGTCGATCACTCACCAGTTGGATAGCCTCACCCTCGGTGTGGTGGACAAGAGGATTCTGAGATTTCTTAAAGTGGTGGACAAGTATGTGGACCTCTTTCCAGATGATGTACCAAGACTACCTCCTTGTAGAGAGGTAGACTTCTGCATTGAATTGTACCCAGGGATGGCACTGATATCTACACATGTATATCAGATGGCTCCTGCGAAGCTCTGGGAGCTGAGAGTACTATTATAAGACTTATAGAGGAAGTGGTTCATAAGACCCAATGTTTATCCATGGGCAACCCAAGTGTTGCTTTCCAATAAGTAAGACCAGAGCTTGAGACTATGTGTGGACTTATGGAACCTGAACCAGGTGACCGTGAAGAACAAGTATTCACTGCCAAGGATTGATGACCTCTTTGATTAGCTGAAGTGAGCAAGGTGGTTCTAGAAGATTGAGCTCAGATCAGGATATCATCAGCTTCAGGTACAGGATGAGGACGTACTGAAGACAACCATTAGATGCTGGTATGACCACTATGAGTTTTTCATGATTCATTTTGGAATGAACAATTCCCTAGAGGTGTTCATGGGACTCATGAACAGGATCTTATAGCCTTACCTCGATCGTTTCATGGTGGTCTTCATTGATGACATATTGTTGTACTCAGTGTCAGAGGAGGAGAATTCCACACACCTGTGGATAGTTTTGGATACACTCCAAGAGAAAAATATTTATGGTAAGCTCTCAAAGTGCCAGATCTAGATTCAAGAGGTCCACGTTCTGGGAAACATCATCTCGGAGGTTGGAGTTGGAGTGGATCCAGTGAAGATAGAGGCAGTGCTTTCTTGGGAGCCACCCAAGATCATGATTAAGGTGATAAATTTCCTGGGGTTACTTGTGTACTACCAAAGGTTTGCACCCAAATTTTCCAGAGTATCATCACCCTTTTCATCTTTAAAAAAGAAGGGAAAACCCTTTGTATAGACAGATAAGTTCCAGAAGACTTTCTAGGAGATGAGGTGGAGACTGAAGAGTGCCCACATCCTAAGACTACTAGAAGCGGGCATTGGGTATGTAGTCTTCTACGACACATCAGGGACCATAATGGGTTGTGTCCTGATTCCAGAGTGAGCAATGATGGCATACAACTCACGATAGTTGAGGCAGCATGAGCAGAACTACACGATCCATGACCTGGAGTTAGTAGTTGTGGTTTTTCATTAAAGATGTGGCATCACTACTTAATGGGTGAACGATTTACCATCTACTCCAACCACAAGAGTCTCAGGTATATCTTCTCATGAAAGGACCTAAACCTGAGACAATGTTGATGGCTGGAGTTCCTCCAGTACTAAGACTTTGAGATAGTCTATACTCCTGGGAAGGGGAACGTGGTGGCTGACGCACTCAGTTGTAGGTATTTTTTTAGCTATTGAGTGAGGTGATGGAACAACTAGCCACAATGAAAATATCATTTGTGGATGATGATGGAGCATCATACCTCCATTCTATGACTGTCACTCCCCCAATCCTTCAGTGAGTTAGGGAGGCACAACTTGTGGATGTTGACTGCGAGGCTCAACATGCTCATATATCCTTAGGACAAGATCTTGATGGATATTTGATAGGTGGGGAGCACATCATCCTTTTCAGAGGATGCACCATGGTACCAGTGAAGTTATGGGAGGAGGTGTTGATGGAGTTCCATAAATCCCCTTTGGTGGTACATCCTGGTGTGGCGAAGATGTAACAGGTCCTTTGATGTTAGTACTGGTGTCTTGGGATGAAGAAAGCGGTGGTAGAGTTAATTTCAAGATGCCTCACTTTTCAACAAGTGAAGGTTGAGCATCAGGTCCAAGAAGTATTGAAACAACCACTTGAGGTACCAAAGTAGAAGTGGGATGGTATCTTCATGGACTTTGTGATGAGGTTACCACACACATCCAGGGGCCACCACTCGCTCTGGGTGATCGTTGACCCACTCATCAAGTCGGATCACTTCCTACCCATCTGGAAGAAGGGACCAGTAGAGGGCTTGGGTCCCCTCTACATATAGAAGATAGTACGGCTTCACGGGGTGCCTTTGACGATTGTATTAGTACATGATGCATGATTTACATCCTGGTTGTGGAAGGGGTTGTAGGAGGCGTTCAAGACTCAACTATGCTTGAGCACAGATTTTCACCCCCAGATAGATGGTCAAAGGGAGCAGGCCATACAGACCTTGAAGGATATAATTTGTGCTTGTGTCTTGGATTTTGGTCGTAGTTGGGAGGACCAACTTCCACTAGTAAAGTTTGCATACATGAATATCTATCACTCCACCATTGGCATGGAACCATTTGAATCCCTGTACGAGTGGCCATACATATGACCTCTATGTTGGACAGACCCATGGAAGTCAGCACCCATGGGTCCAGAGTTGGTACGGGCTACCACTGAGAAGGTTTAGATCATCCACAAGCGGATGAGGATAGCACATACCAGGAAGAAATCATATGATGACAGGAGATAGAGACCCTTGGATTTTGAGGAGAGAGACCATGTTTTCCTTCAAGTCTCACCCCAGAAGAAATTGTAGAGATTTGGTTGGGGCGACAAGTTATCTTTGAGGTTTATCAGACCTTTACATATTATTAACAGAGTTGGCGAGGTGGTGTACCGCCTAGCTCTTCCCCCAAAGATGCACTGTGTGCGTGATGTTTTTCACGTGTCACAGCTAAGGAGATATGTGCACGATCCATCACACATCATCGACTGGGGTGAGCTGGACATTGATAATGGGGTGACATTTGTGGAGTTCCCAGTAGATATAGAGGATCTACCAGAGTGGGTCCTTCATGGATGGTCGATTCCTATGGTGCGCGTTCGGTGGCATCACGGGAACCTTCAGGAGAGAACATGTGAGCGGGAGTCTCAGATTTGGGCTCAATACTCCCATCTGTTTGATTTGCCTTTGTTTTGGATTTCAGGGATGTAAATCCATAAGGTGGAAAGAATGTAATTTCCTAGAATTTTCATGTATTTTTTTAATTATATGGAATTATTTAGAGACCAGGAGCTGAGAAAAAATGTGATTCCGAGGCCTAGGGTGCCCGGAATGTAATTTTGAACTTTTATTTAGTTCACTAAAGTAAATGTGCGAGTGGGTTTTTCTAACTTTTGAAAAAGTGCTCAGATCAAAAATCCGATGGCACCGTTGAACTTGGAATGACAGTATTCAACTAGAAAGTACTTACTTCGATCGACAAGGGTCAGGCAGAAAAGTAATTTTTTTTGAATTTTTAGAAAATAATAAAATAAAATAGAAAAAGTTATTTTCTTTTCTTTTTCACCATTGAGCGGCGAATGGAAGAGTTGCGGTGTGGCGATGATGAGGCACATTAAATGAGGCTCATTAGTGGCTCATTGTTCAATCATAACTGCTATGCTATTTTATAAATGAAACAGTGTAATGACGCAACATCGCAGCGTAACAAAAACGTTGTGATGTGTTTCTTTTTATTAAACTAATGCATTGGGGAGTTGATAATTAAAACCTAGGGATTCTCTAAGGAACCTACAGCAGAATTCCTCTCCAACTAAGAACAAAAAATGCTAGAGAAACCCTTTCCAATGACGAATACTAAAGGATCAGAGCGCGATGAAAAATATCATGGAGAATGAGATCAGACCCAAGAATTGACGAATGGTGAAGAATGATAATGGATCATGGGTCAACAATGACTTGGATAATCATTCATTGCCTAATACATATCCGAATCCTGGTAGGGATTTCTTTGTGCTTGAATTCCCTGTTCTTAATTCTAAAATTATGATCGTGGATCAACCCACGAACATGTTGATCTGCGGATTGGGTGTTCTTGCAGGAGGGTGATTTTCTTGGGGTTTTTCATAGGGATTATTGATAGTTTGATAGAACTGTGATCTCAAACCTCTCCAATTTCAAAATTCTAACACAGAGGGCATGGGCTAACACAAAAAAGGCCCGAGCCCCTCCTCCTTGTGTGTTCTTCATGGAAAACTTCTTGAAATGTTGGTAAGGCGACTTCAAGGATGTAATAGTGAAGGTGGAATCCCTACGGTCCCATAGGGGTAGACGGTTTGAGAAACGGACCACTAGAGAAACTCTGGTGGCTCGCAGAAGGAACTGATGGCACGGTGGCAACAGAGGAGGCTCATGGTGGTGGCCACAGGTGGAGGGAGGCGGCGCGCTCGTCGACACATGGCGGCGGCATGGAAGTGCAGCGCCGATCAGCACCACATAGATGGGAAACCCATATCCGGGGTGCTCAGCCGAGCTAGAAGCACGCGGTCTGTTGATCATGTGCAGGAGTCCGACCAACTAGACTGGTTAGTCATGTGGCGCAAGACACAGTCGCTTGACCATGGTGGAGGAAACCGCCCCGCATCGACCGTGAGGTGAGCGGGGAGCCGGAAGTGGCTTCCAGCCACATCCCAACAGGGCGGCGAACTAGTCTGCCTCTAGCGGACCAGACAGGCCAGTGGTCCGGACCTGCGACCCAATGGATCGGACCCAGGTCGATCCGAGTTTAGGTTGGGTCGGCGGATCCGATTCGGGTCGGTGGACCCCAGTTCAGGTCGGTCGGCTTGGTTAGACTGGACCCAGACCCAACCAGCCCCCATTTCATTAAAAAACTTGTAACTAACAGATGAGGCATCTGATTGATGCGCCATCTACAGCACGAGGACCTTTACGACAAGGTAGTCCTTTTGAGAAACTCTACATTAGTTTTGGTGAAGTTTGGTGTACGATTAGGTTGGATCAGACTCAAATCCAACCAGACCCTTTTTACAAAAATGTCCATATCTTACAAACTGGGAATCCGTTCGATGCGTCATCTGTTGCGTTGGGACCCTTATGACGAGACGACCCTTTGGGTTACTCTATGTGGGACTTCCTGGTGGTTGAGGTATGATCAATGGGTTGAGTATTATATCCTCCTTGAATCAAGCATGCTAAGTATGGGAATCTAGTGGCTAACAGTGACATGAAGAATGAGAGCAACCCTTCGTGGATCAGTATGAGAGCAACCCTCTGTGGATCAGCATGAGAGCGACCCTTTGTAGATCATCATGAGAGCGACCCTCCGTGGATCGGTATGAGAGTGACCATTTTTGGATCAACAACATATAAACCCTTCATGGATTAGCAACGGAGCGAACCTTGACTACTAGAAATATCACTATTAGCGACCGCCAATGGTGGTCGCTAATGGCCTTTACAGACCACTGAGAGACCGCCATTGGCGGTTGTAGTTGGCCCGACGGTGAAGGCCTTTAGCAACCGCCAATGGCGGTTGCTATAGCCCTTGGTTAACCAGAGTGACCGACCACTTTGGCGGTCGCTGGGGGAAAAGAACTCTCACTATTAGTGACCTCCAAAGGTAGACTCTAACCTGGGGAAAATTTTTAATTTTTTTTTCTAGTATGGCTTCCCATACAGCAGAAAGTGCAAGCATCAGGAAAAAAAACAAAAAACAAAACCATAAAATAAAAACTAGATATATAACTTCAAAATATATTGACCAAAACATGTTGTTTTGCTTCCATGATGAATAAAAAAACCAAAAAATAAAAACCAGATATATAACATCAGAAACTACTGACCAAAACATATGTAGTTTCCATTATTGATCTTCCTTCAAATGCAACATCATGATATCATCCCATAAAACCCTATGAAAAATCCATAAGAAGTCACTATGAAAATTTATAGCATGCTCCATAAACCTTAAAATGCAGTTTAGATCTCCATTAATGAAGGATTAAGATCACATAATGAATATATGAAAATAAAACAAAAATACATAAATGAAAAGATTAGTTTTTAACAACTTATTTAAACTCTACGAGTTAGTGTTGTATTTTTTGACAATATAAGTTGATATATATCCCAAATAGATGTTATAAATAATGGAATCTATTAATGAATGTGAAGTTGTGATTTTAAAATATGTGGAAGGTTTCCTAAGGTTCTTTTTTAACAATACATGTTTGAGATGGTCAAAGTGGTGTTTAAAAGTTTTTGTGTTAGAGTTTTTCTCCACAAAAGTTGGTTTTTATTCATTGGAGGTGTAAGAACCAAAGGAATAGTATGGAAGTCATCTAGAATTGGAGATAATGGAAGTATATCTTGCTACTAATTCTCATGATACCATCAAAAGGGGATTTTTTACTACCATTATAGGAAAAATCCTGCTATTAAAAAAAATTCCACCACCACCTGTTAAGATTATCGTGTTACTACCAGGCACCCATTCTTTCTCCAGTAAGAATTTTTATATAAGTAATTCATTATGATACCATTTCTAGGGATAATTTTACACCATAATGAGTAGATTGACTTGGTTCTTAGTCCTTAGAAGGAGGGCCACACCACTGAGGGGGCTGGGTTGATTTTTGTTAAACGTGTTTGTATAAAGGTCTCTACATCATAATGAGATTATTATACCACAGAAGAATATAAAGAAGGTGAATGCATGGTGGAACCGAGATAATGTTGTAAAGTATCTGAGGATGGGATTTTAGTGGATATGGATATTTTGGGACCTCTAACCTATAGATCAAATTTCAGGATTCAATCAAGAGAAATATGGAAGGCCACACTACAGTATATGGATCATGATGCAAGGGAGTTCGATGGAGTTTTGGTGCCACTAGTCTTTTTGAAGATCTCCATGTCGCAGTGGCTTCCTAAATCATAATATGTTCGATCAGTTAAAAAATAAAATGTTTGATATACTGTCTCATTCCATAATCGAGGAGGCTACGTCATAGAAGTAGATTTCTGGGAAATTATAGGAAATTTGAATAGAAATTATAATTTAAATTCATATTCATATTTTGGTGGTTATTTCAGCCTATTATAGATACAAATTTGAATTTAATGGTCAAGATTAAGATATTATATAATCCAAGGATCATGATTGAATAAGGGGATTTGAATTTGAAATTCAGATTCAGAAATGAATTATTTGTTAAAGGTGTCTGTTATGAAGATTGGAAGTATGTGTGAAGTAAGAGTATGAGAAGAATCTTTTAGTGCCATTGTCATTGAGAGAAATTTCATTTGACAATATAGGATGAAGAAGTACCAGTGTATTTTTTTTGAACATGAAATTAAAATATTGATGAATAAAAACTAGTGAAATATTATTTTTCAACAAATTTGGAAGACGAAAAAAGAAGAATGTAGAAGAAGAAGTGTCTACCAATCTGTGTAAGAAAGGAATCCATAACTTTCTATTGTGAAGAAATAATAGAATAAAAAAGGATAATAAGTGGTTATGCATTCTAGGATATAATATATAGAAGAAATTTCTTTCAACTAGTATAATAGATGAAGAAGAAACAAAATCATAATTTAGTTCTATTACTGTAAAGAGAATAAGAAGAAAGTGTGTGCATCAACATCTGCATACAAAATAAGAGAAGTCCTTTTATGTTATTATGTAAGTGAAAGAAGAAAAATAATAAGGGAAGGCATCACATAAACATCTTGAAGAGATATAATATGGTGATACTCACTTATTGTTACCCCAAGTGATTATCATTGTAAGGTTTATTACCATCAGTCATTTTCTATCGCTAGAGTAAATACCACTATCATTGATATCATGATACTGTTAAACCGATGGTACCATATTTCTACCATATGTTGAACACTGGAGAAACATCGAATGGGTTCTACTATTATCAAAAACACTGATGAAAATTGATACTCCAAGTTGGATTGTGT
The DNA here is from genome assembly GCA_963277665.1 of Viscum album. Classification (NCBI taxonomy): domain Eukaryota; kingdom Viridiplantae; phylum Streptophyta; class Magnoliopsida; order Santalales; family Viscaceae; genus Viscum; species Viscum album. The sequence goes on along the minus strand of OY728143.1, from coordinate 2,127,418,031 downwards.
TGCAGGTTTTTTTTATATTGATGAGTCCTTGTTTTTATAGATCACTGGGAACTACTTGATGGTAGAGGAAGGCCCGTTTAAGGGTAAAATCAGCTTGCCTAAGGGTGGGTTCCATGACCATCGTGATGCTGAAATGCACACAGTTCTTAGACCATGTCATGGAGAAGATTATGTTAAGGTAAAGGTTGATTTTCGTAAGGGTCATCTCGTAGTAAGGGGGCTGGTATAAAGTTGATGACCTTTACTTTATAAAGGTAATGGATAACCAAATAGATGACCTATGTAAGCGTCAATTATGAAATCCAGAAGTTATATAAAGGTAACTCTATATTTTTGAAGGAACGGTAATGATGATGAACAATGCGTCTACCTAGAACAAGATGATGCAAGTGCTGTTGATCATAGTGGACCTACATGTCCTTAAATTGTGGTAGACTTACACATCTATAAATCATGGGTGATATTCCCCAGAGCAGTGTGCGAAGAAGAATAAGGGTTATGTTAGAAGTTATTTTGATACAATAAGGGGTACTAACACCTAACACATATAAACATGTAACAAGATTTAAAAAATAGCAGAATGATCAATAAGAGAATATGTAAGTGCCCAAAATAAAAATCCTAAAAGAGAAATTAGGGATTACCTGATCACATGACAAATCCAAAACTAAGTGACAGATTTGGCATGTAGAGGTAGAGTCGATTGGGACAGCCCCTCCCTGCATTCGCTATTCTCTAAGAAAGACATAATCTAGTAAGTAGGTAATTAAATGCAATAAGATTAGGAGAGATGTCATTCAACATCATCTATTGTAGAATATTGATAGCATCATTCAAAGCATATAGCTTGAAGTACACATCAATCACCGTGACATAATGCGCAATTTTCCAACAATAACATAATATGTTTATTTAAGAACACAATATATACAGAAACTAATCACAAGGGGCTAACAATAGAAAGCCATGATCGTGCACTACATTTATAGTGATTATTATACGTACCTCACATGCAACTTAATCTTTGAATAATGTTTCAGCGAATAATCCAATAATCCATGGATAATGAAAAATGGAAACAGAATCACCTGCTCAATCAATCCAAAAAAGACCATATTATTAACTTTTATGTTATAGAATAGTGAAATTATTAGGAAAGTTAACCGACCAAATGGTATTATAATTTCATCATCGCTGCAAATGATAATACATAATTGAAATATGCAAAGGAATACGTTTCAGAAAACAATACAATTCACATACAAAAAGTAATACAAAGAACATTGTTTTATCAATGAAGCTAACTATCAACACTTTATCAGGGAATATAAATATATTTCAGAAAACTAATGAACAAAAACAATGTCTCAACAAGGTACTGAAAACATTAAATTAATGAAAAAAAAAATAACCAAAACCTTCAATTTAAAATGAAACATGATCTTCATATGTCGGAAAATATCCAAACTCGTCAATTGGTCCATCATAACCAAGTAAATCAAAAACAGATGCGTCTACACAAAAAACGTACAAGAAAAAATGATGTTCAGTGAATGCACACACTATGAGATAAAATTTGAAATGAAAAGGAGAACATTAATCTTAAAGACAACAATGGATACGAGTGCGGCGGTGGGGGCGGCATTGGATACCTATGCGACAACAGTAGCTCTGATTCACGATAGGGAGGACTGGTTCATGCGGGAGAGATGGTAAGGATTGGTTCACAACAGGGGGGACTTGATTGAGATGAGGAGGGTTTGTGATGGTGGTGTCTGTGATTCATGGTGGGGAGGGTTGGTTTTCAATGGGGAGGGGGGTGGCAGTGGTTCTGATTCATGAAGAGAGGGATGGTTTACGGTGGGGAGGGTTTGTGGAGGGGGAGGTGGAGGTGGAGGCTGGGTGATAAGTGAGGGAGGGGTGGCAGTGAGGGCGGCGACTGTGGATCCTGGTGCAATGACAGGGGAGGGGTGGAAGCGGAGGCCGACTGAGGCATGAGGGAGGTGCGACAGTAGCGGCTCCGGGTGCGGCAATGGCGACTGGTGAGGCGAGAGGGAGGGGAGATGACAGGCGAGGTGAGAGGGAGGGGTGGTGATGAAGGCAGGCGAGGGTAGGGTTTGCGCGGATGGGGGGGGGGGTGTGCAAGCGAAGGGGCGGGGGGGGGGTGCAGTAGATCGTTAGGTTTTTTTAAGGCCAGCGACCACCAGAGGAGGTCACCCGTGTTAGGAGACTCATTTTCCCATTTTTTTTCATAGTGCTTCATGGATCAACATGAGAGAGACCCTTCGTGGATCAGCATGAGAGTGAACCTCTATGGATGAGCATGAGAGAGACCCTTCGTGGATCAACAGTAGAGCAGACCTTCGTAGATAAGTAGCAGAGCAACCCTTTGTGGATCAGCAATAGAGCCTCTCAATAGAATAAGATGATCTAGCTTTATGACTAATCATTATTACTTTTATACTTAAGTTATACCTGGTGTGAGTTGTGTCTTTTTCTTTGTGACTTACTTTGAGATCTCGCTTTGTGATATTTTCCTTTGTTGATTTTTGTGTGACCCAAGTTGGTCTTGGGGTCCCTACTGAGTATTTTTATACTCACCCCTGCACGGGCTTTGCCTGCACCTATTGTGTCTTGTGCAGACGACAGAAATCTCTGACTGGGACCTTGGGGTGCTAGGGCTAGACGGTGCTCATAGGTGGATCGATAGACGTGGTCTGCTGCAGTGACATCTGATAGTGAGATGTACCTACCCTTCAGGTAGGATCCTTGGCAGACAACCTCTAAACCTTGTACTTCCTTTGTTGTACTTTCCTTTTAGTGGGGCTTGTATTCCGGCCCCATTTATGTTCTATTGTACTTGTACTTGTTGTTGGTTCCAGTTTCAGCTTACTTTCTGCAATATGGGTTGCGCGTGTGTGTACAGGTTGAAAGGAAATGCCTTTACTTTTTTGGGTATGCCTTTTTGATGCTAGTCGCTAGCCCCTGGCCTATGGAAGGCAGGCTTGGGGTAGTCAAGACCTGGGCCCCGAGGGAGGGGTCATGACAATGCTTCGCCTTCCAGATGATAGACTGATAAGATGACATTATCATGTTTAGAACATTGTAAAGCTAAAAATATATTTTCACTGGTACTGATCCATTGTTCATCCACTAATGGGTCAGAAGACCCGTTGAAAAAAGGTGGACATTATCTCATGAAGGACTGAACAGAATTTTGCTTCCTCCTTTGCTCATTTGGAAATCTTTCATGATTCATATATTGAGAAAATTGTGTGATCATGGATACAAGATTTTTCATTCCATCTCCCATAACATTTGGTTGCTCAGGGAGATAATCATTGCATTGCCTGTCGCATTCAGCATTAACGTGGTTCCTTCAGGTTCCATCAATTGACTAAAACCAAGAAGCATAGTGTGATAAACACTAATAATAACAAGAAAACCACATAATGAAGAATAAAATTTCAATTTTGGATAATTTATATTTTATCCTATGTTATTCATGAACATCTCTAAAATACTAGGATCATATTGTAACCTATACTTAGACATATCTTTAGGGTTCTTACTAAGGTTCTCTCATCCTAGTTTCCAAAGGTAAACTATACCTTTTCTCTAATACCAACTATAACGGCCCATAGTTTACATATAGATATTACTTCAACATTAAAGAATATTTATTACATAACATAACAAAACCACGTTAGGAGAGTATAGGTTTAGTTTCTTTAGAAACATGGAAATATAAACAACTGGTTCATAAAACATCCACATTGTCTCCTTCTCATTTCATCATAACTAGACTCCTTTTTTTTGACATATCTTACTTAATACCCTTCTTCATAACCTATGGAAAATAAACATATGAAAGAGTGAGCTCAAATTCTCAGTAAGGGTAAACAAAGGAAATATCATTCATATCATAATCAAAATGAACATAAGATTTAAAAACCTTATCCTACATAAAAAAGATCATAATATCATGTCATGGGATAAATCATAAAAGTGAAATGTAATCCCAATAGACATAACAATATACATGAAATTTCATGTCATACAAACATAAGAATAGAAAATTATTTCATATTAGTCAAGGCTCATTTCGGAGACAATTATAGCTGATAAAGTCCATTACTGAACCACGTTCACTTCTCGTTCCAGCCTTGTATTACTAAACCTGATTTACTTGTTGTTCCAGTCATGTATATCTCATAAGATATAAATCTTTACCCAATGCATTGGAGGTAGATATAGGTCTCACCCATCTCATAATGAAACCATTCTTACATGTTCCACAAAAACATAAAAACATTCACCATAGCATAACCCATGAAATAAAATAGGTTTCTTAAACATCATTCCATCATAAATGATATAAAACAAATGGATTTCCAAAATAACATTCCATCATAAACACAATAAAATCATGGTAAAAGCAGGGATATAAATATAACCCATTTTAAATAGTGTCATCTTATATGGAAAATAATAGTCATCTTATATGGAAAATAATTTTGAGAAAACACTTGAAATTAATTCTTGAGGAAAATATCCTTTCTTCTTCAAAAATGTTTTTCTTCCTCAAAATGCCACAAAATTTTAGAAGAAATCGTTTTATGTGAAAATAAACTTGTAATATTTTAGGTTAATCTTAAAGGAAATAAGGAATTATGAAAGCATAAAAATCTATTCATGTTGTACAAGTTAAAAAAACATTATTCTCGTACTTTTTCTAGAAAAGTTAAAAAGTACCCGTACTGAAACGACAAAAGATTCAATTCATACCATTTAGTAAAAATTTAGCAATGGGTAAAATTAAATTTTAATAAATATAGAAGGATATACAGAATATTTTTAAATACATATTTAGGAAACATGGACGTGGATTATAATTATACCCCAATAAATACTTACAAATAAACAATCTCAGATAAAAACAAGATTTGGAAAGTTATCCCTTACCTTAAGTACAATATACTTTGTATTTATCCGAACCTCCTGTATAATGATTTAAATAATGGTACTGATTTATTCCAGAATAATAATAATTTTTATAATAACATTTATGATCATATTTTCATGTTTTTATTAGTAACATTTCATATTTACCCTTTATTCGGGTATTAATTGCTTTATGTTCTTATGCATGTTTTGTCGGATAAATTCTTATTTCCCTTTTTAGGTTATAGTTATATCATTTAAATAATGGTATTATTATAATATATATCATATTTATTTATTCAATTCATCTATATAATCATCATTTAATTAATATTAGGTAGAACAAATCACATCGCACTGTAGAGACGGTAAGTCGAACGTACGCACGAGCGATGATATCGTTCCCATAATTTGTTGAATGGTATTGAAGTAGATGGTGTATTGTATTTTAGAATCAAAATAATTTTACATAAATCATATATATATATATATATATATTAATTCCATCATTATACCCATCCATGTAAGGTAGTAGTGAAAAACAGATTACACCACGGTGTGGACACGGTAAGCCATATGTACGCACGCGTGGTGATTTCATTTTTCATAGGATGGTTATAAGGTGGAATATGTTTGTTTAATATTTTTAATAACATATCATTATATGATTTATACTAATTATATTACATTATAATGAAACAACCAATGAAAAAGAAGTAGAAGAAGGAATAAGTTTGAAAGAATCGGTAAATGATACTACCTCTTCTTCGATGTGCCTCCTCAAAATCTTCTCTTAGAGCACTAGAGTTAGACTTTGAGGATGACTAGAACATATAGAATTAAAATAGGTAAGTTGATAAGGAAAAAGGGTAGGATATGTATGAGCTTTAAATCTCAAAATTAAGTGAAGAGGTGAGGGAGGATATTACCTTTTATAATTGAGGTGATGGGAACTTTTAGAAACTCCATAAATAATAATTTATAATAAACTCAAACCCTACCCAAAAACCTCCAAAATTTCCCAATTTGAAAGATGAAATGAGATAGGGTTGTAATCTCATAAACCAATAAATTTTGGACAAGTTAATTTTTCAATTTAAACCATATCTTTTTAATTGACACTTAGTTATTCTATTTACTTTTAATTGTGGTAATAACATTCTAAATATTTAATGGTTATCAATATTTACGTATATGGTGTTAATTGAATATAAATGGATATTTTATGAAATTTTAGATATTATAATTATCACTTTTTAATTTTTCAAATATTTTTATGATTTTTAAATAATTTAATAAAATGTTATTTTTATAAAATATCAATAGTGTCAATTTTGACACCATTCATTTATTTGACTTTTAAAAAATCCAAATAGATGATAAATTTGAACAAAAATATTTAATACACTAAAAACATTTCATATTCACCTATAAAATTTTTGGATCACATTAATTAGTTCATAACATATTTCTTTTAATATTTTTAAAACCATTTTTTTGGTATTTCTATTAATAAAATAATTTCTACATCACTATTGTGTCATCATTAATGGAAATTATTTATTCTCTAAAAATTATAAATAAATTTCTATGATATAGTTAATTATTTTATCTATACATAGACTATATATAGTAGATATTATCTCCTAGTTATCTATATATTAAAATTAATATACTTATATAAAATGAGATTGTGACATTTTGTCACATTCATTAGTTTTTATTACATTCATGTCATATTCATAGGTAAGTTTCCATTAAGTGATTAAATTTAGAACAATAGATGATAAGTTTCTAATTTAGTCATCTAATAGGATTTTTATAGCTGTTAAGGTAATTTTATAATATTATTTTTACCCATAATTACCAAATTTACCTTTAACCATGGTAATAAAAATAATTACCAAAGTTACTATTCATAATGCCTAAAAATAAAATTATCCTATTAACCTAATTTGGACCTACTGATTCCATATATGGAATACATTTTTCAAAATTCCAAATATAGAATTTGCAGTAATTAATTTAAAATTATTCCCGCTGTTGAAATGAGAGAACGAGTTTTAAAAGTTAAAACATTATAAAAGATTGAAATATTTTTACCTATGAATTCAATGTAAAATTTAATCCTAATGACATAAATTATATTGAATGATAAAAATATATTCTATTTATTCTTTAAAACCATTGAATATTATAATTTAACCATATAAATTATATCGATGAAAAAAGTTGTTTTTAATTAAAATTTTGCGTATTTTTACTATTCATGAAATCATGAAAGTTATCAAAAAAATATCAAAATTTTATCCAAAGTAAATTTTTATATCCCGCTTCAAAATAAAATGTTTATGTTGTCATATAAAAATTATTAATGTGTCAAAATCTTAATTTAAAAGGGGTTCTCCATTCAAATGTGTAAAATTAATCTTTTAAAAAAATAGGTTTTTATACATCAAATAGGGTTTTATTCATACCCTTTGACTAAAATATCCATTGGATGAATATAAAAAATATTTTATTAAGTATATAACACACACACACACACATCATTAATTTCATTACCAAAAGTAATTTACTCAAAAATACCAATATTTAATTGATTTATATTTTTTATAATTAATTGATAGCCAAAGAATTCACACTGCATTTTCATAAGTTAGTTATAATTATTCCCACTAACCTAATGGCTAGGATATAATGGTAATTTTATAATAAGGGCGTATCTTGATTTGTTTAAACTCACAATTGCGTGCAAAGTAAGCTATTGAAGAATAAAAATTATTTAAAAAAAATATTTCATAAAAACATCCGGGTGTTATATATAAAAGTCAAATATGTTTTTTGTGTATTAATATATATTTATATCTATTTATTTATATATATATTTTTAGTTATATTTTTTATCCATATATTTATTCTTATATTAATAAGATTAGTTTTTAATACATTTATAAAATATGTTTTGCGTGTGTGTGTTTATAAATAAATAATTAAATATATACATATATACAACATACATACACATGTATATATATTTTATATACATGCATATATAAGTATAATTATACATATTTATATATATTTACATATATTATATATTCATATGTATATTCATATGTTAGAATATATAGATAATATATATCAGTTTGTTAATACACACACACACATTATATAGGTATATAAATATTAAATTTTTTTTATTTTAAATAAAATGGATATTATAAGGCTTATATATTGATAAATATAATTTATATGCAAATATGTTTAATTATTTATTTTAGATATTTAATTTATTTTTTGATTTTTTGTGTCTTTAAATTGTTATTAAATGATTATTACTTAATGATAATTTAAATTATTAATTAATAATATTTTAAAAAATATTTTATAAGTCATTTTCACTAGATATCTTACATATTAAATGTAAATGTCTATTTATACATATCTAAAACATATTTAAAAAATATATATTATATTTATATAATATAAATAAATATATATATTTATAAATCAATATATTATTTTTAATGATTTTTTGTTGAAATATACCCTTTATCAGTGCTAGTAAAAAAACACGAATAAAGACCCCCCTTTACCACCGCTACTAAAAAAGCGCTGATAAAGGGGATCCCTTTAAATATTGTGATTTTGTTGCTTTTCTTTATCTGTCTTCTACGTTGTATGTTCTTAATCTATTTTCAGTCTGGGTGTTGGGGTTGCATGCATGAGTTTGTCCAGTTCAAGGGCATACATTACCATCCTCTAGTCAAGGTTCATCATTGGATCCTAGAGTGACGAGGTCCCTATTCTTAGATACTTTATGTGGTCCACATGTATTGCTTCTTTGCTTTTTACTCTCATTTTCATGTGCTCTATTTCTTTTTCATAATAATATTGGTTGTGGTGGTGTTCTTATCGTTGAGTATGACCAAAAAGGTCCTAACCACATCAATACTCTTGTTATCTTTTACTTTCCTGCATTTTATTTGTTGTTTTTTCATTCACTTTTCTTCTCTTCTTCAATTTTCAAACCTCTCTCTTCTTTTCATTTAAACAATTCTCTTCTACTACTCTGTGAGAGTTGGACTACCTTAAAACGAATCTGTTCTAACCATCACAAAATACATTATAAAAAAATAAACATTAATTAACAAATGAACAAACACAACATGTCAAGAACCTTTAATCATCTGGCTATAATTATGAAACAACAAACTCAGTGTGCATAATAGAATCAAGGAATATAATTTTGATTCCTTGAAATCAAAAAAGACTAAAACGATTTGAGGCAAACAATGAGAATTAAACCAAATGTCACAATTTGTTATACAAGTGTTGTCAAAACTATAAAGAAAGCATTAAAGGACAAAAATATTTTACACACTTCGGTCCAATTGGACCTAGATGCACCAAGAAGGTTCATCACACATTTCAATATGAAAAAACAAGAATAAATATTACAACAAATATGACAAGATGATGAGAAAGAACTAATAAATCTATTCAAGAGTGAGGATCATGTCACTCCAGGAGAATGTGATCAAACCGAGCTCAATGAAGGGGATATACGAAGGACTCCCATGATGCACCAAACACATACATCATTTATAGAATCAAGTTCGCAGAATTAAAATAAAACTAGATGAAAAAGAAGACCAATCCTCTATATTCTAAGGGGTTGGAGGATTTTCTATAGTATTTTTTCAAAAATGGTGTTGTGACCGAATCCTATTTGATTCGACTAAAAAAGTCAACTTTGAAAAATAAGATATTAATGAAATTTTATGGGCTTCTGCAATAGGTTATGGTGTCAGACTCATTAGTGGGGGGGGGGGCAAGTTCACGACAATAAAAAATAGGGTTTTGTGCCGGTTTTTTAGCGATGCTTAAGAAAACCTCAGCAAAATATTCAAGAAAAGTTCATTTCGTAACATTTTTTAGTGGTGGTTGTTAAAACCGCCACTAAATGTGTTTCTTATTTTTTATTTTTTTTTATTTTTTTGTGGTGGTTTTTTAAAATTTCCGCTAATTTAGATTTTTTAAATTTTAAACAAAAATGTAATTTGTTTTGGAGCAGTTTATGAAAATCGTCGTGAAATAGGGGTGGTTTTTATAAAACCGCCACTAATTTAATGAGAAAAAATAAATAATAAAAATAATAAATTATTATTTATTATTAATAAGAATTATTTATTATTTATACTCATTTAATTTTTTTATTTAGAATTTTCATTAATTTTAATGTGTTAATTGTTAATTACATATAATTATTAGTTAATAGTTATCTAAAACTTAAATAAATTACTCTATAAGTTGAAAATCAGAATTCAATATCAAAATGACTACAAATTTTGATCTGGGTATTCATTTTAGCTCCACAACTGGTCAAATTGAAGCTTATGAAATGAAATAAAACCATATTATATAATAATTTGGTAATTATTAATAGAATAAAATTTAT